>OU015493.1:10339583-10847083 GCA_907164885.2 Dolomedes plantarius | reverse complement strand
TTTCAAATGTCTAGCTAGTCGGGAAGTGAGTTAAAAATCGATTGCAAGATTTGTACCGAACAAACACACAAACAAACAAGAAAGCAAGTTAATATGAACATGGTAAAAAGTAAAACTAACTGTAATTTAAAAGTAAAAAAGTACCTAGATCCTTGACTACCTCAAATATATTTGACCTGTATTTAATTTTTTGAGTTCATATGTTTTAATAATAATATGTTCCAAATTAAGATATATGCAGTAATATTAAATTTTGTGTATGAAATTATCTATTCTATATTTTCATTTAATAACCAGCTTCAGTTTCAAATTCCGATTGTACTACTTGCATTGTGTACCACAGGGGTGTCAAACTTGCGGCCGGCGACGAACATTTTTGCGGCCCGGCCAATATATTGGCACACAATAATATTTAATAAAATAACCGACGCATAATTATAATAAGATAGGAAGAATTCGCTAAAAGTTTTTTTAATTATACTCTCTTTTTTTGCTATTATTAAACAAAATGCATATATTTATGTTGAATATACTGTAATTAGGTAAATAAACCTACGTTTCTATTAATATTGATTTTTTTTGCGGCCCACCTATAGTTAAACCTTGTTTGTTTGGCTGAAGTTAGCCTTTGAGTTTGACACCCCTGATGTACCACATATGGTGGGGGGAGGCGTTACCTCACATCAGTGTTCAAAGGGGACACAGAGCCTGAATGGTTGAGAACCCCTGCTCTACATTATTCTGCACTGTGTGATCATAGAATCTTCTATTATCTCCATCGGCACGAGCTTACAAGGTAGAGATAATCGTTTGTTGTGCCGACCCGGCTCTATTAGCGAGATGTGCATGATAACATTTTACGGGAACGTCAGTGTAGCAAAACCCACTTTGACTCCGCCGACAATAGGCGAAAAGAATCTTTTAATCTGCTTATCGAGAAATTTTGGGCTGCAGTTATCTCTCAGCAGTAGTAAGCAATCTAGGTTTGTTTTTCTAACCTTGGTGATTATCTGCTCTGACAGGATACTTCTGGATATTTCTGATTTGCTCAGGTGGGGTTTGCTATGGCTTGTGATAAAAAGGTGTCCTCATTTATGAGCGAATTTTTCATTCAAATCCATTCATATATATATATATATATATATAAAGAGTTTATCAGTTATTTCTCGTTGCATTCTTTTACATTACTGTAATCTTTGGCAATCTTTGCAAAAATTGCAAATATTGAACTGTTAGATTGAGTTGGAAATATTTTATTATATTATTGTTTAAATATATTTAGTAATTTGTTCAAACTCAAACCTTTAAGTATCTCGAAACGAAAAATATATAACTTAGGCCACTTTCCTTATCCCTGGCACAAGTACACACACACACATACATATATATATATATATATATATATATATATATATATATATATATATATAAGACAGTTCCGTAACTGACTGATTGATTGACTGACTGACTGACTGACTCACAGATAACGCACAGACCAAACCGCTGGACCTAAATGGTTGAAATTTTGCATGGCGATTCTTCGAATAGTGTAGGGGTGCAGTAAGAAAGATATTTGAAAAATTCTTCTTAGACATTTTGAAATTAAATTTTTAAGCTGTTTTTGTAACTTTATTTAAGTTTGCATTTAAACTAATAATTTGAGGGTTATGAAATTTGTATCACGAGAAAGATCCAAAAAATTCTTTTAAAATGAAATCTTTTTCGAATATTATCTCCATTTTCTGAGTTTTGGTGAATTTTTGAAGATTAATTTTTAGAATTTAATTTATTAAATTCTGATCACCTGGTTTCTTTTATTTTTGTGATACTTTAAACTAATTTTGCGTCACGTGCATAACAACTAAATAGACAAAAAAATATTTTTCTTTTCTTGCCAATGCGGCAGACGATTGGACATTATCCAAAAAAATATTAAAATAGAGTAAAAGATATGTTCCTCGAACTGTACAATATTAACTGTACTATATTTTATAGTATGTTCTACTGGATTTAATTTGAGTATTTTCTTTTACATTATTTTGTCTATAAAAATATCCGTTACGATATTTTTATAAATATATTTTTTTGGAATTAATTGCATACATTGACCCTTGTATTTAATTTGAATGTACTCTGTAGCGAAGCACGGTCATTCAGTATATATATATATATAAATGTGTGTGTGTGTGTGTGTGTGTGTGTGTGTGTGTTTGTTTGTTTGTTTCTCCTTTTACAACTATTACTTCCGTTTCTGTTTTTGTGGCGCCTGGCTGTAGCTTTAGAATATCCTCACGCATAGTGGTCCTATGCGCAAGTGAAACTAAATGTCTATTGTCCTAGTAAGAGAATCCAACTGCGTGCCACCTAGCGTATTCTATATGGTTTCATCCAGACGCTACAGTTCACTCCTTTGTTCTTTGTAAAAATGTAAATAATTTCCAATCTTTATATTCCTTATAAATATGTTAATCAATTAAAAATTAGAGAATTGTCCATAATCTAATCAAGTAAATAAAATTATTATTTCTCTCAACTGGACTATATTAACCGAAACTGCTGACCACTCAAGCTCCGCGACTACTGCTAGATCGTCTGCCGTAATGTCTCCATTTGGTTCTGGAGACGTTACACACATACACAAAAATTTATATTATATATATATATATATATATATATACTAGCTGAAAACCCGTACTTCGCTACGGAGTACATTCAAATTAAATACAACGGTCAATGCATGCAATTAATGCAAAAATATGTTTAAATATATTTATAATAAATACAACGATCAATGTATGCAATTGATGTTAAAAAAACGAAAAAATATATTTATAAAAAATCGTAACGGATATTTTTATAGACAAAATAATGTAGAAGAAAATAATCAAATTAAATCTAATAGAACATACTAAAGAATATAGTACGGTTAATATAGTACAGTTTGAGGAACATATGTTTTACTCTATTTTAATATTTTTTTTGATAATGTCCAATCGTCTGCAGCATTAGCAAGAAAACAAAAATATTTTTTTGGTCTATTTAGTTGTTATGCACGTGACGATAAATTTATTTAAAGTACCAGAAAAGGAAATCACGTGATCGGCATTTAATAAATTAAATTCTAAAAATTAATATTTAAAGATTCACCAAAATTCAGAAAATGAAGGTAAAGATTCGAAAAATATTTCATTTTAAAGGAATTTTTAGGATCTTTCTCGTGATATAAATTTATAACCGTAAAATGATTATTTTAAATGAAAACTTAAAAAAAGTTACTAAAACAGCTTAAAAATTTAATTTTAAAAAATCTAAGAAGAATTTTTCAAAAATCTTTCTTAGTGCACCCCTATACTATAAGAAGAATCGCCATGCAAAATTTCAGTACTTTAGGACCAGTGGTTTGTTCTGTGTGTTGTATGTCAGTCAGTCAGTCAGTTACGGAACTGTTTTATATATATACTAGCTGAAAACCCGCACTTCGCTACGGAGTACATTCAAATTAAATACAACGGTCAATGTATGCAATTAATGCCAAAATATATATATATATATATATATATATATATATATATATATATATATATATATATATATATATATATATATATATATATATATTTATAATAAATACGACGATCAATATATACAATTGATGTAGAAAAATATATATATGTTTATAAAAAATCGTAAGGGATATTTTTATAAACAAAATAATGTCCAATCGTCTGCCGTATTAGCAAGAAAAAAATATTTTTTTGTCTATTTAGTTGTTATGCACGTGACGATAAATTTATTTAAAGTACCAGAAAAAGAAATCACGTGATCGGCATTTAATAAATTAAATTCTAAAAATGAATCTTTAAAAATTGACCAAAAATCAGAAACTGGAGGTAAAGATTCGAAAAAGATTTCATTTTAAAGGAATTTTTATGATTTTTCGCGTGATATAAATTTTAAACAGTTACTAAAACAGCTTAAATATTTAATTTAAAAAAATCTAAGAAGAATTTTTGAAAAATCTTTCTTAGTGCACCCCTACACTATTAGAAGAATCGCCATGCAAAATTTCAGCACTTTAGGTCCAGCGGTTTGGTCTGTGCGTTGTATGTCAGTCAGTCAGTCAGTCAGTGAATGAATGAGTCAGTTACGGAACTGTTACATATATATATATATATATATATATATATATATATATATCTATATATATACATACATGAATCTAAACATTAATCAAATATAATGTCCCAGGTTCCTTATTAAAAACAATAATGAACCTTTCAAAAAATTTTAGTTTTTCTTCAGGTTTGTCACATTTCTTTGTGTACAAACTATGTTAACAGTCTTCCGGAGTATTTGTATTTCGTTTTTAATTTTTTTTTCTCCCATGCGCGGATAGTCGGTGAAACCGATTATATGCACAGACATAATCGGAGGAGCAGTAGCTCTCCAACTTATGCGTATTAACCTGCATAAATCTGAGATTTCGCTTGAGGAACTATCATGCCTTCAGTACATCTAGAGAGTTATCTACCTAGCGACCGTAAACAATTACGGTCGCTAGGCAACCCCAATCAGTGGAGGCGGCTGATATCAGAGAATCAGATCTCCTCACCAGACCGATAAAACCTCGCGAGATGTTGTAGTACGCAGAACCTTAAGCCTGTTTAAGCCGATATTCTAGTGGGGCCTGGATCAGCTGATCGATTAGCGCGTCGGGATTCGATACTGAGGGTGCTCGGTTCGAGTCCTAACAAGCGGCACTGACGGCTCTTGTGTCTATGTCGGGTATGGGCGCGTTAAATCTGTAGGCCGGATAGTCCCTCCGTGGGGTTTGTAGGGTTGGGAGGAGGGTACGAACTCCCCCTCGCACCTGAGGGTGCTCAGTCTAAATCAGGGGTTCCCAACCCGTAGATGTCTGCGGATCACTAAGCCAGAATTTGAACCATGGGTGGACCGCCCTCCCCCCCCCCCCCACCAGCGACTTAGGAGGGGGAGGGGGTAGTATAGAATATCCCTCAGGCAAAAGGGATAGAGGATTAACTTACTCACTTTATCTTTCAACCTTGTTTTCAATCTTTAGAATTAGATAGCCTAAATTTCAGCCCGAAATTGAAACATATTGATTCATGGGTGATTAAGTAAAACAGTTTTTTTTAACACTTTATTTATTATTGCTATTGTACAGTGTACAGTACGACTTAACTACAAATTCTTTAATTTTAATACATACAAAATTACATAATAATTACAAGATAAAAAGAACTTTTTATATACCATGTTTTTAAATTTTCTGTTGAATCATATAAACTTGACAATTCTATGTATTAATAAATACTTTTTTAAAATTTTTTGGATGAATTATCCCATCAACTTGAAAGAAAATGAAGTTAATTTAACTTGCGTTTAACTTTTCGGTCCCGTCCCGGTCGATAGATGGCTACACCAGTCTACAAAACAAAATTAACTGAAAATAACTGAAAATGAATTAATTCTGCTTAAAGATGGCTAAAAGTATTAAAAGAATGCATTGTCATCGTGTTCTGAGCTATTCTATAAGTTCCAAATGTCTAGCTAGTCGGGAAGTTAGTTAAAAATCGTTTGCAAGATTTGTACCGGACAAACACACACACACACACACACACAAACAAACAAACAAGAAAGCGAGTTAATAAAAACATGGTTAAAATACATAAATTTTATTCAACACCTGATAGTCATCGGATATATTCTGCCCATCTAGTTCAATGAACATTGCTTTCAAAATCCCCATTTATTTGGCAACTTTTTTATATGTGGTAACGGACCACTCTATCACAGGTGGTTCCGAGGCTCTCGTGGACCACCTGTAGTCCACGGACCCCCGTTTGGGAACCACTGGTCTAAATTGTGGAGACAGTGTATTAACCGGGAGGGATTCAACCCGGGCAGGCCTTAGTTGTTATGTCAGACACTGTCTGGTGCATTGGAAGCCGGTATTCTAACCACTGACATATAGTGTCGATAACCCTTAGAACATTTACGGGCTCAATACTAGCACGGCTCGAAGCAATTTTATTTTATATTTTGATTCATTTTGCATGTGCTCGAACAAATAATAAAAACTCATGTTAAAACTCAAACTGTTTTTTAAACAAAATAATTACAAGATAATTACATGGTATATAAAAAGAACTTTTTATATACCATGCTTTTAAATTTTCTGTTGAGTCATATAAATTTGACAATTCTATGTATTAATAAATACTTTAAAAAAATTTTTTTGGTGAATTATCCCATCAACTTGAAAGAAAATGACGTTAATTGGAAGTTAACTTGCGTTTAACTTTTCGTTCCGGTCTCGGCCGACAGATGGCTGCACCAGTCTACAAAACAAAATTAACTGAAAATTAAATCAATGCTGCTTGAAGATCGCTAAAAGTATCAAAAGAATGCATTGTCATCGTGTTCTGAGCTATTCTAAAAGTTTCAAATGTCTAGCTAGTCCGGAAGTTAGTTAAAAATCGATTGCAAGATTTGAACTGGACAAACACACAAACAAACAAGAAAGCAAGTTAATAAAAACATGTAATAAATGGAAATGTTTTAGCCATACAAGGACTTTTTATCATACCTTTTAAATAACATTACAATGATTTCAACTTTTATTTCTTTTACAGATAACTTCTTTATCCAAGTGTAGAGCGTTTCTAGACCTCCAAAAATAATTGCCAAAATAACTCAACATATAATACAACTAGCGGCCCGTCCCGACTTTGTCCGGGTTGAACAAAGTATTATACCAATAAATTTCCACTTGATAGCCAATAAATTGTAAATCTTTTTTTACCTTAATAATAACCTAAATAATACCTTAAATTAATTTTATGTTAGTTAATAATTAAAATAATTTTTTTAAAAGAAAAAGGAGTGCCGGAGAACGGTTAGGTTCGAACCGCTAGCGTCAGAACAGAAGCCCACCGCGATAGCACCACGATAAGGTTCGTTGAAATCTTCGGAACAAAAAGCGGTAGAAGACAGTAGCGGAAACAATGGAGATTGTTAGGATTAAGCCCCTAAATTTATTTCTTACTGATCAGATATACATAATATATAGCCGATGTCCATCTGGAATAATGTACCTTTCAAACAGTGAAAGAATTTTTCAAATAGGTACAGTGGTTCTGAAGATTACCCTCCACGTACAAAATCGCTCTCTTTTTATATATAAGTATAGATAACACTACCGTATAGTAAAAGAATGGGCAATAAATCAATAGACGGATAGATATATTGTATATTTTACCGCCGACTTTTATTTCTTTTACCGATAACTTCTTTATCGAAGTGTAGAGCGTTTCTAGATCTCCAAAAATATTTGCCGAAATAACTCAACATATAGTACAATAACACTACCGTATAGTAAAAGAATGGGCAATAATTCAATAGACGGATAGAAATATTATATATTTTACCGTCAATGTGCGAAATCCGGCATTGTATAGATTACCTAGGAAATCTATAGAATGCCGAAAATGGGACTTCAAAGTATGAAACGCTTAATATTCCACAAGTTTCATAGGCATTCTATGCAATGCCAAAAGGGAAACCGGCAAAGTATAAAATATTCCGAACAGTGTCGTTTTTATAGTCATCACAACGTCCCGTCTACCCCCAAGATGATTTACAAGACATAGACTGGCGAACAACTGAAAAAAATAATATAACGCGTTCAAAGGCCCGTTGCACACACGGCATTTTTATCCGTGGCGGAAAAAAATCCGTCGAAACAGTAGTCAAAACATCCGCTGGCGCACAGTGGCACTCGACAGCTGCACAAGCTACCGTCGACGGAAAATTTACCGATCGTTTTTTTTTTCCCGCGCGGTGTGCAAGCTTCAATTGACTTCTGTGGTCTACTGATGGAACGACGTCCGACGGGGATTTTTTCCGCCACGGATAAAAACGCCGTGTGTGCAACGGGCCAAACAGTACAAGAAGAAACAGATCACCCTATTGCAAGAGAAAGAGCCTATTTCGCAAAACATGGATGAGATTGTGGTCCATGATGGAAGATACCAAAATGGGGGAGAGGTATGTTTACCTAATGGGCTTCTATATGTGCTAACTGTTGTGTCTGTTAAAGAAAACCATTGGTGCCCATACTGGCAAAACCTATCACCAAATGTTCATGCCATTTGTGGGCACGCCAGTAAATACAATGGAGATGAGAAAATGGAAGGTAATGGGAATATTTTGTGCGCTCTTTTCTTCGATACTGAGAATGCTGTCTAAGGGGAATCTTGAAATACAAGCCATAAAATGAAAATGAATCTGACTAAAAACTTCCTCCTGCATCTTTGGGAGGGGAGGAGACAGCACTGTGCAAATTCCAATTCCTGACGCAGACGAAGGTCGGGTTTGACAAGTGCAATCTGTTGACAACGGTTATGAGTGTGGCAGATGACGATTTTTATGGACTTGAACTACTCAAGAAATTTTGAACCAACTTTATGTCAGATCGCACTATACTTACTTTATGTCCAAAACACTTACTCAGAGTTGAAAACGTTCCTGACCACGAAATACCTCTTCGAACTGCCCTTCTAGCCTTCCTTGCTGCAATAAGTAGTTCAATACTAGTCTTCTTCTACGTTCTTTCAGCAAGAGAGTCCTATATTTCATTTTTAATTTCTTCTTTCATTTTTATAAACTTCTTTTCAATAAAGGCCTTTTGATAACCTCTTTTCCTATTTTGCCAAATCAGTATTTGTCATTCTATATAATGACTAGGTATTGTTTACAATGCCTAGACAAAGTATATAGAGTATTAAAATAACGCAGAGATTTCGTCCTTTGCCTAAAATCGTCACTCATTCTATAGATTACCTTGGCATTCTGTAGAATGACTGAATTTCACACATTGCCGGTAACATATAAACAGGGTGTTTCATATTGAATGGGACAAAAAGAATAGCATTGTACAAATTCGGTAATTCATTTATTTAGCCGAAACAAATTAATTCCAAAACTACAAATGTACAAGTTTTATCTGGCACTAGAGAAAAATCTCCCGGTTACGAAATCGCCACTAGAGGCCACTGTTAATCAAAATGGCGCCATCCATGCAGGAAAAGGCGTACTGTGTTTTGGAATACGCCAAAACATCATCGTTTATTGTCGTTCAAAGAACATTTTCGCACGAAATTCGGTAAAGAACCACCATATCGTCACAACATTGAACGGTGGGTGAAGAAGTTTCAGGACACGGGCTGCTTGCATAATAAAACCAGCCCATGTATTACGTAGATTCATTTATCAGGATTGTTGAAAGATTCTATTAGATTACCACTGATCCAATAAGATTACCAGTATTATAAAAGTTAATCTTATTGGATCAGTGACAGGTAGTTGTGGCTAGTCGACGAAAGTTGGAGTTGTGGTGAGGTTTAGTAGAATGATAAGTACCGGAGACAGGAAGTGAATCATCTGTTACCATCTCATCATCATCTATAGGCATCTTCGCTGTGATGTTGTATTTGTGATATATGGGGTTTTGAGGAAGCTTCCTGGACGATATTTTCGTCTGTCGCCATGGCGATTACAAGTTCTGTGATTCAGTGGGGGACCATCGCGTATTAATAAGGAGTTATAAAACCACTAGCCTAATAAAAAAATACATGATCTTCATTACTCAACAATGCATTATCCTCATAAGTAATATATTGTTTTTATTACAGATAAATCTCATGAGTATTGTATTGTTTTTATTTCAGATCATACGGATCAAAATACTCGCTAAATATGCAAAATTAATTCATGATCATTTTACTTAATAATAAGCATGCAACTTTTAGCTTGATATTCCTAAAAACCTCTATATAACACGAGAGCAGAAGAAGTATAAGCGTGCAATAAAATCCCCAAAATGGACTGTTAAACATGGCTTCTTCGGTAAAATCTTTTGATTGAACATTTAAGGCTGCTATGTACTAAGAAAAAAAATCGTATTTCCCTTTTTCTCTTCTTTCAGACTCTTGTGGTGGGAGGAGTCCAGTTGACAGTTCGAGAATTCTAATCCCCCCCTTAGGATTGACATTTTGAGGGATTGTAATGGTTCTCTCTCTATAGGGGGGGTTAAGCGCTGCCCCAAAATTTTTTATTTAAAATATATTTTTGTCAACTATTTACAGGTACATAAATGTTGATAATCAAATAAAACTGGTATTGTCAGATAGCCTGAACTTTTCTGCAAATCGCTACAGGATTCATTTTATAAATTTCGTCCACCGAAGGAATTTATGAGCGTTTAAAACACTCTATACCAGATTTTTCCCCGAATAATTTAAATTTTAAAATATTAATTGCATTTTTAAAAAAGACGAAAAAGGTACACAAATGTAAAATTTCTTTCTCTATGACGGAGTACAATTTTTAAAAAAAAATCTTTGAATCCAAGTCGGCAATCCGTGGACACATTTTCTCCATAGGTTAACATTGAGGTGAGCGAATCCAATGGGGTTAGTACATAGCAGCCTTAAGTAAACACTTTTTTAACTAAGCCCTTTTTATTTATCTATATTTGCCCTGTTGTAGGAAACTCATCCCTATTAACCCTTATTTACTTAACTTATGGGGTGACATAACGATAGAATATTCCGCAACTTTGAGGGATCCACGTAATCTAAAAATTCCCCAACGTACGTAACAAACTCAGGACTTTCAGTATTGGTCATGAATTTCTTATCATGTCACAACAAATGCGGAAAGCAAATATTAACAGCAAGATTAAATCAACAGTTCATTCGAGAGAGTAGATTTACTGTCGACAAAATTATTAATTAATTCTGTATTAGATATCAGTAAACAAAAGATTGTTTGCAAATATAAGCAATATCAGAATCTGTCAACCATTCATTTAGCTTCAAAATACTGCCCTTCCCTCCCCCCCCCAAACTTATTAAATTCAGTTAGTAACTAATTCCAGTCAATACTTACGTTACTATGGGTTTCAAATAAGTTGCTTTAATACGATTTTACAATCCAGATTATTTCTTACACGTCAAGAATATTTCATACTACTTACATTTCGTAACAATGTTTCCGTACATCACCATGATTCTACGTAAAAGACAAAATTCGTTGCCATTCAGACTATAATAAATTTAATTTAGTCAAATACTTGAGCCTGTAATCGTCTCTCTTTTGATTTTGTACACATAACAGAATAGGAACGATTTTTTTCAGTGAAAGCAATACTTCGGAAGACAGATTTAAAATGATGTATGACAGATTAAAATGACAAATATAACAGGATTACTAATTTTCCTATAGGAAAATTCTTTAGCTTAACGTATAAATAAATTCCAACTATTTCTATCGATCGTTATTAATTTAAGGTTTGTGTATTACTTCAAAACGTTTTCCATGACTACGACTGAAATAAATTCAAGATTATTTGAACTTATATTGTTTGAATTCAATAATTACATATTTTAGAAACATTTTTGTTCCAGGATTGGCAGTATTTAAAACCGAAACATTCTCAGATCTTTTAAGAGTTCACATCCTTTTGTTAGAATCGTGAAGATCTGATTTTTTTTTCATCAGCGGTTTGGAAAACAGATTTGTGTGATTTAAAGAATAACTTGATGCCACAGTGCTTTTGTTAATTATACGCTTTGTCACTGAAATGCATTGTTATACCAAGCATTATTATGAAATGTATGGTATTATTCAAAAGGCGTATTTCTTTGGCATGTACTTATTAAGATGTAATAAACGCTTTGAAAAGCCGAAAGTCGTTGTTTCTGGTCGTTACGTTTGGAGAAATATCTTACACAGTTATTTATGAAATCTCTTCTTAATTAGATTAAGGGTGTCCGGCATGGAAAATTTTATTTTTTATTTATAAATATTTTCTTATAATTACTTTTTGTGAAATGCGACTTAATGTAAATATCCTTATTCATTAAAAAATATGCTTGAACAATTTTGTTTTTTAAAAATTTAAAATTCATAATTTAAATTATGTTAAGTTTTTGATATATCTACTGAACCATTAACATTATTTCCCTAATTTTTTTTCTCATTTGTTCACTGTAATATTTGCAAAATAATATGTAGAAAGTCTCAAAAATTTTCATTTATAAAGTTTGTAATCGCTTTTAAGGATCAAATAAAAACTTCAGAGTAATTTTTACCTCGGGGAAAATATTTTCAGAATTTTTTTCCTAAATCAAGAATAGTTTAATGAAAATAGTACAACGGAACAGGGAACAAAGTTTTATAGCGCTATCTTACAAAGAATCTTTAGATGTACGCTTTTAAAGATTGCAAATCATGAAATTTCTGTTCGGAGACTAATATAGTGAACTACAGTTGTATATAAGATACACCTAGACAGTACAGCATAAAAATTTTGGTATCTGGCTACATATCATTGTAGAAACATGTTATCAGTGTTATCTGATTTTAAAAGCTTTTAGAGTATGTTCTTCACCGTCTACTATCTTAAAACATTTTTTTATTGTTGTTTTTTAATTTTGTGCCCCTCGAAACTTATATATATTTCATATGTTGAGACAAGCAAGGTCAGGCGTAAAACCCTCCATTGCGTTCCATTTTGGCTCGATCTCAAAAAGGAATCGGAAAACCTCTTCCAACTAATGCATGCATTGTGTATCTGTTGTTTGATCAATCTTTCAAGTCAAGACGAAATTATACCTAAAAAGAATAATGAAACAAAAGAGTGCAATTTTTTTTCAAGTGAGCTTTTCAGCTAAACAGAATTTCAGCTTCAAGACTGCCCGCTAATTCATTTGCTAATGCATTCATAAACTGTTCATAGGTTGTCGAGACGTGACTTGCAATTAATAATGCAATCAAAGTCGTATTGGTGTACGCCAGTGTGGTCCAACCTTTAGCTACCCGAGGGCCAATCAAACTTTAGTATAGGAATGTGCGGGTCAGAGACATTCAAGAAAGAAAACGAATTACATATTGTATTCAAAAACTTTTATTAAAATTTATATTAAAAGAAGTTTAATATACAGGGTGTCCATAATTAAAGTCGCACTTTCAAAAGGCTGCAAAAAAAGAACCACTGGTCAGAATGACTTCAAATTTGAACTGAATATATTGTAAGAAAGGGGAAACGATTTGGCATATTAAAAAAAGTTCCAAAATGTATCAACTTTTTTTGTATTATGCCAAATCGTTTCCCCCTTCTTCCAGTATATTCATTTCAAATTTGAAGTCATTCTGATCAATGGTTCTTTTTTTGCAGCCTTTTGAAAGTCGGGCTTTCATTATGGACACCCTGTACTAGTTTAATATACCACTTCATTTTACAGTCGAGAATGCCGGGTGGCAGTATCTAACTGCCACCCGGCTTAAGTGGACACGTGAACTCCACGAATCTAAAGTCGCCCAATTAAAATATTAAGTAGTTTAGGCCCTCTGGCGTCAATATGGCAAAACACTCATTTACTATTTGCGTGAACAGATTTCGCTCTCTTCGTGTCTAACTCTCGTTGCTGTCGGACCTGCTGTCCGATATGATGTAAAATCTGCGTTCTGAATGCGCCCCGGCAGGGACCGGTGGCATTGCTATTGTGTGTGTCCAGTTGTCAACATACCTGTGTTTTTCTGAATAATATTTGTCTACATTAGAATCCGGAATAAATTAATATGCGTCGCATATCTGTTGTGTGCGTCCTTCCAATACCTCTCCAGTGTGTGGTTTTCCTCCCCGATGTGTCAATGGCTCTCGTGAAATGGTCTTCATCTCCTGACACTCTGGCTACGTCTACAACATGTTTGTGTTTCATCTCCTCTACATAGTTTAAGTTAAAGTTTATCGTGCGCGTATGCCGAGCTCATCACAAGCCTTCGTGTGTACTGTAAGTTCAGTAAGGCAAAGTCTCAGGCTCGATTCCAGTGAAGCACTTTCAATTCGATTTCTCGTTTTTCATTTAATTTGTTTGAGAGAAAAAAAAAGCACTTTCGCACACGTATGTACTGCCAAACAGCGATAACATTTGCAGAGAGGATTTAAGCAATTTAGGAAAACGTTCTTTAGAAATCAGTTTCCAGAATTCTTCAGAGACATCACAGTCTTTAGTCTAGTAGAATGGGTCTGCCTGAAGATCACAAATTTCCATTTGAAGGTCGCAGGGCACCTCACTCACTTCAATATCCATGGGGTTGTTGAACAGTGCTAGTTTTGGTTTTAGGAAGTCCAAATCAACTAGTAGGCACAACCACGGATTATAACGATGGAAGAGTGAAGCTTCAATATGGCCGTTATATGGCCTTTACTAAAATTTTAAGTAACGGCATTACATTTAAGTCGTTACATTTTAGGTCTTAAATATTTAAAGCAGTAAGAAAGTAAACGATTTGTTTTCCAAATGTTAAATTAAAATATTTTTTCCTGTAAGAAGGGCAAGGGCCAACAAAAATGAATTGGTGGGCCGCGGGTTGGATCACACTGGTGTACGCTATTTAGCCTCAATTCAGCCGATTTTACTGGCTAAAGCAGTCTTAGTATTTTAAACAAATTCATGCCAATAAAGTATGCATGAAGAATGAACCCACTGCGGTAGAGGAAGTTGCAGTTTTCAGGAGATTGCGTAACAAAAGTAAAGCACGCTTATAAAGTTCTGGTAAAGGGGTTAAGCTAAAATGACCGATGATAGCATATCTTTAATCCCAATTTTAAGCTACGGGGAATTTTCCTCTATATTTCTCTAATCTGAGATCCACAAATACGTATTTTTTAATTCTGTTTTCTGCATATAAATGTAGACGTTCAAATAAAGAGTGCTTATTTTTTAACATGTTTTTATTAACTCGCTTTCTTGTTTGTTTGTTTGTTTGTGTGTGTGTTTGTCCGGTACAAATCTTGCAATCGATTTTTAACTCACTTCCCGACTAGCTAGATATTCGAAACTTTTAGAATAGCTCAGAACACGATGACAATGCCTTATTTTAATACTTTTAGCCCTCTTTAAGCAGAATCGAAATCTTTTATGGTTAATTTTGTTTTGTAGACTGGTGCAGCCATCTGTCGGCCGGGACGAGAACGAAAAGTGAAATGCAAGTTAACTTCCAATTAACTTCATTTTCTTTCAAGTGGATGGGATAATTCATCAAAAAAAATTTTAAAAATGTACTTATTAATACATAGAATTGTCACGTTTATATGATTCAACAGAAAATTTAAAAACATTGTATTTAAAAAGTTCTTTTTATGTTGTAATTATTTTAACTAAACGCTTGAATACATTTAGGTATTGAGTTTTGTGTTTAATATTATTATATTATGAGGTATGGTGAATAAAATTGCTGCCCGCGTAACGTAGCAAACATATTCATGTGTCCAGAGGGTAAAAAAAGTTTGAGTACGGCTGCCCTAGTGTATCTCTGCTGTACCAACCCCCCACTCCACCCCCACCTTCCCCCATATTCACTCAACCTGTCGCCGCGTGAAAGGGATATTGCAGCTCATGAGGATATTGCAGCTATCCAAACTGCTGTGACAGATATCGTGAGAAACATCCCGGATGAAGTTTTCTCTTCTTGCTTCCATGACCTCCAGAAACGGGGCCAGCTGTGCATAGATAGCCGTGGTGACTACTTTAACATGACCTAGGACCATTAATTGCCAAGTCCAATAAATTATCTTTTGTTTACGAGCTCAGTCCAGGAACTTTTCTGACAAAGGTTATAAAAGATATGGAATCTGCTCATTAGCTTAGGACAGGGGTTCTTAAACTTATGTAGTCCGAGGACCCCCTCTTGAACAACATTTCTTTTTGCGAACCCCATCCCAACTCTAGGCATTTTAAGTCGTTTTTGAGACTTAATTTCTGTCTCAATTATCTCATAGGCACTGGAGAATATTGGTAAAAAAAATAAATATTGGTAAAAATGTATCGCTGGTTATTTTAATAAATGGTCTTGCGCATTTATAGAGACGAACATTTTTATTAGGACATAGAATAAAAAGCATAAAATGAATAAAAACAGTAGTAAAAAGAATTTTTAAAGTTACAAATCATAATACATTAAACTCATACAAATATTTCTTGGTCAAATATTGGTCAAATTAGATCTATCTTATTATAATATGTTTTCTGTAAATGATTTTTACTTAATGAGATGAGTGCAGAGGTTCTCTTGAAACCAGAACCGCAATGTCGGGCTCTATGTTGGAAAGTTTTATTCTGAGGTCCGCTTCTACATCGAGTTTGTTTCTATACTTTGATTTCATATATATAACAGTACCGAAAAAGCCTGTGTACATAAATATGTTGTGCAGAACGGAATCAAATGTTGGAGGGCTTCATTTGCAAGTGCAGGGTAATCAGATCTGAGAAATAACCAAAAGTTTGTGAGTTTAGTTTTGTTGAATTGTAGTTTCAAAGACGTATCGCATGATAATTCCACGAGAATATCTTGTTCAAGTATAGATTGTTAATGTCAAAATTGTTTCGCGGATCCCCGGTAATGGCTATGCGGACCCCTAGGGGTCCGCGGACCACAGTTTAAGAATCTATGGCTTAGGATTTGCTGGAAGTAAAAAAAAGACTGAGTAAATAAACCTGAAATTTTTAGTTGAGCCTTTAAGACTTCCGTTCCGAATCTTTTAAACAATCCATTTATATTGCGGTGTGGATGGGCGGATGTTGTTTAGACAAGTCTTCCGCGTTGGAAAAAAAATAAAAATAATAACAATTCATTCGTTTTTTATCAATTGAAACTTCCGTATGGAAGAAATAGCCGTCGTAATTCGGATCTAACTGTGAGAACCGCGCTGTTTATTGGTAAACCTGGTGGTTGCTTTGATTAAATTAATTTAAGTTCTAAAGTATAGAGGAGGGGTGGGCAGACTTTTCCAGGGTACGGGCTACTTCTAATTTTTTCAAGGTGTTGCGGTCCACCCAGTGGCGTTGGTGTGGTGAAATTTAAAAAAAGGGTCTACAATATTTATTATAACTTAATAATAAATACGGAATATATACTTACCTACATAACTACAATAAAAAAACTTACTCTTTTAAAACCGCGTCTAAAGCAAAAAGCAAGATACAAACATAATATTAATAGCCACAAATATAATATCAAATGATGCATTTATTATCAAACAATTCAAAATACATTAAAAAATAAATCATTTTCATCTAAAGTTAGTTCTTGTAGTTACAGTTAGTAGAAGACTTAGTCTGCATACTTAGTCTCCATAAATATGTTTCTTTTAGTATGCGCGTCTTAGGTCTTAGTAAAGGCGATCACCCTTGGCGGTCCACCGGTCGATCGCGATCGACTTAATGCCCACCCCTGGTATAGATGTATGCTATGCCTAATCCGTCCGCTTAACTAGTCCGCATACGCTATCATACGAATTTGTTATTATTCATAACACTAGTACTCCAAACTATATTCTCTTTCACAGGCTGGTGTTTCAAAGTTCAATTATTTCACAATACTGCCGATTATAATTTAACAAACTATATTTACATCTTGAACCTATTTACTGTTTACGTTGATTTAGGCCCCTTTGGCTGGCATAATTTTAGGTTCTCAGACCTTCAACTTTTTTTACGACCTACTTGATACGTTCCATATCAATTACAAATCAGAACTTAATTGCGGGTGAAGTGAAGGAAATTCCGATAACAGCGCCACCAAGTGGTGATTAAAATCAAATCCGAAAATTCTGTAACAGCATCCCTTCGCGAAATAGGCCGACGGTGCAAAGCTAACTGGAAAAGTTTACAAGTAACGAACTAAAATTCAAAGTGTAAAAACTAGGGTTTTTGACCCGGGTTTCCCCGAACCCGAAAACCCGGGTTTTTCAAATATTTTACGAACCCGAAACCCGGGGAATTTTTAATGTAAATCCGAGGAATTAGATATTTATCTAATACAGTAGAATACCAATTATATTCCTTAATTTGGAACCAAGACCAATCATATGATAAGTTTGGTAGTAAAATTTTTCAAAACAAAATATTTGATCTGTCAACAACCTCAATAAAACGATTATTCAACTTAAATGATAATGGGTCAGAGTCTCAACCAGAAGTAGCAGTCGAGGTGGGAGTTAAAGATGGAATTGAAGATGATGCTACGAGTATTGGTGCTAGTACTAAACAAATGTCCCTATCTGATGAGCTTAGTATGTTTCTGCAAGAGAATGATAATAAGGAAAATCATAAAAAATCAAAACCTGGTTCCTATATCATAAGAAAAGAAATTGAATTGTTTCGTGCAACAAAAAGCCGACCTGAAATGCTAGATAAACTTTTCAGTTCTTTAACAACAATTCGACCAACTTCGGTGGAGGCAGAAAGAGCATTTTCTGTAATGGGTCTCTTTGTTAATAAACTCAGAAGCCGACTCAATGATGATACGTTGAGTGCAATGATGGTTTTAAGGTAGTTTTATAAAAAAATTAGATATTTGTACCACTTTTATTTATGTTACACATATATGTTTATTACATATATGTTTATTAACATTAAATTTATTCACTGTTATTTTTTACATTCGAAATTCTGAAATAAATGAAATGCTTCTAATAAATTATTTATTATTTTAGTTCTTTGCTATTGACCCCCTGGAACCAACCAAGTAAACCCGGGAAAACCCGCGTTTTAAATTAAAAAAAACCCGTCAAACCCGAAACCCCGGTTTTAAAAAAGTTGCTCAAAGTCGAAAATCCTAGTAAAAACCTTTCTTCTTACTTTCCCTTTCGGATTTGGATTCGTGTTTTACAGCTAAAAGCGTCCTTACATGAACGAACGAACTGGGATTTTTTTTTTCAAGCATTTCAGAAACATGCGGATTTTAAGTCACCCAATGAATTGTTGAGTAAACAGGAAGGTGAAAACAGTGCCACGAGAATTTCGTTACTTAGCTGGCATTCCCTGGCGATGGACCGTTAACCAAGCGGTCGAAACAACGTTGAAGTCTTCCGTGCGTAGAGAATTTCAGGCGGCATGCAACAGCATGGGAAAAGAACTCTCCCAACAATTGTCTTGAGCTGCAAATATGATCAAAGTACCGGGTGGTTATAATTAAACTTCCCCCATAAACGGCATCCTACAGCGCAAACGGATGAACGGAATACAACGAAATTTTGTATATGGGTTATACACGAGATGCGCTAACGGAATTTCGAGAAAAAAAAATTTAGTTCCAAAATGTCCACCAGGGGGCGCCTTTTCGGGAAAAACATGAAATTTAACACAATAAACGACCAAAACGGAATACAGAAACAATATTAATATTTATTGACTAGTTTCTGATCACCTTGTCATCGAACCACATTAAGTAAATGTAAGGGAGAAACAAAAGCAGTTCAGTTTGCAGAAAAAAGAACAGATTAGGACGAAATTGCACAAGAGGAGCAGTTGTCAATCGTGTCCAGGACGATGTAGGGACAGGGCCCGACTTAGCCTAATTGGGGCCCAGGGCAAAAACTTCTTTGGGGCCCCCCCTCTGCTTCACTACTTCAGTAATGAAGAACTTAATACTTAATACTAAACTTTCTATTCGATTTGGGGCCCCCCTCTGATGTGGGGGCCCGGGGCAACTGCCCCGTATGCCCCTGCCTTAGTCAGGCTCTGTGTAGGGAAAGCTGCTCCACGTGACCACCTTCATTCACCTGCAAAATTTCAAGTCGATGGACAGTGTGTTCAACAGCAGATCGTAACTGATCAGTTGTGATGCTTCGCACATGAAGCGTAATGGAGTTCTTTAAATCATTAAATTTCATGTTTTTACCGAAAAGACGCCCTCTTGTGGACATTTTGGAACTAAAATTTTTTTTTTCGAAATTCCGTGAGCGCATCTCGTGTATAGCCCATATACGAAATTTCGTTGCATTCCGTTCACGCCCCCGTTTGCGCTGTAGGATGCCGTTTATTGGGGAAGTTTAATTATAACCACCCGGTATATAAAATATACAATTTAATGCCATCTAGGAAGTGGGCAACTAGGAGTTTTGCACGTACGCCTTGTGAGGTTGCTGATAATCCACTTGGCGAAATTTGACAAAATTATTAACAAAAGTAAACTCTGCAACTTAACACCAGTAACATTTCGTTTGGCTTGGAAAAAAAACTGGGATTTGACTCCCTTAACGTTGAAATTTAAAACGCTTTCAATAAAATTTGTTTAATAAAATAACTAAACAAGTACAAATTAAATTGCATTAAACACTATGCAATCATGTTTATACTGTACGTTGAACTGTATAAACTAACCTCTTAAGGCGGCTTATCAGTTGATTTCGTTTATCTTTCCATGTTATCAATCCCAATGTTAGCCTACGAAGGAATTCCCTGACAGCGTTTTCCGAATCACTCACCGAAAAAAACATATTTTTGAACTCTCATTTTTGCATCTTAAAAAAGATGCTTGAATAAAATCGCACAGTTTCGCATAAATTTTGTAATTTTCAGTAATTAACTTTTTACACGATCTTAAACTATTTATGTCTATCACTAGAAAATTAAAACCAGTTTTTGGAAAATTTAAATTTTAAAAAAAAATTAGTTTCGCTAAATATGAGCAATACATTAAAAAACTTTCTTTCAAATTAAAAATTTAAAAAAAAAACAGAGTTCAGACATTATGTGTTTGATTTTGTTGAGTTCCCAATAGAAAAAGAAAAATGCCAATACCTGATTTTCCCATAACTTATACCGTCAACTGAGGTAACTTTGGCCCTTGCGGGTAACTTTAGCCCAACAAACGAAAAGATTGTATGTGCTGTATCTAGATAAAGGAGAGGAATTATCACTTATTTATTGCAAGGGCCAATAGGTGGCAGTACTGCCTTGACTTTTTCATAGTTTTGTCTTGTAATTCCTCAATTTACCACCACTTTGGTATCACTGCAATGTATATTGTTGTTGTCTTCCAACTTTTGCTTCTAAATGTGATAGAATACGTGATTCAGAGCAGGTAAGAGAATTGCTTCAGTTTATTACTGTACCAAACCCGAGCGACGGGTATATATTCTAAAAAGTGGATTTCAAATACAGAAATAAATATGCCAGTTACCGCAAATTGAATAATAGCAATTTATATAACATTAAATCTTCAGTGCACTTTTAAACAACTTGCAGAAGAGTAAACAAAATAAAAACGTTGAATCTTCGCTGGAAGCTAACAATTCCAGAACCTAAGAACTTTTCTTTAACATGGTGGGATTCAAGACAATAATTAATTACAATATCAGAATTATTAACAAGTAGCTTACGACCTTTAACTTCCTTCCCTCTAAGGACCTCGTCTTATACCAGCCGAGAATAAAACTTTTTCCAAGAAGAATATCCCCTGTTGAAAAACCTGAACCGATCGCATCCAAACCAACTTTTTAACTGAACTTTTTATTCCAGACTCTTATTCACCTAGGAAACAAAACCCGTGTTGCCACACCGCTCAACCAAACCATTTTCCAACAATAGACCAAAGAGCAGGATTTATTACTTACTCCATGGTAGATGCGTGAACGTGCTAAAACATTGTTTTATTTATCGTGGTCTCCAAAACATAGCATGCTGGCGATAACTCGCCAAGTTGGCCCCAAACTCGTAACATTATTAATTGTTTCAACTATTTTCACTGTCATTATCTTGATTTATTTTGTGGTTTGCGAACTAATGAATATTTACTACTACATTAGGCAAACTTTGTCCCAGGTCTTGGGGTAACTTTGGCCCAACATGGCAGTTGGGACAAAGTTACTCCAACTGCTCCTTCTACTTCTAAAAAGGGTTCCAGTTTCAAAAAGGCTAAAACGACAGTGCTCCAGCTCGTCAGAAAGTAATAAACAAAACAGTAACAACAAGCAAGTAAATCTCAAAGACAGGCGGACTCTGAAATGTATACTCTGAACTTGTACATGTATCCTGTAGATGATTTTGTTATTGTGAAGTACGATGGTGTTCAATATCCTGGAAAGATTTCGTTTAACAGATATCGAACCGACTGTGGAATGTATGGAAAGAAAACTCTAATTTTGGCGCTGGCCAGAAAAACAAGACTGTATATATATATATATATATATATATATATATATATATATATATATATATATATATATATATATATATATATATATATATATATATATTATGAGTGTGAAAAAGTGTGCGGGAAAATCAATCCTCAGAAAATCGAGTCAATAAGGAATCAGTTTATTGTTCCAGAACTGTATTAGGTTTCGTCTCCATAATTTCGACTATCAATTCATCAAAACATATAAGACTGTTAAATTACTGTTTATATATTAGTATTTTATTTTCTTCGTAAATTCCACGTGTAATTTAAAAATAAAATCAGTTTTGCATAGAAAAAATGTTGATTTATCGATTTTTTTTTCCAAATTAAGTTTGAGATTAACGCGGATTAAATAAGATATTATTGATAGATAATTTGGCAACACTCGTACATGGTCTAACATTGGCCTAAGCTATCTCGACAATTTAAATGTTTGGTTTTCAAGATCTGGGCAAAACTTGCCCCAATTCAAGGTAACATTAGCCCAAAAACTTTTAAAAAAATTTTTTAAATTTTTAATTTTTATGTATACTTTGACAATGGTTTATATTACAGTAAAATATGTTTAAAATAATATAAACCACTTACCATACCAAATTTTAATTGGTTTATAACTATTATTTGCTTTTCCTGTGAAATAGACATGAAAAATTGGACAAAGTTACCCCAGTTGACCAGTACACACATGAAAATCTGCGAGATTAACTGATGATCCGCCTTAACATTCTAAATTTCGATAATTGCGCTTCATATCGCTATTCCTTTATTTGTTACGTTACGACATGTGAATCTGTGTAATTTTTGCTATTCATAGACATTATCAATTATAAGATGTTGCATTAATTTCAAAAAATAGAAATATTAAACGTAACCTCCTGCCGTCGATCTAGATTTTGCCTGTATTATGGAGTCCTGAGACCAGCAAAATCTATGGCGAGGCAAAGCGGAAATTCTCTTTTTGCTTGTGACAGGCATTTCCTCAAAGTACATATAGCTTAATGCGATTCATCGGTTACCATAGCGGATATTAAATCCCTGTAATAACATAAGAAGAATTTTCGGTGCTTCCTTATTAAGGGGACAATGGACTTTCAAACCTAACTTTTTTCGTTTTGAATGGATTTTCTTTAAATTTGAATATGTGATCAGTACCATAGATATGTAAAAGTGGTTAAAATTTAATGATGAAATATTAATAATTTATGAATTATGAATTAATAACTATATCAATAATTGGCCTAATTTAAAATGTCCCATGAGCATTTCTTGTGCATATAATATGGTAATTTTTATTTAGAGGATACCTTATAGAACTAACAATGAAACTTATTGCTTAATTTAAGCATTCATTAAAAATATAGAGAGAAAAATAATAATAATAGTGAAAACACCCTTTTTATGACGCAAAATACCTATAAATCATCTTTTCGAGTACAAAATTTAGAATTTCCGAGCTACGAAGCATAATTTTTTGAATAAGATTTATTTTATATACAGTTAAGTATATAAAACTTAAATTTCAAAGCAATACGATAATTAGAAATGCGCATGGAGCAGTTTGAATATTCGTATGACGTGAAAATTTTTATTTTGAGAAAAACACATTGAAAGTTATTGCTATTAGCAACCACATAATATTTAAATTAAAGTACTACATAACAGGTAAATATCACTTACCTTATATATAAATGCAATGGTACTTCAATTAGCCATAGATTTAGATAAATATATTTTAGCTTTTCAACATTTCTCATAATTGTACCAGTATCGTGTATAATGATGAGTAACAAAATTCAAATGAAACTCTACTTCAGGCAACTTTGTTTACAAATACAAATGCCTATAACTAGAAAAGTAATCCCAGAAATTAAAAATTCTTTTTGCAACACATTCCTACTCGTACGTAGTTTCACAATTCAATAAAATACAAAAAATCGAATTTTTGGACAAATTTCACAATTTTGAAAGTCCACTGTCCCCTTAAAGTGGCTTTGGCGATATAGTTATGGAGATAGTAGGATTGATCGCCAAAGTTAACAACCTGGCGACTCTCAAAAATACTTCGATTCTAGCGAGAAATTCAAATTCGCTTTTGTCGTAAAATATATGGAAAAAAAAGTTCATAAAAATAAATATTTTCACTTAGGGTTTGTTGAACATATATACAAATCATTTGAAGCATTTTACTTTGAAAATAGTAGGTGGAAACTATAGCTGAGTAGATTAATTGAAGACAACATAGCGAGATATTCATTGTTATTAATTTTTTTTTATTTGTGGCGTATTATTTTTTACGATAGTGTATCCAGGTTCTGTTTCGATTCAAGAATTCAGTCCGGGTCAAATTTTCTTCTTTTATTCTATCACATAACTTATTTACATATATTTACAACTGCGAAATGTTATTCCAGTCGTGCGCAAACGTATGCGCCGTTTATTGTCAGAAAATAAAAATGAATAAAAAATTTTATGTGTAAAACAATTTTTTTTTTGTTCATGAAGAATTGTTTTACTTTTCATTACATGTTATTGCATGTGCATTTTTTTAGAATAAAATTATAAGTTCAAAACGAATATTTTGATATGGTTTTTTAAATTATTTTCACTGATTTTTTTTAGATCCGGAACCAATCTTCTTTCTTCCATAGATACAATGTCTTTTTTTACACGAATTTTTTACACGTATTCTTCAGGAACGTATATATCATGTAAAAACAGAATTAGGTGTATATATATATATATATATATGAAACAATAACGTTTCACTTTCATTAAATAAAACGCCTAATCGAAATCATTTCATTTTATCTCAATAAAGTATCGCCCCTTAATCCAAAGTTTGATCTAGAGAAAAACTAAGAAATCAATTATATTTTCCCCTGATCCACGTGTAGAGAGAAACTTATATAACGGAATGTTCCAGAAAACTCCAAACCAGATCATGCCATCTGAAGTGAGAGGTCAGATGTCTTGATCTGACCAATTAGAAGTTTAACGCACCCGTACTTCGGGCGAGAGATCAGTGTCCTTGGGCACTTGCTGTGTCTGCACTCGTCCTAGTTGGTCGCAGTACCTTTGCGCTGCGGGTTTTTGCCGTTTGTCCGTAATGCTCCGGACAATTTAAGTGATGTATGTTAATCCGCTATATAAACGTTTATCACAAGTAAACGATGTAAATGATGTCCAGTAGAACTTCCAGAAATAAAGACTTTATGTTGATCGAACGAATATTCTTTTCCTCTCCACTGATTAGTGTTGTGCTCATTTCCCACTACCACCTGAAAGACGTAGGAGGCCTCCGGTCAGTTTTTCCTCTCCATATGCCTTCCTACCATGTGCCATGACTACAGAACTGTCTGGAATATCACGAGTTCCCCAGCCTGATGTTCATCGCCACCGTTATCATTACGTATATATATATATATATATATATATATATATATACCCAACAAACACAAAGTCATCGGGCCGGGGTCGGAAGGTTCCGGCCAGCCGATTTCACCACTGCCGGGCCGGCGCATTAGGTCAGTATCGTTTCCGTCACGGCTGTGTCCTCTCGCCCGCGACTACCCCGTCGACTTCTGGGCCGCTTCCGGTAGGAATCGAGCCATCGTTCATCCGACTGCGAACCGTTAGGCAGCCGCGATTAAGCCATCGATGCGGACAGATAGCCGGAGCGTAACCGGAGGTTGACGGGCCGGTTACGGGAGCAATAATTGGTGTCGACATACCGTCATCTACCCATCTCGTAAACAGCAATGTGCCGTAGGTCCGGGTATCATGCCAGCATTCTACCAGAATCGGACCGCCGGCAGTTTTTCAAAGTTTTTCGTAGGACCCTTTCGTTTATATGCTTATTTATTTCATTGACGATTAACCTCTGATATCAACCCTTTCACTTTTTTTATTATTATTTTTTTGCCTTCATATTTCTAGTATTCAGTTTTGCCTTATGTATTTTTAGGTATTGCCAAATACTGATCTTTGTTATTACCTAAAAATTTGCATATGAATCATTAGTTTACTTGTTAGAACAAAACCTCATTTCGTATTAAGATACATTTACCCAAATTTGAAATTTAAGATAACATTAATACCAACCATTAAAGCTAAATCATCTTTCCATTCGATCTAAGGTTCCAGTTTGTTTTTTTTTAATTTAGAATGAGATTATAGTATGTAAAACAGTACTACTTTAATAATTAACCCAAAAAATTTGTACTTCCCCAGTATAAAATTTATTAACATAATTTGATATATTTATCTTTCAAACCTGAGTAATGTGTAGTGTGTATGATGAAACCCATCTTTGTGAGCTTGTGAAAACTTGCTCAGAATTTATTTAAATTATTTTTTGGTGTAGAGTTAATAAATGCAGACACACATGTTTTTAAATACAGAAAAGAGCTGGTTTAAAGTAAAAATAGTTTATTTAGAAAGTACATAGCACATTTACACAATTTTTTTCTATATTTTCTACAAAACAGGATCCTTTTGCTGTACCTCTGGCTCCATCTTTACAGCATCTAGGGAAAAAAAAGAAAGAGAAAATCAGTTCATAAATTTATGTGAAAGGAAAATGACTCCCATCCCCAGATATAATTTATGAATCAAAAGAATTTATTTAAATTATTTTTTGATGTAGAGTTAGTAAATGCTCTGCAGATAAGAAAATTATTTTTTGCATAGTTTTGTACATTAAAGGGTAATTTATTGTTGTAAAAATAGTTGATTGTTGAAAGTAGTTGAAAAAATTCATTGTTGATAAAGTAGAATTAAATAAATCCAATTAGGAAATATAAATTCTGAGACAGGGGTTTAAAAAACTTGATATAAAACAGCACCCAACACATGAGTGCAGTTTTAAATCTGTTGTCATTTTATTGATAACTACTTCCGAGAAGTAAATTCCTACCACATTTTTTTTTGTAAAACCAATTACATACTGTGAAAACTACATCATGTAAAAAATATTTACTTGATTAAATAAATATACTAATAGAAAATAGTTATAAAATATTTGTAAAGAGTATTCCCCTTTTCACTAAATTTCTCTCTGTACAGTAGAAAATCCAACCATGTCGATTAATTTGTTATTATATATATAAATAAAATAGGGTAGATTGCCTTGATAAGAGTACAATAATCAGTTTTTAATGTTGAGCATAATTTCAGCTCAACATTGAAAGCTGAATCAGAGACTTGTCTAGAATGACACCAAAATTTCCTCTTCACTATTGACAATAATGCTGTTGAAAGTAGAGAAACACAAGAATAAAGATTGAATGCTAAGTAAAACATTAGCATACAAAATCTTAAAACTTCTAAATTTGATTACAACATGCCATACAGAGCATTAATACAGATGCTGGGTCAGATTTAGAAATTAAAGATTTTATATAGTATTCAATCTTCATTCTTGTGTTTCTTTACTTTCAATGTGAGAGTGATTCTCGATAGTGAAGAGAAAATTTTGTTGTCATTCTAAACAAGTCTCTCAGTCAGCTTTCAATTATTGTACTCTATCAAGGCATTCTAATCTATTTTATTTATATCTGTAATAACTAATCATTTAATTGACAGGATTGAATGTCGTACTGTACTCAGAAATTTAGTGAAAAGAGTGAATACTCTTTAACTAATCTATTACTATAATAATGAATAAAGTAAACATTTATTATATGATGTAGCTTTCACAGTAATTGGTTTTACAAAAATTGTGGTTGAAAGTAATTTGGGATACTAAATTCTGCATAGTATTTTAATAGAGCATATCTTTTGTTACTAAATTGTCAAATTATGGTGGAGATCTGTGTATAAAGTATTTTTTATTTGCGAGCAGCTGTTATTAGGGATAACCACAGTAAAAAAATATTCAAAATATACTATTTAGATTCAGTAATTACTAAACAATTGTTATGATATATTGTTTGATTAGTCTAGGTTAATTTGAAAAATGAGGTGGGTAATATTGACTAGCTGTCAATGTTGAGTGAAATGGCATAGATTATATTATAAAGCGTGAAAAAACACTTAGACTTTTTGAACCAAGCTTCTAACCCAAATTTAAGTTTTTTAAAAAATATTTTGCTAATGAGAGTATTTTCACAGATCTTAACAATGGAATAGAAAACCTGTATAGTCAACAAATTCATGGATAAACGATTCAGTTCTAAAAGCAAAAATCCTGGTTTCTGTATACTGTTGTAACATGATTATTATAAAAGTATACAGAAACCAGGCCTTTTGCTTTTAGGGCTGCATCTTTTATCCATGACTTAGTTGACCATACAGGTGTTATGTTCGATTCTTTAGATCCATGAAAATATTTTCAATTTTAAAAGTTTTATTAAATTTTTTTTAAATTTCTGGTTAGAAGTTCGGTTTGAAAAGTTAAAAGTATTTTATTGCACTTTGTAAAATAATCTATGCCACTGCACTCAACTAGAGAATAAAATTAAGTTTTAGCAGTAAATTTACTTTTTTAGCAGTAAATTTACTATTTTTTAAAAAGTAACATTACATTAACCAAAAGGTATTAAATACATGACTTTTTTAAATACCTCATTGAATCTTGTGTATTACCAGCAGCAATATTAGACACTGTCCAACAGACTTTCTGAAATGAATAAAAATAAATATATAATAACACAAGGCAAGCTGTTAAATTATAATCAGAAAAATTTCTCCTCACATGAATTTTCAAATCAGATTGAGTGAAAATTACTCATAATGGAATATGCACTGAGCATATAATTTAATACCAAAAATTGCCTGGTGATTAAAAGTTGAGAAGTAATCAGACTTTCAATGTGCTGAATATGTTTAGCACAATATTTAAATAAGACTTTAATATACATGAACTAGATTACTACCTCACAAAACTTCCAAGAAACAATTTCAACTTTCCATAAAACTCCAACTGATGTTTAGAATCAGTTGAGTTATTTTTCAGGCACAACTTTATCAACATATTTAATTATGAAACTTTGAGAAAGTAAAGACAATTTACAATGCATTTCCCCCCATTTTTTTAAACAGCTAAACAAGATGCTCAGTGGAATTTTAAAAAATTTAGTACAATCAAATATTTGACAAGGCAATAAAAGAAATTCTAAGCATAATGCAACAATTTAAAGAACAACATAAAACAGATGCTGTCTATGATTTTTTTTCATTAACCCAAAGCTCATGCTTAACTTGAAGAGTTCAGAATCAATGGGGAGAAAAAAAAGTACTAATCAGAATTTTTGAAAAAATTCCAGTTGACATACCATATACGAGATGAGGTACTAGTTCCCAGACATACACTTAACTAAAGTTTAGATTTAATGAGTTTCTAACTCTTAATTTTAGGATAGTAAAACATAGTTATGTCTTAACTGGCTAATGTGTGCATGTGCACGTAAGAAAGCACATAATAGATATATTTAGGATAAAATATTAAAGATATTTTTTTTACTGCCTTCATCTCTAATAACACAGATAAAAGTGATTTCAAACACGATACAAATTATAAAATTAAGGGGCTAGGGTTTGAAGTCTAAGCTTCGATTCATTTTCGAAAACCTGTGTCAACGAGATGTTGTATTGTGACCCAGACAATTGGCGAAACTTTCCAAACCTATTTTCAATAATGTCGGTTTGAATTTTTCCTGTTAAGAAATATGCCATCCCCAATTCATTGCAACAATATGTTCACATTTCAAGTACAGCATGTGTAGTGTGAGAAAGTGTGGTATATGTTTTAGTTAAAAAGCCAGAAGTATATTTAAGAGAATTCCAAGTATCAAGCCAAACTAAGAATTTTTGTAGGTACATAACCTTTTCATTGGATGAATTAGATGACAAAGACTCACAATACACATCTCGTTTATGACCCCCTTTTAACTTACTTTACACATTCATTATCTTCCACCATTTAATAATGATTGCAATATATTCAGATGTTTCTAAACAAAAAGGTTCATCAGTATGTGTAGAAAGCACTTTCAACCCTTCAACAAAATAGTCATTGAAAATTTTAAGGCATAGTTTTACATTTTGTCTCTCCATAGAAGATGGAGTTTTTAAAAGTTAATCCAAACACATATTATGTTTAAATATGTGTTTGGATATAATTATCCAAACACATTATGATAACACTATCTGTCCATCCTCTAAAGAATGGATACTTTTAATGGTTCTAAAAGAGGCAGTTTTAGTTAAGTTATGATCATTAAAATCAATAAAATGCATACACTGACCATAATTCTTCTGATTCAGCCAATTATTTCTGACACACTTCAGAATGTGTACAGGATCAAAAATATAAAATAATGGTCTATTAGGATTTGAAGGATGATTATATAATATACTTAAACAAGGGGGGTAGCAAAATAGGATATTGTTTAATAATAAAGTCAGTTGTTCAGTCAAGAAGTCAATTATTGTATTTTGATGATGAGAAATTTTATGTCTTAGAACATCAAGCAATTCAATTACCACATTTAATACATTTTCACCATCACTCATTACTGTTTTCATTTAATCCAAATTCTTTATATAAGTATTAAGACTTAAAATGGAATAAACATGTTTAACAGAGAGAAAAATTTATGGCATGCATAAAATTAAATTTTACCAAAATTTAAAATTACTTAGCCCATTAATTAATGATCTAATACATCCAAAAGCAATTTCCTTTTTACTACTTCTGTAATGAATTATCAACGAACCTCTAACAACTTATCAGGAAATTCTAAAAATATTTTTAAAATTTTAATGTTAACCATTAAGAATAAATAAAGCTTGGCACTTCACATTTTCATAATATAAATATCATTTTTCTGTTATTATAAAAGACTCTGTAAACCAGGCGTTTTGCTTTTTGGAACTGTATCTTGTATCCGTGAATTCATTGATTATACAGGAGTTCTATTCCATTATTAAGAAAGGGTTATTTCATTCACTTATCAAACACACATTTTGATATAATAAACCACAACTCACAATGAATGTCTTATCTACAGTTTTATAAACAAACTTTGTCCATGAACAGATTTTATATTTTCTAAATAAACCTTGGCATTTTATACTTTTATAATATAAATCTCTTTTTTTGGCAAGAGTTAAAGACTTTCAAGTTTTTTCACAAGAGTTAACATGACCAGGGAGTCATGTTAACTGAAATCCCTGGATTGCACTTTCTCACTCATCTAAAACCTTAACAACAAGCTTCACAGTTAAAAAGAATAAATAAAGAAAATCAATATTCTATCCACAAATTATTGAGACCAAAGTTTATGAGAAAGTTCAGATTAGCGTCTAAGTTAAAAAAACTAATTTGAAATTTTTAGTTGTTTAATAAATATTTTTATAGTTTTTTCATAGAAAAATTTAATTAGTTAAAAATAAATCTAAAAAAATATTAAAAACAGTGATTTTGGCCACAAGTCCACTGCTGAAAATAAAAGTATAGCTCGAGAATAAAAAAAGGTAGGCTCAGTGACGTTAAACAAAAACCTTACATGAGTTATGAGATCCAAGTGGTATTTGTCTTTCAAGCCCGAAGTTAGATTCCAGTTTCAAAATTCTGTAAAGAAACCAATATTTTCTTATAATGCCATAATAAAAATTTAATGTTTTATCAAACCAAGAAGTATTGAAAAGTAGAGTTCTTTATAAACTTGCTTATCACTAATATAAAAAGGGGAAAAGAAACTAATTTTACCCTTTATATATATATATTAAGCCAATAAGTTCACATTTATTTTGCACAGCATGACAACAAAATAATTTCCAAAAGACCTTTAGAGATGAACAGCTTATAGATAGTTATTGAGAACATTCTCAGATTTATAAAAACTCTTATCGTACAATATCTATTACAATAAAGCAATTTTTTGTATGTACACATTCTGATAATCTACAAATCTATATACTTATAAATATATAATTTAAAAACATGGAATGCAAATTAATAAGTTAAGAAACAATTTATGTATCTAAATAGTCTATTTTGGAATAATTTTCACTGCCATCATCTCTAATAACACTGATAAAAGTGATTTCAAACACGATACAAATTAGAAAATTAAATGCACGTGGCATCTATATTGACACAAATTTAAAACTCTAAACTTCTCATTACTCCAGAGGTTCTTTGAATGAATTCAGGAATACAATGGAGTTCACATACATACAAAAATTAATAATTCTTGAAAATATATATACACTCAATTGCAAGAATATATACACTCAGTTGCAAAAAGTATGCACCATTATGTTATTCCTAAAGAGTGAAATTGTTTTATTTTATATCTTCAGAGAGAGTAGAAATATAATCTAAATATCAAAGCCAGTTCAAAATATTGATTAATAGCAATTGAAATTCAAAATGTTCCTTAAATAAGCTTTTTATTTAATGAGATATTCAAAATAAAAAAATGCTCCAATATTTGCTATTGTTTCAATATTTACTTGACATGTGGATACTGATTAAACAATATTTTGATCTGGTTTTGAAATTTTGAATATATCTTTGCTCTCGATAGACATAAAGAAATTTCACCCAGTAGGAATAACATATAAATATATAGCAATTGAGTGTACACATAGAACATTATAAATAGAATTTTAAAAAAATTATATTTTAAGGCTATTAAGATTATACATGAAAAATACCTATTAGTGTTTAGCATTTAAATTAAAATATATAATTATACTAAATACATTCTTTTAAATTATGAACACAAAAATTTTAAGAATATTTGTTCTTTATTTCTTTATAATGTATAAAATGCAGTGTATTTTATAAAGTTTACTCAAAACACAATTTGATAAGGAATTCAATAGATCCTTTTGTATGATTTACAAGTTCATTTTTAGAATCTTTTATAATGTGGAACGTTTTTGAATCCATCTTTTAACATTTAGACATGGATAATTTGTTGCCTATTGATACCTGGCAATAAGAACATTGTAAAATATATTTAATAGGAAAATGGACAATTTTTCCACCATTGAATACTATGCATGAATTTACTATGGAGGAATCATGTGTAACTGATTTATCAATCCAGTAGTAAAAAAATGTTTAATTTGGATTAACATATTAAAAAAAATTTCATTATAATTTTCTTTCAAATTTCTTTAAAGAAATAAAATGGAAAATATTATACTGGAAATGAAAATACATTTTTATTTTTCAACTATGTAGATTTGGAATTGATATTTGTGTCATGTATTTTATACTTTCTAAAGGATATAAAAATCTAAATAGTGCGTACAAATTACAATTCTAAATATTAATTTAATTAGCAAATACTTAAGACTTTCACAAGAGTCCATTTACTTCCTTTGTCCATCTAAAATATTAACTGAAACACGAATCTTAAATTATTCCGAAACAAAATGTTTTTATTTATACATACGAAAGTGCTCGTAAGTGCCATAAGTATTGCTAATTCAATACACTCAGTTCAGTAGAGTTTGATCTGAAATATGGTCAATTCATATATAACTTGGATTAAAACACTATCTTATAACAGAAATAGAATAATGTTCACTATGTAAGGGTGTTAAATAAATCTAAAGGCAATAATTTAAGACTAACGAATGAAACTTACTTGTGGATTAATTTCAACGAACTTGTAATCAATCTTTAATGGCGCCTTTTCAATCACGTGCAACTGAATGTCCAATCAGATGACACTAGTGCATTGTAGTATGACGAGGCGAAAAAAAGATGGTTTGAAATTTCATTATGCTATAGCTTTCAAAAGCTGCCTTTTGGTATTGAATATAAAATTTTATTGCTCTACTGAAATATTTTTCAGGTGCTTCAAAATAGATATTTTTGTGAAAAGAGATAAAATTCTTTTTTTCTGTTTATTTTATGGTATATTAAATTAATAATATATATTTTTTGTAAATAAAATATTCAAAATATTTTTACAAGAAACTTAGGTATTTCTAAGTATTTCTAATTTTTAGATGTCATTACAGAACAACTGATTTTGTAGAATTTCGCAATTTTCATCATCTTAATTTTACAGTAGTATATTCTTATAATACACATTGGAATGAAAAAAACAATTTTTAATTAACGGACCTTAGTTAAAATAAACAAATCACATTTATTTAGAAAAATATTAATGTAATGTCTTTAAAGGCAAAGTGTTATTTTGAAATAAACATTCATATTTTTCAAAAGTCCATAGTAATCATACATGGTTTGCTTTACTTATTTCACTGACACATTGAATTGCTTTCTGTTTGTCATCAGAAATATGCCTCTTCATAGGAAGTCCTGTTACTTTAACATCATTCCATTCAATCATATCAATATAATCCTTGGCATCAAAGTTTATACGTTGAAATAAAAACTTTTTGATGCCACCTTCATTTTCAGCCCTTGCTTTTAGATTCCGGGGTAATCCAAGCTCTCTCTTACATGACTGCGATCATCTGATATCATACAAAGGACGAGATTTTCAGAAGCAGATTTCTGGCACTGGAAAATGTATATAAGATAGCATAATAGCATTTTTCAATGACAACAACCAGAATTTAAACATTACTGTAATTGGAATGGGTGGAACTGCCGTGAACACTGGATTGAATAATGATGTGGTTCGTTTATTTGAAAAGGAATTAAGAAGGCCACTGCAGTGGTTGATTTGTCTATTTCATGGAAATGAACTGCGCCTACGTCCTAATTTGGAGGAGAAATAGGTAAACAACTAGAAAACTGCTATGAACTTCCAGTAATTGAATTATCACCTATTGAAAATGGCATTCCATTACTAGAAATTAAGGATGATTTAAGTGTGGACCCAAAATATTTGTTAGAAATGTCTAATGCAATCTCTGTTGGAAGGTGCTCTTCTGATTTGTCTATGAGAAAACCAGGAAAACTTTGTTATTCATGATAGCTTACATTAGCAAACCAAATACTTCACTTGTATGTGGGAACAGAATGTACTGCAAAAAAAATCTCCGAATACTGACTGAGTACATTTTGTAAGTATATGCATCTGTTTCGTTTCACATAAAGCGGAAACTATCTTATATCCATGGATCGAAGCACTTGTGGAAACTTGTAAGCTATTCACGTTACCTCCATCAGACTCTTAAAAATGTAATTGACCCAGTCATTCAAAGAAATTCGTACTTCGCTGCTTCTGAAAATCTCCTCTTATGTATGATATCAGTTGATCGCAGCCACGTAAGACAGCTTGGATTACGCCGGATTCTAAAAGCAAGGACTGAAAAATGAAGGGGGCATTGGAAAGTTTTAAGTTCAACGTATAAACTTTGATGCCAAGGATTATATTGATATGATTGTACGTAAAGATGTTAAAGTAACAGAACGAGGCATATTTCTGATTATAAACTAGGAAGCAAAATAATCTGATCAGGAGAGTCAACGTACTGACTTCAGCAATTTTCCATGTCACACACAAGCAGTAGAAAGGATTGTTAAATTCGTTACCGAGTCACCCTTACCCGTCCGTGGCACTTCTGCAAGAGTTGCATTGATAAAAACGAAAATACATTCTCAAAAGATAATGCCAAAATTTAATAATAAAAAACAAAACAAAACACAATTCAATGTGTCAGTGAAATAAGTAATGGAAACCATGTGTGATTACTATGGACTTTTGAAAAACATGAATTTCTTTTTTTTCAAAATAACGTTTAACATCCCCAATCTCAAAGAACTTTTTAATCTTATGCACAGTAAGTGTGCGTTTAAATTTTCTTCTACACCCACTTTTGATTATATTCCTAAATCTGAAAAAGTTAAACCTCTGAATCAGGCTGATGAGCTTAAAGCAGGGTGTTTAACCTTTTGCAGCATCTGGGCCACATGGTAAATTTTTTCAAGGCAGGCGGGCCGCATAAAAAAGTCAACTACATTCAAAGTTTAGTTTTATTATGAAAATGAAAAATACATTGTATATGTAATGTATAAAATATTATAATCTTGGTATGCAATGTGATGTGGTAATTTTGAACGAAATCGAACATAATGTGATTTTTTAAATTTGGGTTGGTCTAAAGCGAATTGCTCTCGAACTTAACTAGCATTAATGATCGAATCAATCTCTCAAACCAATTTTCTATCCTAGGAAACTGTCGTAATCCGGAGGAAAGAAATTCCCGCTGCTAATGATGAATTTCCTGTTAGGCGGGAAACCAAACCTGAGCCATGTTTTTTTTTTTAATGGCGGAAGGGTACAAAGATACCCTCAACAAAATGTACAACCTAGTCAAAATTCAATATCCCAAATCAATTTCATGAAACTTTCTCAAAATCTTATCTGAAAACATTACTGCAATTGGATTAATATCGGACCTTTCAAAATTACTTAATTTACTTACGCATTGAATTTTTTTGGAAAAAAAAATCCCAAAACCGAACGGCCACTTAAAAATTAAAAATTTATGTTCCGATCTTAATATTTCAAATCTTACCCAGTCCATTAATTGTTCACAGGTTAATTCTGATAGTGTTATTCTGATAGTGTGGTTTCTGATAGTGTTTAACATTTTTCCTTTATTTTTCTGTTCCATGCGAGGCAGTTTCCTCTTATTGAAGTTCCACACTTGATACCCTATCAGGGAATGCTGGTGTGGGGCGTTCGTTTTTGCTTCCCATGCTTCAGTCCTCGGTTCGATCCTGCAAAGTGCAGTTCTGTTATCTGTACTCACGGATGTTCAAACCTGCCAATTTAATTTATTAAATATAACTTACTTATTATTTTAAACTTAATTGCCTTATTTTTTATTTCTAACATTTATTTAAACTAATTTTTTTGCCTTTTTTTTTCTTATTGTAAATATTATTTCTCGTATCCTGATTCAATTACAAAAAAAAAACAATGTAATATATTCTTCAATGTACGTACTGAGGATAAAGGGTCTTATTTTTTGATATTTTTTGGTGTCTCATGACATCTACTGTCTATGTCTCTGACATTACATTACATTAATATTTTTCTAAATATGTGTGATTTGTTTATTTTAACTAAGGTCTGTAAATTTAAAATTCTTTTTCTTTCATTCAAATTTGTATTATAAGAATATGTTACTGTAAAATTAATACGATGAAATTCGAGAAAAAATTCTACAAAATCAGTTGTTTTATAATGGCATCTAACAATTAGAAATACTTAGAATATGTAAATTTCCTGAAAAATATATTTTGAATATTTTATCTACAAAAATATATATTATTATTTTAATATACTATAGAAGAAATTTAAAAAAATACAAATTTTATCACTATTTCCTCTCTTATAAATAAAGAGTGGTGAAACAAGGACCCATTTTTAAGTAGATATTTAATTTCTCCAGTAATATATAAAATTGAAACTAATTTTCATCTGTTTTTATAAGCTTCTAGGGAGTTAAAAACATACACACAGAATACAATCTTTACATACAAGGAAAATTATGTGAATTTTCACATAATACAATTATACAATTTCACATAATACTTTTCACATAATACAATCTTTACATACAAGGAAAATTATGGGAATTTTCCGCGTAAAAGAAGTTTCACAACAATGAAATAAATATTTTTGAAAAGTCTGTTAAATTTAATCTTCGCCTTCCCTTTCAAATCCATAATTCTGATGCAGATATCTGTTACTTGTGGTTACGAATCGGAGGTACAGTTCCGGGACGATGCAGGGTAAACGATTTCGGTGCGATTCATATCAACCCATAACAGGCCCTGAAACACGTAAACGGAAAGCGTTTCCCCTTCGGAGGTTCGTAAACAACCCGCCAGTGGCCCGACAAAATTCTCCCGTACTTGTCGTTCAACCGGTGCCTCCAGCACTGGCCCGATAAGCTGCCGTCAGTCCTGTGTTTGTTGGGTATATATATATATATATATATATATATATATATATATATATATATAGATAGATATATATATATATATATATAATATATATATATATATATATACATATATAATATATATATATATATATATATATATATATATATATATATATATATATATATATATATATATATATATATACTAGCTGAAGTACCCGGCGTTGCCCAGGATTTTAAGTATGTATGTTATCAAAATCAATTTAAAAGCTAAACACAGTATAAATAACGTAGTAAAAAAAAGCACATGAAATGTTACACTCATCTCAGAATTTTGGTAGATTCAGCATTTCATAATTGTTCGACTAAAAGCTGAAAAGTAAAAATGTCAAATATTGTCAATTTTGTCAAAATAATCTCAATTTTATTACAGCACACCTTACTAATAAATTAATTCATACAATACAACACTTCAATAGTATGCAATTTCATACAGTACATTTTACTCATAAATTAATTTTACACTTTGCTAACTAAAATTATTATTCAATACAATACAGTTCAGTGCAGTTATTCAATACAGTACACTTTACTAATAAATTAATTCATACGGTACAACATTTCAATAGTATGCGGTTTTGTACGGTACACCCTACTAATAGCTTAAATTTACACTTTGCTAACTAAAATACAATTCTAACATACTAAAGCGAGGTATGGGTGTATTATTTAGCCCGGATTTTTACATATGAAGGAATATGTGAAAAACACGTTTGGTCATCATCCCATCAGCATATTATAATAACCCCCCCCCCCCCTCCCCATGCTAATGTCAGCATTAAAATGTTTCTTTCAATTTTGATAACCCACTGGATCCCGGCCCTTCGAGGAGTTTGAGGGCTTCCCCGTAAACCCTTGTGAAAATCGCCGGTTTCATAAACAAAGAATTACCTGACGTTGCCCAGGATAATAAAAATGAATGGAGTTAACCTGAGCTCTAGATGTATACGTACTAATAACCGAAGTATTCACACACACACACACACTTTTCCACACTTCATTTAATTAAGATTGATCTCTCTCTTTTCTCCTACCACCAATTTGGTATTCAAAATGGTAATATATAGGAAATATAAATTATTCGATTGTTTCTAGCAATTTTTTCAAAATCTAAAGCGTATGTCGAAAAATCGTGACATTGATCGTGTTTGTTACATTTAATCGTGTTTCTTACATTTTAAATCAAGAATCTTATGGATATCTGTTTCCTTCTTTGAGATATGACGGAATATGTAAAAAACACGTAAAAACACGTTTAGCCCCCCTAACCCCGTGGGGGCCAAATTTTGAAAAATCCTTAAATTAGTTTTTAGGTATTCATATTCCTTAGATTTTAAAGCAAGAATCTTATGGATATCTGTTTCTTTCTTTGAGATATGAGGTAATATGTAAAAAATACGTTTTGCCCCCTCCCCCCCATGGGGGGACCGAATTTTGAAACTCCTGAAATTGGTTTTAATGTATTCGTGTTCCTTACATTTTAAAGCAAGAATCTTATGCATATCTGTTTCTTTCTTTGAGATATGAAGGAATACGTGAAAAACACGTTAAGCCCCCCCTCCCCGTCCCCTGGGGCCAAATTTTTGAAAAAATCCTGAAATTGGATTTAAGGTATTCGTGTTCCTTACATTTTAAAGTAAGAATCTTATGGACATCAATTTCCTTCTTTGAGATACGAAAGAATATGTAAAAAACACGTTTTGCCCCCCTCCCCCCTTGGGGGGCGATTTTTGAAAAATCGCTTCTTAAATGACGCCTTCAGCCCAAAAGTAATAAGCTCTTAAAATTTGATATCTGTATCTCCAATAGTTTTTGCTGGGTGTTGATTTCTTTATATATATAGATAAAACACGTAAGAACACGTTTAGCCCCCCTCTATCCCTTGGGATACGAATTTTGAAAAATCCTGAAATTGGTTTTTAGGTATTCATGTTTCTTACATTTAAAAGCAAGAATCTTATGGATATCGATTTTCTTCTTTGAGATATAAAGGCATATGTAAAAAACACGTTTTGCCCCCCTCCCCCTCTTGGGGGGCGAATTTTGAAAAATCCTGAAATTGGTTTTTAGGTATTTATGTTCCTTACATTTTAAAGCAAGAATCTTATGGATATCTGTTTTCTTCTTCGAGATATGAAGGAAAATGTGATAAAACACGTAAAAACACGATTTTCCCCCCTCCCCCCCTTGGGGGCCTAATTTTGAAAAATCCTGAAATTGGTTTTTAGGTATTCATATTACTTACATTTTAAAGCAAGAATGTTATGGATATCAATATCCTTCTTTGAGATATGAAGGAATATGTAAAAAACACGTTTTGCCCCCCCTCCCCCCCTTGGGGGGCGAATTTTGAAAAATCGCTTCTTAAATGATGCCTTCAGCACAAAAGTAATAAGCTCCTAAAATTTGATATCTGTATCTCCAATAGTTTTTGCTGGGCGTTGATACGTGTATGTATATATAAGTCAGGACTTCTTCCTTTATAGATATAGATATATATATATATACAGTGATTTCCGCTTATAAGAATCACGTTTGTTATTGCTGTTTTTGATTCTTATAAGCGGTTGATTCTTATAACCGAAACTTCCCTTTGGACAGGCACACATACACAAATATATACTTGTACATATATATAAACACACAGGCACATATATACATAATTTACCATTAAATGCTCTTTAATTTACGTTATTTATCATTTATTAAAATTATTTTTTATAATTTTAAAAATACTCAATTTCTAAAGAAATACTATAACTCAATTTCTAGACCTATAAGTAACAACACATGATTATAAAATCAACAAGAGGCAGCTTCTCTTTGACTACACTTTGGAAGAGCATCATATCTAATTAACAAGTTCTGTTTTTCAGAAAAACTAAGAGTTTTCCTTGTTTTTATCATATTTGAATTCGACTATCAAAAAGTTCTAACACTAACTGGCAATTTTGTTAGAAAACTAAAGTGAATACTAGCGACGTATGCTTATTACAGTCTCAGACGAAGATTCACTTTATAGCTTACGTTTCACGGTTTCATTCTGAATCAAACTGTGAAACGTTTGATTCAGCATCTGGTTCATCTGATTCAGCAAAATGGATCCGTTTACGTTTCACGGTTTGAAGTGCTGAATCCACTGTCCCGTTTGCGTAAGTGATGGTGGACACTGAGCGATAGATTTATGTGTTTCAGGGTCCAGAAATCCGCAACCCGGAAGTAAGTGGTGGGAAAAAAGGAGTGCCTGTCTGGAAAAAAGTGAAATCGGACCCGGGCGGGTTAGATGCCCCTGGGTAAAGCTAATAAGACAGTGTTTAGCAAAAACGTATAAGGAGAAACTCTTATGTTATGTCTAAAGGAATGTATTTTACGACTGTTTTCCACCCCAAAGTTTTATCAATCTTTCTTTTCAAAAACTTAAGAAAGAATTTCGTACCTTTTGAGAGTTCAAGTGGCATTTTTTGGAAAAATGAAAGGAAGGCGAAGATTGCAAACTGATTCTTATAACCGGTGGATTGATTCTTTAAAGCAGAAATTTTAACATGGAAATAATACATTTGTTTTTGTTTTTGCGATATTGATTCTTATAAACGGTTGATTCTTATAACCACTGATCACTATAAGCGGTGGTTACTGTATATATATATATATACACTGCTGGCCACCCAAATTGCAACACCAAGAAAGACAAGACATATCACAACAAAATTTATTTTGTAGATAACATGTTGACCAAGTATCAAATGATTAAATTTATAGACTTCTGTGAAGTGTGGTCCCTGCCAAAATCAGTAGCCAGAGTAGCCGCCATTGTTGGAGATCACCGCTGCCACACGCCTCGGCATTGATTCAAAGAGACTTTCGATGAGTTCTTGGAGTACAGCAGACCAAGCAGATTCCACACGTTGCCAAAGTTGATCTGTTGTGGCAGCTGGGGATGGGATCTGGGTCAATCGTAGAGCAACCATGGACCACATGTTTTCTATCGGCGAAAGATCCGGAGAGCGAGGCGGCCAGGGAAGCAATTCAATCTGGCGATTCACGAAGAACCGTTGAACAATGCGTGCCACGTGTGGTCGCGCATTATCCTGTTGAAATATGGCTGTGGGCAAGCCCTGAAGGTAAGGAAGGACAACTGGCTCCAACACCTCGGAGATGTAGCGCTAGCTGTTTAAAGTACCGACAATGCGTACTAGAGGTGTGCGAGAGTGATATCCAATACCGCCCCATACCATAATACCCGGTGCAGGACCAGTATGGCAGTGCATAACGCAGCTGTTCAGCATCCTCTCTTCACGGTGTCTCCAGACTCGAATGCGACCATCGTGGTGTTGCAGACAAAAGAGTGACTCGTCAGTAAAGACAATTTCATTCCATTCTGCCGTCCACATCCTTCTGTCATCGCACCATTGGCGGCGGAGACGTCTGTGGTTCTGCGTCAAGGGTAGACAAAGCAATGGACGTCTTGCGGACAGACCACTCTGCTGTAAATGGCGTCGAATAGTACGCGCCGACACTGGACAATGCGTTACAGACTGCATGTGCTGTGCTATGGTTCGTGATGTGACTGAGCGATCCGTCACTGCCATGCGCACAATTTGCCTGTCATCACGTGAAGTGGTGCACTGTGTTGGATGCGATCGAACACGCCGGTCCGTCGTGCCCTCCTGCATCCAACGATCACATATCCGCATTACAGTTGTTTGGTTTCGTCCAACAGGACTACCGATTTCCCTGAAAGATAATCCACAATCTCGGTAGGCCACTATCCTTCCTCTGTCGAACTCGGATACTTGATCAAAAGATGATCGCTGTTTTCGACGAGGCATAATTGATCGTTTTTTTTTTTAAACCACAAGAAAAACACAATTGCCGAACTTGAAATCGTCGAAATCTCCAAGCCTTAAATAGCGCTTTGAAGTGGCGCCACAGGCGCGCGTGATGTGCATCTGCGCTGAAATTCTAATCATTTGCATATCTCACCTCCGCTAATGCATGTTGTAAATTTCATGTTATTTGCATGTTTCCTTCAGGATGTTGCATTTACAGTGGCCAGCAGTGTATATATATACATACGACATAGCAAGACAAAGCTCGAACCAACGTATAAAATTATTAGTTTGTAAATTAAATTTAACAGCAAAAACTGTGGAGTATTTCTCAATTTCTAAGTCTATATGTATATCGTTTTAAAACAAAACAAATATACGCCAAATTCTGTTTTTACACGATAGATACGTTCCTGAAGAATACGTGTAAAAAAGGACATTGTATCTATGTAAGAAAAGAAGATTGGCTCCGGGTAGAGAAAATCAGTAAAAACAATTTTAAAAAACCATATGAACATATTCGTTTTAAGCTCATTATTTTATTTGAACGAAATACACATGTAATAATATGTAATGAAAATGAAAATATTTCGTCATGAACAAAAAATATCTGTTTTACACATAATTTTTTTTTATTAATTTTCACTTTCCGACAATAAACGGCGCATACGTTTGCGTACGGCTGGAATATCACTGCTATCACTAGAATTGTTGTGGACATCGTCTTCTTCCTGTATTAATGAAATTCTTTCTTTGTTCTCTTGAGCAAAATCAGCACGAGTCTCCTCTGGTGATCATGATTCACCGATTATACGAACGAATTCAGTTAGTCATTAAGACTGCTATGTACTAATAAAAAAAATCGTATTTCCCTTTTCCTCTTCTTGCAGACTCTTGTGGTGGGTGGAGTCCAGTTGACAGTTCGAGAATTCCACCCCCCTTAGGATTGACATTTTGAGGGATTGTAATGGCTCTCTCTCTATAGGGGGGTTAAGCGCTGCCCCCAAATTTTTTATTTAAAATATATTTTTGTCAACAGGGCCGTGGCGGCCTTGTGGTACAGCGCGCTGGTTTTCGTTGCTGAGGGTGCTCGGATCGAATCCTGGCGAAGCGCCACTAAAATGCCTCCGTCTGTGTCGTCCCTTCATAGGGGGCAATGCTATGGCGCCCCCATAATATAGTGGCCAGCAAAACTGCTTTGAATTATAGGCGAATTTCTTCGCGACAAGTGCCTCCGCATTTAAAAAAAATATTTCTTTTTGTCAACTATTGACAGGTACATAAATGCTGATAATCCAATAAAATTGGTATTGTCGGATAGCCCGAACTTTTCTGCAAGACACTACGGGATTCATTTTATAAATTTCGTCCACCGAAGGAATTTATAAGCGTTTAAAACACACTATACCGGATTTTTCCCCGAATAATTTAAATTTTAAAATTTTAATTGCATTTAAAAGAAACGAAAAATGCACACAAATGTAAAATTTCTTTCTCTATGACGGAGTACAATTTTTTTTTAAATCTTTGAATCCAAGTCTGCAATCCGTGGACACATTTTCTCCATAGGTTAACACTGAGGTGAGCGAATACAATGGGGTTAGTACATAGCAGCCTTAACCGTTGTGTTCGTGTTTTAGTTAGGGCGATCTCTGTAAGAGGCTATCAACAACTTCAGCTCACGTTGAAGCTTCCCAGCGCGTTCCTCATTAGGGTCATGTTTGACAAAATGATTGAAACCAAATTTTTTCGCCAGTTCAAGACCTTCTCTTATTAAATCTGCATTTAGAACAGGATCATTTTCTTTCATTTTCTCCATTTTTTTTTTTTTGATAGAATAAAAAGAAGAAAATGTTTTTGTGGACTGAATTCTTGAATCAAAACAGAATTGGATACACTATCTTCAAAAATAATACACCACAAATAAAATTTTGTTTTCTTAGAATTTAGACGAAGAAAAAAAATTGAGAAATTGGATCGGACCGCTCGTGTTAAATCAAAATGACTCGCCTAAAAAGAGAATGAAATATTTTTTGAATTCGTGTTAAACCAAATTCGAGTAAAAAAAAGGTTCGTGCAAAATCAGAATTAGGTGTATAGTATGATAACACTTAGACAACAAACGTTTTCAGGTAAACGGTAAAAGTATACATGATGAATGGGTTGCCACATAGAGTGTAACAATGTATACTTTACTTATTACCTATTAAATGAATCGGAGGTGTGCCCCAAAACTTTTAAATATGCCACTGCATGGAGGTCGAAGTTTTTGTGAGGTCAACAAAAGCACGGCCATAGTCACGGTTGCAGAATTGGGATGCTTCAGATGATAGTCAAGAGTGTGCAAGTGATTATGTTTTTTCTCATCCAGAATGTCTAAAAAGTTTCATTGCGGTTTTATTTTTTTTTCAATGCGGCAGACGGTTTCTTGGGCATTATCCTTACCGCCATATGACCCCGCAGTTTTGCTGGCCACTTTTCTGGGAACACCGTATAAGTGGACCAGCATTACCCCCCCCCCCCTTATGGGCCGGTCCCGTAATTTTGAACCGAGTCAAGTGACGAGACCGGAACACTTGACCCCGCACCTTCAGGGGTAAATTTGAGAACTTGGAGCACATTGCAGCCTCGACATATTTTACGAGCCCCGGCCGCCATTAGTGAACACGGCGGAGGATTTGTCAGCGAAGGGCATCGAACCACTGACGTTCAGATCACTGGTCTGAACGTTAATCCGAAGATAAGAATATTGGCTTCCGCCACCTTCTGTGATGTCAGTGGGTGGGTCGTAAGTCCCCCCTGAGGGTGCTAGGTCAAATTTGAGGTGGCACTAGGGGGTGGTGTTGGTTCATCTATACTGTTTCCCCGTTGAAAGGAACCAACCCTTCTCTGGGGCAAAGTGCGGATGTCTACATTGACGAGATTTTGATGATCGCTATGACGTTCATCTGCCTTCGCAAACTTGGGCTTGCGGTTTTATTTACACTGTGTAAAAATTAGGACGAAATACAGAAACTGATATAACAGCGAAAATATGAGACAGAATCCAACAAAGAATAATTAGGACATTGCCTAGAGGCAGGTGCACTTTGCATTACCTAGAGCAACGGTTCTCAACTTGGGGGGGGGGGGGCGTAGAAGAATTTCAAGGGAGGTGTGAGTTAAAAAAATAAATAAATAAAAAGTAAAACTAACTGTAATTTACTGTACTCAATTTTGCGGTCACAATGTAATCGTAACGTATTTTCGACATGCGAACACGAACACGATAATTGTCGTAATTGTAAAAGCACGATAATTGTCGTACGTCTGGCAACACTGCAAGAGCTTGAGAATGGTTTCTCGCTGAGCTGCTTTCCCTTTGCTATTAATTTTTCCTTTTCTCCATTCAAATTCTCCTTTGTTGCTTGGAAGCTTTGAGTGCTTTGTTAGTGCAGTTTTCGTCCACATATCTCTGTGAATCTGGATTTTCAGCATTAGCATACACAAAGTCAAAATATCGAGCAAAGCTGGGCGTTGAAAGTGACCTGAGGTCACAGTTACAACCTAATATTCAAAAAACTTGTCAAGGACAAACAGTGCCAGCCCTCTCATTAATGTTGTGAAAGTGACTGGTATTACATGCAAACCTCACCGAGATCCTTAATTACCTCAAATATATTTGATGTGCATTTAATTCTTTGATTTCATATGTTCTAATAATAATATGTTCCAAATTAAGATATGTGTAGTAATATTAAATTTTGTGTCTGAAATTATCTATTCTATATTTTCATTTAATAACCAGCTTCAGTTTCAAATTCCGATTGTACTACTTGTATTGTGCACCACATATGTTGGTGGAGGTGGGGGAGGCGTGACCTCATACCAGTGTTCAAAGGGGGGATACAGAGCACAGAGCCTGAAAGGTTAAGAACCCCTGACCTAGAGCATGGTTTCTTAAAACCTGTGGACCCCCATTCGTGCATGAGTTTCAGAGGGTCCGCCAACTCGGAGAATTCTCATGCGGCAAAACACAAATTTCAAGACATTTATTTGAAACTGTAATTGGTGAATGCGTTGAGTTTGAAAATAAAAAAAAACTGTGTGCAAAAGACGCTCACAGTCCTGGCTACAATTTAGCGGCTGGAGCCCATGTCACATTGCAAAATCAACTCAGCGTCTTCACAAACGATTTTTACCGCTCACTACGTTCCACTCCATATGCAGTGCGGATTCTTCATTCGCGCTTTGTGCTCTTACAAGTACGTCATCAGCCTCTAAGGCAATGAGAGGGAGTGTTGGACGGCATTGTTTCAAAAATAACCGCACAATTTTCTCTTTAGTTCATCTTACTTGTGGAATTGGGTTCCTTCTATGTTGTTTCATACTAAAAATAATGTACGAACCACCTGAAATAGAAGTTTAACTTGAGCGTTGAAACTTTCTAAATATTGATCATGATATTGACCGATATTCTGGCAAAAGGAGCTACACCAACCACTGCAAATATACTGAAAAAAAATTTATATATATAAAACAGTTCCGTAACTGACTGACTCACTGACATACAACACACAGACCAAACCGCTCGACCTAAAGGGCTGACATTTTGCATGGCGATTCTTCTTATGGTGTAGGGGTGCACTAAGAAAGATGTTTAAAAAATTCTTAGATTTTTTTAAATTAAAATTTTTAAGTTGTTTTAGTAACTTTTTTTAAGTTTTCATTTAAAATAATAATTTTGGGATTATAAAATTTATATCACGAGAAAGATCGTAAAAATTCCTTTAAAATGAGATCTTTTTCGAATCTTTACCTCCATTTTCTGATTTTTGTGAATTTTTAAAGATTCATTTTTAGAATTTAATTTATTAAATGCCGATCACGTGATTTCTTTTTCTGGTACTTTAAATAAATTTATCGTCACGTGCATAACAACTAAATAGACAAAATTTTTTTTTTCTTTCTAATGAGGCAGACGATTAGACATTATCCAAAAAAATATTAAAATGCAGTAAAATATATTATGTTCCTCAAACTGTGCTAATAGCACAGTTTGAGGAACATAATATCTTTTACTGTATTTTAATATTTTTTAAGCCAATCATAGGCGTTAAAAATTTCATTGCTAATCGTTTGGAGGTTTGTCATTGGTTAAAAAATATATTTCAATACTTTAACGCTCCGCAACGGACTCCTATGTGAACAGGCCCTTAGCCTTTTCATTATTCTTATTCACTAACTTTAGTTGTCATTTGTTTATCCCATTTTCAGTTGTTAGTGACAACTGAAAATGGGATGTCTGCCAAGATTTTTTCTTTTTTGTCATGAAAATGAGCTCTTACTTGCAAATATTTTGAATACTGCCATTTCTTCCGATTTATACATGAATATAGAACACTAATACTGACTATTTCTGCTTCTATACGTGTAAGGGCCTGTTCACATAGGAGTCCGTTGCGGAGCGTTAAAGTATTGAAATATATTTAACCAATGACAAACCTCTAAAAGATTAGCAATGAAATTTTTAACGCCTGTGATTGGTTTATTTTCGTCTCAACGTCATCTTTTCCTTAACGCTACGCAACGGACTCCTATGTGAACAGGCCCTAAAAGTTGTTAAATTCAGCTGACATTCAAAAATCCGGCCATCGACAATCCGGTTCTTTCAGTTGTCCGACATGGATTTTTGTTACTGTCAATCATGAAATGATCATCCTGATAGCCCAACTGCTATTTAGCGTCTTTTCGAGGGTACAGAAATTATCAAAATTCTGAGAACTATTTTATTTGGTTGAATTAATATTTTGTAGAACTATTTTATTCAGTTGATGAACACTAAAATTTCCTTTGCTTTCCATTTAGTGTTTAATTTCTTTCCTTTAAAAGACTGTGCACGAAGTCATTTTCTGTTAACTATATACAGAATATACGTATAACCATAAAATATCCGACATTTTCGAAAATCCGGCACTCCTCAGGTCCGGAGGTTGCCGGATTTTATAATGTCAACCTGTACTGCTATTGCTTAATCCAAGCGTAAACGTCTCCCGGTACTAGTACTTCCGGTATAAGCATAAATATCGCATGCCACTGTTTCCGAAATACGCAAACTGTCCACTGCTCATATGTAAGTCGTTTTTGGTTACATTTTGCTTTCCGAATTTTTTGTCCTCAGTGTCGGAATTAAGAATTTTAAACTCTTCTCCTAAGTATCGAAAGTATTTAGGCTGGTTTTAAATACTCTGTAAACTTTGATGTATTTTATTAAATATTGGGCTAAAACGTTGTTTGCGAACGCGAGGTACTCGTCAATGTAGACATCCGCACTTTACAGGGCCTGATTTTCCATTAGGCCCAGTAGGCCCGGGCCTAGGGGCCTCGAATGTTGGCCCCTAAAAATTTTTATTTTATAAGAAAAGAAAATTCCCAATTCAATTTTTTTTAATTTTACCTTTTTTAATAACTATTTTATTACGCTTGAAATAGCCAATTCTTGATAAAAGGGTACTTTCACAATGATTCATGATTTTTTTTTTGCGTCAATTTTGGAAATTTTACGTCCACATGAGTGTTAGGGGGGCCCCCATCCCTTGTTGTGCCTACAGTTAAGAATTTTCTAAATCGGGCCCTGGCACTTTACCCTAGAAAAGGGTTGGTTCCTTTCAACGAGGGAACAGTAAAGATGAATCAACACCACCCTTAGTGCCACCTCAATTTTCCGGAAGCCAATATTCTTATCTTCAGATTAATGTTCAGGGAATTCAAGGCGTAACGACACAAAAACAAGGTACTTTTATTTCCACACACATACAAACAGTTCAAACAATCAGAACAGCATCGCAACGTTATTCTTAGCAAGAAGATAAAACAGACACAACCATCTTATTTGATTCCAAACTTAATTCTACAGAAAAGCAAAAAATTACTACGAGTTGCCATTCCATGAATACAAAACTATTAAAATTCTAAATACATTACGATTGCATTGACTGGGCTGACATCTAGGGGCGAAAGAATAAGAGCCTGTTCACATAGGAGTCCGATGCGTTGCGTTAAGGAAAAGATGACGTTGAGACGAAAATAAACCAATCATAGGCCTCCAAACGATTAGCAATGAAATTTGTAACGCCTATGATTGGTTTATTTTCGTCTCAACGTTATCTTTTCCTTAACACAACGCAACGAACTCCTATGTGAACAGGCCCTAAAACTATAAGTACTTTCTAACAGAAGGACTTTCCGGTCTACGGATTTAACGTGACCATATCCGGCCTATACACGAAGGTATTTCAAGGCGTTGGTTAGAATTCGAACCGATCACCCCCAGTCCGAAACTCAAAGCGCTACCTCTACGCTACGTCGGGCTTATGTGCAAGAAAGTAGTTGGACGATCGACGAATTGAGAGAGCAGACGTCGGAACCCAAGTCTCGGATTCGAATGCTACCTCCGAGTGGAAGTTCTCGTCGGTACTTCCTATAAGAAAGACATATCTCGACGGTCGTGGTTCGAATGGCGTGGTTAATGCTTTTGTGGGCTCTAACTTGTAGGTCCCGATTAGTTTAGCCCTCGTGTTGCAAGCTGGCTGGTTAAGTAGAAGTACCTCCCCAAACCAGGCAAGAAGGGAATAACAATTATTGCTTGATTATTGTTATTACAGTCATATCTATGACACAATAACATCGAGAACAAATCATAAAATTTTAATTTGTTTGAATTTTGACATCATACACTCATGGACAAAAAAAATTAGCGCACCAAGAAATAATTGCGGGATCGTAACGAAACTTGCAATGAAGGTACATGTCGGGGATATATGCAAATGATTAGAAATGCTGCGTGATTGCGCATTACGTATAGCCGGTAGAGGGCGTTGAACATCGTACTCTATGGAGTATAAAACAGGCAACCAAAGCTTGTTTGAGTGCGCTGAATCATTTACAAAGGAAGAGCTGATATAGACATGCCATTACGCCGTGTTCGAAGACAATATAAGCAGTTGTCGCAGTTTGAGAGGGGGAGAATCGTCGGGATGATGGAAGCTGGGTGGTCAGATAGACGTGTAGCTCGTCAATTAGGCCGCTCTGATTGTGTTGTGAGGAGGTGTTGGGACCAGTGGACCCGAGAGATGTCATGTACACGAAGACCAGGCTCAGGACGCCCTCGACAGACCAGTCGTCGAGAAGACCGCCACATCGTAAGAAATGCACGCGTACAGCCAACTGCTTCATCGGCCGCCATCCAGGCACAGGTAGCACCTTCACTAGGGGCCTTTGTGTCTTCTCGAACCATACGAAGGCACCTGGCTGAAGGACAGTTGGTATCGCGGCGCCCATTACGTGTGCTGTCCTTGACGCCCATCCATCGACGCCTCCGTTTGGAGTTTTGCCGCGCACGAGGGAACTGGACTGCAGCGGAATGGAACCAGGTCGTCTTTAGCGACGAATCCAGATTCAATCTCGGCAGTGATGACAATCGTGTTCGTGTGTGGAGAGCCCGTGGTGAACGCGACACATCGCTCCCACAGCTGGTGTGATGGTATGGGGTGTCATTGCTTACAATACACGGTCACCCCTAGTATTGGTCCGTGACTCCATGACAGCCCAGCGGTATGTTCCTGAAATCTTGCAACCACATGTGTCGCCACTCATGCAACGGCTCCCAGGAGCCATTTTTCAACAAGACAATGCTCGGCCTCATACGGCAAGGGTGTCACAAGACTGTCTCCGCACTGTTACTACCCTTCCTTGGCCTGCCCGATCCCCAGATTTGTCTCCAATCGAGCATATCTGGGATCATTTGGGACGACGAGTTGGGCATCCCACGAGTTTGAACGAACTAGAGGCAAGGTTACAGCAAATATGGAACGAAATGTCTCAAGACATCATACAGAACTTGTATGACTCAATGCCCGATCGTATCGCATCGTGCATTCGCGCTAGAGGGGGTCCAACGGAGTATTAACTCCTCCGTTCTTTTGCCTTTTTCTCTGAAATAAATTATCCTTTTTTTTTGATTTTCTTATCATTTACTTATATCAAAGTAGTCATTACGTATGTAAAATTTCGTTTCATTTTGACGACTCCTTCTTGGTGCGCTAATTTTTTTGTCCATGAGTGTATTTTGTTGGCATGAAAGAAAATTCGAAATAATCGAAATGTTTGATGAAGGGATTTAACGAAACCTTTTGGCATCGTAATTTTCTACAATCGGCGAAGGATATTATGACAATACAGTTGGTTCTCTGTTTAACGACGCTCTACTTAACGACGATCTCTGTTTAAAGACGATATTTCCCGGTCCCGGTCCTTCCGACGTAAAAAAATTCTATTTTAAAACGATTTTGTTTCTATTTAACGACGATTTTTTCTTACATGATAAACTTTTTCTTCAACATTGTATCTACAGGAGGGTTACTTTCTGTGGGGGAGTTTGGTTTCAATAACAGACCCGGAATTTCCTTTATGTTTGTTGCAATCATAGACTTGTTGCAGTGGAAAAAACCGGGGGAGGGGGGGGGGGGTTACTGTTTCTCGGAAAATCGAACATTCTTCCCTGGTGGATCGAATTTTTTAGTGCGGGTGTGGAATCACTCTATTGTACCTACCATGTTGTCATGTGATTTACGAACTGTCCAAAAGCACCCCTCTCTCACTCCTTCTGGGAAGCACGTGTTCATGTTTAGAGAATTCATGGTTGTGTGTAGGAGCTCATTCCAGTACGAATACGAGGTGAGCAGAGCAAAATGGCAACAAAGCGAAAGCATCTTACGTTATACGAAAAAGTGAAAATTATTGAAAACTGAGAAGAAAGTGTTGGAATAACAAAAGTCCAATTCGCAAGACAATTTCAGCTACCCGAGTCTACTCTCAAAGGCATTTTAGCAAGCAAAAAGAAAATTCTTGAAGCAGCACAAAAATTTGGTTTGGGATACAAATCCAAACGGCAGAAAATTCAATGTGGCCGATCAGAAGAGTTTGGGAAGGCAGTCCTGCAATGGTTTCATCAAGCAAGAGCATCTAACATTCCAATTTCAGGAGTGATATTTAAAGAAAATGCTATTATTCTGGCAGAAAAGTTTGGAATGCAAAATTTTCAGGCTTCGGCTGGTTGGCTAACAAAGTTCAAAGAAAGATACGGGCTTGTATTTAAAAGCATATCTGGCGAAAGTGGCTCCGTAGATGAAAAAATAGTGGATGAATGGAAAATAGTGCTGAAGGGGATATTAGATGGATATGATGAGAATAACATATTCAATGCAGATGAGACGGGCCTATTCTACAATATGGGCCTAATAAAGCCTTAACGTATATGGGCGAAAAGTGTTTTGGTGGAAAACACAGTAAGGAACGATTGACTGTTTTACTGTGCACTAATTCGGATGGATCTGAGAAATTTCCACCACTAGTTATAGGCAAATCAAAGCAACCATGGTGTTTTAAGAATATCACCAGGAAACCTTGTGAGTACCTCAATAACAATAAAGCGTGGATGACATCACAAATTTTTATTGACTGGATTAGAAAATTTGATGCAAAAATGCATCGAGAAAAGAGAAAAGTTTTACTTTTAATACACCGATGCACTGCACATACTCCAAATATCCCTGGACTTACAAATTTGACTATCCATTTCTTACCAGCTAATTTCACTAGCAAGTTCCAGCCATTAGACCTGGGTATCATTCGCAGTGTGAAAGCATACTACAGAAAGTCTTTAATTAGGAAATTAATAAACAATTCGGCTGACAGTATAAAAATTAGAAAATTTTCAATCTTGGAAGCAATGCACACGATAACATCAGCATGGAAAGAAGTTTCTTCATCCACAATAAAAAACTGCTTTCACGTTGCTGGAATTCACAAAGAACTTGTAGTGGAACTGCAAAGTACGGATGTAGAAATCAACCAAGATAACATTACCCCTGAAGAATGGAGAAGTCTTGTTGAAGATGAGGATGTTTAAATTCAAGATTTCTACAATTGTGATAAATATGTTTTAACAACAGATTTCAGAAATATAGAACAAATTTATGAAGATATTGTAAACGAAAACACAGTGTCAGACGAAGAAGGTGAAGTTGAAGACACGGAAAACGAGACACTGCCACCGTCTTACACAGATGCAATTTCTGCTCTAGATGTTCTCCGACGCTATATTACATCGAAAACGGAAGGTGACTCATTTAACATTTTAGAAAATCTGGAAAAGAGAATAACGAAAACAAGGCGAATGAAGCAATCAACACTTTTTGAATTTTTTAAATCGCAATTTATTGTATTGTTTGTACTCTATTTTTTTCAATGTAATTCAAAATAACTTTTTGTGAATAAAATAATGATGATAATAAAAATAACATTTTTAAACACTCCAATATATTAAGAAATATATTGACAGTCCTAAGCCTGTAAAGTTTGAAGGGAAATGTTATTTTTTCACAAATTCTGTTTAAGGACTATCTCTACTTAAGGACGATTTTTCACGGTCCCTTGAAAGTCGTTAAACAGAGAACCAACTGTATTATAAATATGTTTGGGAATAAGGCGAAACGTTGCAACGTCACTGGCTACGTCAGTTTTCGTCTGCTATAGATGACGTCATTATCGAGTGGCAGAAAACAGAAGCAGTTCCTATGCGTTTGTATGTGTTTTTGGACGATACCTTCATTTTGAGTTAAATAATTTAAGTTTATTTATAAAATTCCTCATTTTAGTTGTATTTAACAGGTATTTTGACACCTTTTTTAATATTTCGCAAGGTTTAAGATAATATAATCATTCTTTCGTTCAGAATGATTATTATTATGTTGAGATATGTATAGATATCAAGATAAATTACTTCAGGCCTTGTATCGTAACTCCAGTCTTCCTCTGTCAATAAATACGGGTCACATACTGAATAAACCTTTCCGGGCTGTACCTGAATGTTTAATTTAGTGATATACCTTTGTTTAGATACCGTATCTAAAGACTTTGCGTAATCTGAGAGCATTTTATTCAACAAGCTGTAAGAATACTTATTGAACGCCATGTTAAATTATGCAATTTTTTGCCACTCCTCGCCAAACAAGAAGTAAAATCTGCAAGAGTTGAGATGTGACATGCTGCGAGACATTGCCCTATTACAGGCAGAAGAGAAACCTTGTGAATCTTAGTTTGCAATTGAAAACTCGCCTGTGTTCCTTTAAGGAGACAGTGAACTTTCAAAATTGTGAAATTTATCCAAAAATTCGATTTTTTTTTATTTTATTGAATTGTTAAACTACGGACGAGTAGGAATGTGCTGCAAAAAGAATTTTTAATTTCTGTGATTACTTTCCTAGTTATAGGCATTTGTATTTAATTTAGATATTATGTGGTTACTAATAGCAATAACTTTAAATGCGTTTTTCTCAAAATAAAAATTTTCATATCATACGAATAGTCAAACTGCTCCGGGCGCATTTCTAATTATCGTATTGCTTTGAAATTTAAGTTTTATATACTTAACTGAATATCAAATAAATCTTATTGAAAATAATTATGCTTCGTAGCTCAGAATTTCTAAATTTTGTACTTGAAATTATGATTTATAGGTATTTTGCGTCATAAAAAGGGTGTTTTCACTATTGTTATTTATTTTCTCTTTATATTTTTAATGAATGCTTAAAATAAGCAATAAGTTTCATTGTTAGTTCTATAAGGTATACCGCAAATAAAAATTACCATATTATATGCAAAAGAAATGCGCATGGAACATTTTTAATGAGGCCAATTTTTGAAATAATTAATAATTCCTAATTCATAAATTATTAATATTTCCTCATTAAATTTTAACCACTTTTACATATCTATGGTACTAATCACATATTCAAATTTCAAGCAAATCCATTAAAAAAAAAATGTTAGGTTTGAAGGTCCACTGTCCCCTTAAACCAGTGGTTCCCAACCGGTGGTCCGCGAGAGCCCCGAGAGTGGTCCGGCACCACATATAAAAAAGTTGCCAAATAAATGAGGATTTTGAAAGCAATGTTCATTGAACTAAATGGGCCCAATATATTCGATAACTATCAGGCGTTGAATTAAAATTTATAAAAAGTTAAACATAATTATTTTATTATTAGAATATGATATGTTAGAATGTGAGGATGTTAATCCTGCATCCCTTTTGCCTGAGGGATATTCTATACCCCAATGTCCTTCGGAAGGTCCCTCCCCTCAAGTCGGTGGGGGTTGGTGGTGGTCAGCACATGGTTCAATTTCTGGCAAAGTGGTCCGCAGACTTCTACCGGTTGGAAACCACTGCTTTAAACGAATGCATCTTTCATAATTTTTAATGCATTATGAACCCCCCCCCCCCCAAAAAAAAGAGTTTTTAGAAAATACAGATTTTTGAGAAAGAAATTCAGGAAATAAACTCAAACCTTAAGGGAGTAAAGGCTTTAGGATTTAAAAATATATCGTTTTCATTAACATCACAAACTACCGTAGTTTTAAAATGTTAAATATTTTATTTTATTTTATCTTAACGCGGCGTGCACATTGTCTTTCGAGATCCGCCATTGGCGACCTTTCGACATAGAAGAATCCTCGCAAGAGACGTTGGTGTCTTACAATGGGGGCACCGTATAGGTCAGAGGTGGGGAACTCGCAGCCTCCATGATCTTCTCCTGCGGCCTTCATAAAAGCTAGCACTTGTATTAATTAATATTTAATTATATAGATTACAACAATTTCCAAATCAATGGAATTAAATAAAGAACGGCATGAATGTATGTACAGTGTGGGCCAAAATAAAGTTGACATTTTCAAATTGTTGTCTAAAGTCGCTACAATTGTATATTTATCCAAACGAGCTTCGTTTACCTTGATTGTATAATACTTTAACTACACTTTATATGTAATTTAATGCTCAGAGTTTCTTAGCAATGCTTTCTACCAGACATGTTATATGATCTCTACACAAAAAAAAATTTTCTTACTATTCTTGTTGTAACTGACTCCATGTACGTTAAAACGTATTATTTTTTCTGCAAAAAAAAAATAATAATAATTAATGATTAATGTTATAACAAGTTTTTATCCTTATGTGAATACAAAAATATTTTATACTGTAACTTTTTATGTCAAATATTAAATAAATAAGGACTTAATTTTTTTGTTACTTTTCTATATAATGCACCAAATTGTTGAAAGTTTATAGTTACATATAGTTTTAATTTCATAAAAGTCGCATTTATAGGTTCATCAACTTATGCGGCCTCCTTTATTACTACCTAATTTACATGTGGCCTCTAATGGTAAAAAGGTTCCCCACCTCTGGTATACCACACCATTCACTGCTGTCACCTTAATTTTGACAGAGCACCCTTCGGGGACATCTGAGAGATCGTACCTTACGTACTGACCTCACTTATTTTATAAAGTACCTAAAGTTCCATTCTTCGTATGAAATAATAATTTACTTTTCGGGAACTGGTGGAAAACAGTTTTCTGGGAAAAATAGGGAATTTATATGTCATCAAATATCATGAGCAAATTATATAATGACCATCATGGTTGTTACTTTGGACTTGCGCTCTGTGTCCAAGTAATAATAAAATCAGTTCTTGCCTACGAATTCTTTAACCGGTATTACAGGAGGGGTCATAGCGTAAGCGTTAAAGTATTGAACTATATTTAACCAATGACAAACCTCCAAACGATTAGCAACGAAATTGTTAAGGCTTATGATTGGTTTATTTCCGTCTCAGCGCCATTTTTCCTTTCACGCTTACGCTAAAGGACTGCAATGTGAACAGACCTTTACTGTGCTAAGGTGCTGCGTTTTGCCTGATTAAAGTAATTTTAAAATCACTATCGCTTTGCAGAATATGATTGAGAGCGGTGAAGTCCTCCTTTGTGGGCAGGTAGTCAAAGAAAGGGCTAAAAACTAGGAAATTTACCACGTCCAGGTAATTGCGATGGCGAAATAAATCGACTTAGCGCTGCGTAGTTAAATTTAAAAGACGCTTTTGAATCATTTTTGCTTGTTCTCATGTGTCATTGAAAATGTTTATCACTTATCTCTTCTTTTCGAAGAGTAAAATTTAGAATTCTCTGAAGCCTTCTGTGTACGTAGTGATCACCCCTTATGAGAACAAAATTTATACACCTTATTTTACCATGCATCTTCATTCACATGGAGTAGGGAGGTAAGGTAAACAAAAGCCATTATACTTCTGATACATCATTTAAATCAGGGGTTCTCAACCTTTCAGGCTCTGTGCCCCCCTTTGAACACTGATGTAAGGTCACGCCTCCCCCTACCACCACTACCACCATGTGGTCAATACAGGTAGTACAATCGGAATTTGAAACTGAAGCTGGTTATTAAATGAAAATATAGAATAGATAATTTCATACACAAAATTTAATATTACTACTCATATCTTAATTTGGAACATATTATTATTAGAACATATGAAATCAAAGAATCAAATACAGATCAAATATATTTGAGGTAATCAAGGATCTAGGTGAGGTTGGAATGTAATACCAGTCACTTTCACAGCATTAATAAGAGGGCTGGAACTGTTTGTCCTTGACAAGTTTTTGAATATTAGGTTTTAAGTGTGACAAAGCACACCTCAGGTCACTTTCAACGTCCAGCTTTGCTCGATATTTTGACTTTATGTATGCTAATGCTGAAAATCCAGATTCACAGAGATATGTGGATGAAAACTTCACTAACAACCTCGAAGCTTCCAAAGCAACTTCTGGGTAAACAGGAAAATAGCGTAACCAAAAGTTTTCAACATCGATGTTTTCGAATTCAGCGTTTGCTTGAGAATCACATTTTAGGTTGATTGCCTGTTCCTGAATATGATCAGGAAGTATATCCACGTCGATTTTAAAAGGATCTCTTGTCAACTTAAACTCCCAGTTCTCTGAACTAACATCTGGAAAATAGTCTGCAATTTCATTTTGCAATGCTACCAAATGCCCTGATATAAGGTCCATCAGTTCATTTATATATTTCAATGTGAGTTTTTCACTATCATCGAGGATGTCGTTTAGTCTTGGAAAGGACGAAATGTTTGGCTCTGAACTCTGAAGACGGCGTTGCCAAAGAGTTATCTTTTCTGTGAAACTCTTAACTGCATCCTTAAGTCTTCAGAATGTTTTTCTCACATTGCAGCTACGACAATTATCGTGTGCGACAATTATTGTGTTCGTGTTCGTATGTCGAAAATACGTTACGGTTACATTGTGACTGCAAAATTGAGTACAGTAAATTACAGTTAGTTTTATTTATTATTTTTTTAAACTCACGCCTCCCTTAAAATTCTTCTACGCCTCCCCAGGGGGGCGCGCCCCACAGGTTGAGAACCGCTGATTTAAATAATACCATTGTGGTTCATGTTAATGTGTGACAAAAACAACTGAATGAGATTTTAAGTTGCAATGAACAGTTCGCACGCACAGAAACAAAAGACTCAAGCAAAATGAAGGGAATGGCATTGATTACCTCCACTCATTCATATTACAAATGTCATTCTCATCGGATATAGGTCGTCTGTTCAATAAATTTCTCCAGAGTATGGAATCTCAGCTTTGAGATGATTTCGAAAACTTTCACAAATATTAAAGCGGTGAGCATAACAGGTTTGAGTTACTAGTTGCATGTTGCTGCTTACCAGAAAATCAGCCTACAATCAGCTTAATATGATCTCTCATAAACAGCCCCAAAAGTCCTACTCAGAACATAAAGAAAAAGAGTAAGAGGATTTGGGAAGTCACTATTTAAAATTTGATTCTCAGTATGTGTAGCATTTGGAAGGATCTTTTCATCAGGACGAAGAGTAGTTTTAAGAATTTGTGTACTTACAGGGCGTAAAGGCCTGTTCACATATTGCTGTCCGTTAATCTAAGTGTGAAAGGAAAAATGGCGGTGAGACAGAAATAAACCAATCATAGGCCTTAACAATTTCATTGCTAATCGTTTGGAGGTTTGTCATTGATTAAATATATTTCAATACTTTAACGCGTACGCTAACGGAATGCATCGTGAACAGAGCCATAATGTTGGAACAGCGATGCATAGAGGGTGCTTGCGCAAAATTCTTACAGCTGAAAACTAGCTCTACAGCCATATCAACATCTTTATTGTTTATTATACATTTTATAGTTTAAAAATAATTTTTACTGTATATTATAACTTTTGAAATTTCAAATTCTTAATTTGGATATTTAAAATCTTGAAACCAAGAATGAATATATTTCCTTCCTCGTTAGCCGATATGGGAAGTTTGGGGACAGTATTGTTTCGGTCACTGTATTAAACTTTTTTGTTAAATTGAATGAATGATTTAGTGAAAAGAATTTCCATTCAGCCAGGAATATTAGATTTTTAGCTTATGTCTGGTAACACAGAAAAGATAAAATCATTTGGGTAATGTACTGCGGGAGAAAACATTCTGTTGAATATTCTATCTCTAATTCTCGAAACTGACCTGATTAGAAGCTGAATTAAGATGTTCTCTAAACAAATTACTCATTAATTGGTTGTTGTTTTAAACTTTGATTCGCTTTTAATCAAATTTAAAAAAAAAATAAGTCAAATATCAATACTTATGTTTACATTCAGTGTAATTATTCTATCACCCACCATCTCCAAAACATATAACAAGCATAAAAAACTGAAATATTTACACTCATTAAAGGATAATTTTCTCTAAATTTATTTTTAAATGTGGCTGTATGTATATGCTCTATTTCTTAAGCCAACGGCTCTCCCAAGCTTTTCAGTCGGTAGTGAAAAGTTGCTCTAAAACATTTCAACTTCAAGTTAATGGGTGGGATCAAATATTTACGACGACAGCGCTGTATATCAAAATTTGCTTGTTTTCTTTTTGTGGATCGTGATGTTACTTTCTGTAGTTTCCATAAACCGTGGAACAATTTTTAATTTTTATCCGCAAATGATTATTCAGTATAAACATTATAGTTATTATTAAATTCACGGACACGAATGTGTTTTCAAATAGAAAAAAATTGCTGTCATTTCTGCGTTTGATTATTTAATGCTCTTTAATCCTTACATTCTTAAGTCTACATTTTGAACATTAATATGGATTATCACACTGCTGTTCAAGCTTTGCTTGCCGCTGGGGATAAAGCTGTATCTTCACTCGAAGTAGGTCTTGTGTTAGATTGGGTAAAATCAACTCGTCTTTTAACACTTGTAGAACATTCAAATGAGCACGCAATTTTTATATCGATTCCATCACGGAATCCAACAACAAGTGCTGTTAATGTATCTGTGGAAAAAACTGTTTCAATCAATGATAGTTTTCGATGTGAAATGGAGACTTCTGGAACTGATGGAAATGCTGAAGAAAATTTGTATCTAAAAATTGTAAGTGGAAAGCAAAAAATACTGTTTGAATTGCCATATAATGCTAAAGCGAAAGCGTTTGCTAGTCAGTTGACTAAAGCATCTGAATCAAGTTTCCATAAGATGGGTCCACCTTCAAATTTTCAGTGGCTGTCAAAGTATCAACCAATACCTGTGGTAAGGGAGTCCACATTTTTTCTTGATGATAATGATAGTTTAAATAATGTCGCTTTTGATGCACAGTCTGTTAATTCCATGAATTGTGAGGATGGTTTCTTAGATCTTGATAATACTTATTTTCCTAACTTAATGGCAGCTCATAGTGAATCTGATCTTTCCAAAAGCCAAATGCAGTCACCTGAGTTTGGAAATTTACCTAGGCAGAGTATTGCTATGGGAGTGACACCCCTTGCTGCAAGAGAGAGTGCCATACGTCTTCAGATGGTCATGCGAGAAGATGATTATGTCTTTTTAAACACTTATTCAGTTTTCATGGGAACATGGAATGTGAATGGACAGTCCCCTAAAGAATCATTAAAGGACTGGCTCTCAGTTGATCCTGTACCTCCAGACTTTTATGTCATTGGTTTTCAAGAATTAGATCTAAGTAAAGAAGCTTATCTCTTTGCTGATACACCTAAAGAAGAGGAATGGCTAGAGGCTGTTAAAGCTGGTTTAAATTCTTCTGTGAATTACAAAATGGTCAAACTGATAAGACTGGTTGGTATGATGATGATTGTTTTTATTAAAGAGGAATTGGCAGAACATGTAAAAAATATTGCTGCAGAAACTGTGGGAACTGGTATAATGGGAAAATTGGGTAATAAAGGAGGAGTTGCTGTCAGATTAGATTTTCATCGAACATCAATATGCTTTGTCAATTGTCACTTAGCTGCCCATATGGAGGAATGTGAACGAAGGAATCAAGATTACAATGATATTTGTGCACGTATTGCTTTTAGTCAATTTAAACCTCCAAAATACATTAAAAATCATGATCATATCTACTGGATGGGTGATATGAATTACAGAATTATAGATTTGGACTGTGAACAAGTAAAAGCTCTTGCTGAGAAAAAGTGCTACTCAATTCTTATGGAGCATGATCAGCTTACAATTCAGAACAAACTTAAAAAAGTTTTTGTAGGATTTAATGAAGGTATAATCGATTTTGCCCCTACTTATAAATATGATACAGGAACTAACAATTGGGATTCAAGTGAAAAAAATAGGCCTCCAGCATGGTGTGATAGAGTTTTATGGAAAGGTGAAAATATCAAGCAGTTGTGTTATAGAAGTCATCCAACATTGTTGTTTAGTGATCATAAACCAGTGAGTTCTGTCTATGAATCTCAGGTCAAAGTAGTGGATGTAGTAAAGCAACGTACTATCTATGAAGAAGTTATGAAAAAACTTGATAAGTTAGAAAATGAATTTTTACCTCAAGTTACACTGGATAAATTAGAAGTTAATTTTGATAAAGTTCATTTTATTGAATCTAAAATTCAAACTATAACAATTGCTAATACTGGTCAAGTTCCTGTTCAGTTTGAATTTAAGAAAAAACTGAACGATACCCGATACTGTAAGGATTGGCTTAGTATTAAACCTTATTCATCATTCTTAAAACCTGGTGAGAAGTGTGATGTTGATTTAGAAGTGTTTGTTGATAAAAGAATAGCTTATAAATTAAATGCTGGTAAAGATAAAATTTATGATATACTTGTTCTTCATCTGGAAGGAGGTAAAGATTTTTTTATAATTATATCTGGAGTTTATGTACCTGGTTGTTTTGGAGCATCACTTGAAGCTTTAGTTCGCATACCTGATCCTATAGCTGAGATGCCTGTGGAAAAACTGTTTGAACTTGAAAATGCTGTCTTAAATAATTCGAAAATGGAACCTCAGCATCTAGAAATTCCTAAAGAAGTCTTTGTCTTGATTGATCATCTTTTTAAATTTGGTCTAACCCAACAAGATTTATTTCTGCAACCTGGTCTTCGTTTTGAAATTCAAAAAATTCGAGATAAACTTGATAATGGAATTTATGAGTTGGGATCTTGTTCTGTGCATTCTGTCGCTGAAGCATTTCTTCTTTTCCTGGAAGCTTTAGCTGAGCCTGTGATACCATATGAGTTTTATTATAAATCACTTGATTGTTCTAATAATTTCATTAGTTGCAGAAATGTGGTAAATGAAGTACCTCGAATTCATAAAAGTGTCTTCAGGTATTTAATTACTTTTCTACGTGAGGTTTTAAATCATGCTTCGTCAAACAGACTTGATGGAAAACTTCTTGCTACAATATTTGGTAGTATTTTATTGAGAGAGCCAGTTAATGATACTCAGACATCATCATATAGAAAGGTAAATCAGCCTGCAACTGACCGTAAAAAAGCAACTTTTATATTTCATTTTCTGATGAATGACTTGGATGATTTTTAACTTCTTAAATGAAGTACAAATTGTTCTATAATTCAGGACTAGCTTAACTAATATTAATATTCCAAGGAATTGTTATCAAGTGATGCTAATCAAAAATACTGGAATGCTCATAATTATTAAGCTCTGGTTTGGGACCATTTATGTTTCTCAGGTTTATTACAAGTAAATTTTCTGTTTAATATATAATTTATAAAGATCATGTAAATGGGCAGAAAGTTATCAGACTGTATACAGTGTTTGTACTTAATCTACGACATGTATTAAATTTGAGCTTCATTCTGTATATTAAATACATGGAAGAGGAGTGCAGGCTCATTATTAAATTTGATAGTAGCCTCTTTCAATCATAGTTCAGCATATTGTACAGTATTAGATAGCTTATGACTAACATGTGTCTTGCAACATTACTATGTGTACTACTAGTCTAACTTATAAATCTTTCCTTACTTATATATATAGGTATATATGTGTTGTGTATCATAATTATCATTATATAAACGGTATCTAGAAAATGTGAGTATAGAGTTATCAGATTCATTTAAAAGCTTTGTTTAGACTGAGTCTAGAAGCTTGGAAACTAGTTTAAAAGTATTTTATTATGAGTTATTGGTTTGCTGTAGTTTTATTTTGGTGTCTTTTTTTAAATTATTAAAATTTTATCTAAAATCTACTGTTCATTCTAGATTTAAAATTAAAGTCAGTACCTTCTGAAAAAAGGAAAATCATGTATGTTTTTAAAAAAATTTCATATGTGCGTATATTTTAAAAGATGACGGAGTGATTGAAAAAATAAATCAAGCTATAATTATAAAAGGAAAAATCTAATCTTTAATGGTGTTAATTTGCTTTTTAAATATTTCTTTAATGTTACAATGTTATGAACAGATGATTATAAAATAGAGATAGTCTAGTTTTGGGAGCATCATGTGCCAAATTAGGTATTTTTACCCAATTTGCTTTTTTTTTTCCTAGCTGACATCACTAGCAATTATTACAATGTGACAACATTGTTCAGTTTTCTTTCCATTGGTTGGTTCAGTAGATGGTGATATCGTAGCCTCAGCCTTCCTTAGAGCTGTTAATGGGATTATTTGGTGTCATTTTTAAATCATGGGCTTCTTTTTGCAAACATTTTCAAGAAAAATATATGCTCTTTCAACATCAGTATGAGATATAATGACCGATTTTTTTCAAATTTACTAATATATTTGCATAGTAGACTGAAGGCTGTTTAGTTTGATTTTAGTCATTATATATTGATGGAATATTGAATAATATGCTAAAATATGGTAACTGCTAGCTAGAATAGCATTAGAAATGTATTATGTATGATTTTTAAATTTTTTCTTGCATTAATTTTTATCTGTTTCTCATTACTGTATGAGTGGTGTTTTAAAAATCTGGAAAATTTTCTACGAACTCATGCTCAGATATGTTTCTTAACAAATGGACTTCTTGGAAAATTTTTGCTCTGATCAAGATACCCTTTTTCAAGGGGGGAAAAACTTATTAATGTGTTTTTCTCTTGCTCTAGTTCTTTCCTTGTCAACGTTGCAAGCCGTGTGTTCAAAATCTATATGCCAAAATTATAAAAAAATTAAGCAAATTCATTTTAAATACTTTTTTTAATCTTGGACACATACAAAATTTTGGCAAACTAAAAAAAGCCACTTTTTTAAGCATGTTTTTAAATGAAAAATATAGAAAAAGGATTTTCTTTAGTTAGACTAAAAACTTATTTAAACTGAGAAAATATTTAATGACAATTAAATCTTACAAAAATCTCTGATTGAAATGAATTTTCATCAAATTTTTTCAAAGATTCCAAAAAGGACCCTAAATTCATTAGTATTTTATGTAAAGTAATAATTCTTTAAGTAATAATTAATTCATTGATTAAAGTAAAAATTTATCAAATATTTTCTAAACTGATTGAAAGAGCCCAACTCAATTCCATTTTTGGAAAAGAGCTCAAAAACATCATCTGGGAAAAAATTCCATTCTGGAAAACTCAGTCATGACACATGCCAAAAAAAAATTTCCTAAATGGCAAAGGGTGCTCCAGAAACTAGAATCGTCTCATCAAATCTAGAGTGAACATTATTTAAAACTAAATCTGTTACTTAGCTTTATGAAGAACTAAGTATTGCTTTTGCTGGGTTATACAATATTTACCTTTGTACTGTTGTTTTTAAAATTTTAGTTCATATTTTATCTGTTGAAAGAAGTGTATTTTTATATAGATGATAAAACATAATGAATAATTTTCCTGAATATAATTTCTTATATCTTGAAGAAAAAAAAAGTTTAATCACATATAATTTACATTGATGTTGAAGCATTTTAAACTGGAAATTCTTCAATTAGAATTAATTATTTGAATGCTGAAAGCATAAAATTTAAAATTATTGGTGAACGAAAATATACTCCAAGCTTGTATGATAAATTATCAGCTTATGATGATATCATATTATAATTGTATATAAATGTATATTTTAACAGCTCAGAAAAATATACATGTATATTCATTAGTATTTTAAATGATGAGCTTTCCACTATATACATTATTGGGTATTTTTTTTTTTTTTCATTTGTATATATTTCTTATTTATAGAATGTAATTTCTAACCCTTAATTTCATTCATTGAAAAAAATCCAACAAGAGACATTAAAGTTTAGGGTATGAGTAGTGTGTATCTCTGGAGCAATTATATCTTTTAGTAGTTAATTGGATATTTTAACCATTTTGTAAAAACATTTTAATGACTATAAAATTGTGCTTTAAAAGTTCAAAGTAACTTATCACTTTACTTATGGCAACGATCAATGATGACAATCTATGGTAAAACACTGTGAAAAGTACAGCAGAAAGTAGTTGTATGACTTAAAGTTTTCATTTTCAGAATAAATGTACATTTTGAAATATTTGATTGTTTTTAATATATTAACAAAAAAAAAACACTTTACATTGAAAGAAGGACTTTCATTTTTATGTGCCATCATTATATACAATTATTTCATTTCTTACTGATTAAAATAAAACCACATAATTTAATAAATATTAAGGTGTAATTATATATGTTAAAACCTCGTTTTTAATATAGAGTGAAAAATGTGTCAATTATAATCAAAGCTTAGCATAAATTAAAGAAATTCTTTCATTTATAGAAACAAGAAAGCAATATTTACATGTAATGAAAACTACTGACATTAAAATGCATTAGGTTTTGGTAATGTTATTTTTAATACTAGCCAAACATGAAACTCAATTAGATATATATGTGTCATGTCAGAACATGCATTTAATGAAGGTATATTTATGCTAAATATGTGAAAATTAATATGTTTATAACCTCAGATCCCATTTAATTCTCCATACTTACTCTATTTGATAATCAGCATGTATTATTGGAGGCTATTAATCTTGATTAAGGGTGGTATATAGAACCATATATCACACCATAAATAGCCAACTTTAGACTAAGGGCTTTTCATTCAGATGCAAAAACAGAAGATAGCCAAAACAGAGTTCCTTGCTGGAAAAAAGTATTTATGTGTTTTATACCTGATATGAAGCAGAAAAAGAATATTTCTTCAAGCCATCTAATATATTATCACAGTACAGTTATTTGTTAACTTGGCAGATCAAGTGCCATAAATGGGAAAAACTATAAATAGAATAAAAAAGATGTGAAGGTTTTACGTACTTCTTTGAACAATGTCTATCTCTAGTAAAAAAAAAGTAAGTAAAAATTATTGACTTTTTGACCAGCTGACTTAAAGGTAAATTATTTTGTGATGAATAAGAACTCTCAAATGAGGTATAATGTAGTGGTTGCACAGTTGAAGATAAAGCTCAGCTGTAAACAGAATTGTGTAGTATCAAAAACATAAATTAAAACATATTTGTTTCCTGTCTATTGGAATTACTTACTCAGTTCATTTTAAATGACTCGATTGGATTATGTGTCAATGAAGATGATTTTAATTACTATGTCACAGATTTATTTATACATAGATGTTCTGTAGTCTTAGGTAGATTTCAGCTGATTAATAGAAGAGTATTATTTCAGTGTGAATAAAAATTTGAGACTCGATAACAGTTTTTATATAGAAAAGTTATCTGCTGTTGAATAATCTGTAAAAACAATTTTATTTCTTCCTCAAGAGTAATATAAAATTGAGGTTTGAAGAAATTATCACTTACTGTGTTGGATCCCTCAGCTAGTAATTATTTAGTGCCCTCACACAGAAATGTGGTCCAGAGTATGCTGTCAACTATTATAATAATTTATACATGTTATACATTTAAAAAATTTGACTAATAAAACTTATTCATTAAAAACATTGCTTCTGACTAATAATATATTATACTTTGGGAATTTAAACCAGGTTTTTTTTCTGTTAGAAGATAGTTTTTTTAAACATTCAAACTGCCTATTATGTGTTATCTTTTAACTTTTATTTTGTGGGTTTTTTTTTTTTTTTTTTAACTAGCACATTATAAAGGTTGCTTAAAAAACTGAATTGTATTTTAAGTGTATTGAAATAGGAATACTAAATTTTCAGTTTATTATCCAAGATTGCCTAAGTTGTCAATATGTTACTACCCCCCCCCCCCCCCAAAAAAAAAAAAAAAAAAAAAAAAAAAAAAAAAAAAAATAATATTTAATTGTATAAACAAGTTTAAATAATTTGAATAAATTTATTGCTTTCTTGTGTCTTGGTCAAAATTTTCTAGCTCTTTGTTTGATAATTCCTTAGTTTTCATAACTATATAGCTCTTAATTTGTGAAATAAACTTATGAAACCTACATTCCCTGACTTACTGTGGCCAAATTTAATATTTTTTTAATTGTATCCATTTTTTTTCTTTAATTCTGAAATGAGGAGGACAGCTTATTTATGTTGTTATTTTCTGTTTTTATTTTCTACAAGTGCATTCAGAGACAGTTTTTATTGAAATTGCTTCTTTAATAAATATTGATTACACTTAGATTATATGAAATGTGTTGTAAATAAAGAGCATGTCTATTGATTTTTCAAATTTAACCAGTTTTAAATGACCTATTATCTTTTCTTTTTATTTTATATTTTTGTGTCAAATGCTCTGCAACTTTGCTTTCTCTTGCATTATCAAAAGAAAAAAACTGATTTTTTTTCTGTGGTTGCAAATTGCAAAACTTGTTATAAGGCTCTTAATTTTACCATCTTGGTGGATACACTCTCAGGAAAAATTCATTTAAGTGGGAAGTGAAGAATGGCAAGTTTCTGATTAGAATATTAATTTGCTGACTCACTCTGAAAGTTAATTTTTTAATAGAATTTTTTAAGAACAATTGTTAATTTATCAATTAAGTAATATCAATAGAAATGCCAGATATCTTGATGTTGCTAATAAAATGAGAGGACTGTAGCATCTAGATCAGAGGTGGGGAACCTTTTCACCATTAGAGGCCACATGTAAATTAGGTAGTAATAAAGGAGGCCACATAAGTTGATGAACCTATAAATGCGACTTTTATGAAATTATTATAGTTAGATATACTTTTAACAATTTGGTGCATTATATAGAAAAATAGCAAAAAAAATTTAAGTCCTTATTTATTTATTATTTGACATAAAAAGTTACAATATAAAATATTTTTGTATTCACATAAGGATAAAAACTTGTTATAACATTAATCATTAATTTTTTTTTTTTTTTTTTTTTTTTTGCAGAAAAAAAAATACGTTTTAACGTACATGGAGTCAGTCACGACAATAATAGTAAGAAAATAGTTTTTGTGTAGAGATCATATAACATGTCTGGTAGTATTGCTAAGAAACTCTGAGCATTAAATTGCGTATAAAGTGTAGTTAAAGTATCATACAATCAAGGTAAACGAAGCTCATTTGGATAAATACACAATTGTAGCGACTTAAGACAACAATTTCAAAATGTCAACTTTATTTTGGCCGACATTCATGTACATACATTCATGCCGTTCTTTATTTAATTCTATTGATTTGGAAATTGTTGTAATCTGTATAATTAAATATTAATCAATACAAGTGCTAGCTTTTATGAAGGCCGCAAGAAAAGATCACGGAGGCCGCATGTTCCCCACCTCTGATCTAGATATTACTGTCATGTGTGCTAGAAGCCCCCAAATAATTACTTTCAATACAGAGAATAGGTGTGTTTCTTAAATATGTAGAACTGAAAATCACTTGAATTCACAGCCTGTAGATGGGGTTGAAAATTCTCAGTTGTCATCTCCAGCAGTGGTAGCTGGATAGGTCTTCATCATGTTGCTATTTCAAAATGAAGAAAATAAAACTTCTAGTGTGTCCAGTTTTGCTGGTGATTTTATTTGCTAAATACTTTTAATTGAGAAGGATATTCTGTTGCATTGAAATGTACGTTTGCTCTAGAAAAGCAGAAATTAATCATCAGTACCAGTTGAAAAAGCATAGATGACAATGAAATTTATTTCCCCACCCCACCACCACCAAGTAATTTAGCTCTCAGTTTGAGTTTTAGAAGCTTCAAAATAACTTTTTCGTCTGGAGAAACATCGTATCAAGGTATATCTTTGCTGTCCCTATTCAATTATTTATTCTAGATCTCTCTCCTCTTATATTTTTAGTTACTGTTCTTATGAATTTTATGGTCTCCTGTGATTACTTTTTTTTTGCTCTGTGTGTATACATATACTGTAAGTACAAATTGTTTTAATATTTTATATGTTTTTATGTTTTATTATGTTCTTAATTACCTGTATGATTTTTCTTTGAGAGGAAGATGTAAGCCAGTAAAATGTAAATCTCCAAATTGCCTTTTTTTTAAAAATTGAACCAAATAGCTATGTTTTTTCTATTATTGCTTGAAATTCACTTGTATTATGAATTCAGTGTTAAAATATTTTTTATATTCCTTCTATATCATTAAATGGCAGAAAATATTTGGTAATGATACTGAAATATTTCCTTTAAAATGATTCTATCTATAGTATGAATACATGTAATCATGTAAATATAGCTTGAATTCTCCATAATATAATGTTAAAAAATTTCATGTGAGAGTATATTTTGTGATCAAAAAATTTAAGCGAGATGATTTTATTTGCATAAAAACTTGCTTCTCTTAAAACACCATGAAGTATAATACTCCTTTGAAAACAGGAATGTTTTGTGAAATTTGTTTTATCAATGTAATGTTTTCAATTCCAATCATTTTCTCTGATGTATGAACAAATTTTTTCATAATATTATGCTCATTTTTATATCTACTTCCTCTTAGAAAAAAAAAAAAAAACTCCATCCAACATAGTCGTAAAATATGGCCAAAAAAAAAAATGTTTTTATCTAAAGCCATTACTTGTGCCTTGTAATAGAGACCTCTTGTGTTTGTACAGTATATTTGTCTCTTCTTTTATTGTACACTAATATAACATAACTGTGTGCCATAGGTTGGATATTGTAAATTAGTGACCATCTGTTATTAAAGTATGTGTAGCATTATGCAGATATCTGTTATCTTTATGAATTTGATACTTTCATACTGGTGGAAAAGGGGAAATATCTTGGATAAAAACTTTCTTTTTATAAATATCTTTTGCAATTTATTATCCATTTAATATCCAAATTTTTCATGCTTAATGATATTCACAAAACAAAATCATTTTTTGTTTAAACTGAGATAAATTAGTATAAGAAAATATTTTTTTTCTCACATTGAAGCTTTGAAATACATATTACAATACTTACCGAATGTTTTAGATATTTGTGGACAAAAAATTTTCTGATGTTTACTTATAAAACCTTTCTATGCAGTATTGCACAACAATCAATAGTTAAAAATTGCTAGTGATGTCAGAAATAAATCTTCAAGTGATAAATGCTCATCAGCTTGCCATTTTTTTAAAAAAAGCGCTTTCAAAAACCAAGAACAAAATACCTTTGTATTTAATAAACTGCAGCTTTTACTGCTTTACAATGTGAATTTTTAAGAAGTAATAGCTTTCTGGAATAAAACTAACTATAGTCCCTGGGTGAATCTGCAAAATATTGAATGCAAGTTAGCTTTTGCAACACAGATTAGCCTGTTACTTACTAAATGAGGTTTATTTTAATTTTACCAGTATGTATGTATAAATGTTACGATATGTTTTACCATTTATGTATATGTTGAAATGTATTAAAATCAAAGTTAAAATACTTTTTATTTGGTAAATCCAGTGTGACTGAGTATTTCTATCTCTGTCTCAGTTTTAAATTTAATGGTTTGCACTCACATCATGTAATTGATGATTTTTAAAATATCACCTACATTGAAGGCTAATGGCCTTCCTCGTTGTGACTGTCAAACTATATTAAATGTGACAAATTCTGAAAGAGACTTGAATATATTTTGGTGCAAAGCGAGTATAAGTATCTAATATTTCTCAATGAAGAAATAATCAAAACTGGATGTTGAATATTCAGATGTATTCGTTATAATTTTCTGGTAAAAAAGCTCACCCTGGCTAAATATGGAGAACGAATTCCTTTTAAACTATTAGCAAACTCTTTTACCAACATTACTCTGGTAAAGTGATTATGTTGTATTTTCCCACGTAATCGGATTATTGCGGTCTATTTAAAGCGTTTATAATTCTATCATATACAGTGGCTCCCAAAAGTGTTCGTACACTTACGATTTTCAGAGAAGTAGAGGTCTATCCATTAATTAAAATGAATATTTCAGAATGGGTATTTAATAATAAGATCTATTATCTATTAACAAAACTACATGAAATATTTTGAAAACATAGTAAAACTTTTGTTTTAAGAAACCAGTAATAAAAAGTAACAAAAACTTTATTTCACAAAAGTCATCGTACACTTGTAAAAAATCTCTACATATTAGTAAATATTCTAATTTTTCGTTAAATTAATATTTAGTAGGATATCCTTTAGCATTCACAACAGCTTTTAAACGCCTGGGAATAGATTGAACTAGTTCTTTTGTAATTTCTGCATCAATGTTCATCCATTCTTCCATCATAATTGTTTTTCGTTCGCTTTTCGTGTGAATGTGTACTCGAACCTCCAGTTCTCTCCAAATATGTTGTGGTAATTCTAATGTCCGATCCAGGGGTTGTAAATGAAGCAGCACAGTCTACACAAAAACACATTTATTTTCTATGCTACGGACATCACAAAAAGCGGACAATAGATCTTAATCTTATATTCTGGGATTCGAAAAGTGGAGCTCAATAGCTCATCCCAGTCTCCCCTATCGCTTAGTCGATTCTCTCTGCTCTACCAAAACAAAAGTACTTACATAGGGAGAGGGTGCGTTGCAGCGCCATCTGGAGTACATAAATTTGAAGTTGCAACACCCTCCCCCCCCCATGAACTGCAAGGTTCATCAATACAAAATGCAACTAAAACAGATAAACAAATCAATTACATAAACATTAATAATAATTCAAAATTATAGATATTCAATTCAAAATTTTAGATACTCAATTATATTCAAAGAGTTTCAATTATATTTAAAGTTCAATGTTCAAAAAAGTTTGTAAAGTTCAAATCAGTTCGTTTCTCTATCACTTGTCAGTCTGAGAGTTCTAGAGGGAACAAAAGTTGTGTAGGTCTCTTCACAACACCAGAATCTAACTTCACGCAACATGATCTTACCTTACCTTCTCTTCCGGGGAATACTTCTATGATCCTCCCCATTCTCCACATATTTCTAGATGACTTGGGATCTCCAAGTAGCACCACGTCATCAACTTTGAAACCTCGAACTGCTGTCGTTGATGCAGTGCAATTAGCTGATTTCAGATTTAACAAATATTCTTTCCGCCACCTTTCCCAGTAGTGATCTAATAACCTTTGTCGATAGTTGTAACGTTTGGTTAAATCTTTCCTATTTAAGTTGTTGCGTTCTTCACTGAGTTTCACAGGTGGCAATGATGTTAAACGTTTTCCGACGAGGAAATGTGCTGGAGTCAATGGTGAAGGTTCATGAGGATCACTGTATACAAAGGTAATGGGTCTGGAATTAATTATAGATTCAACTTCCGTTAATGTGGTCTCTAACTCTTCTGTTGATAATGATGATTTTCCTAGGGTTTTTCGTAGGACTGTTTTCACTGACCTTACTAGCCTTTCCCAGAATCCACCCCACCAAGGGCTTCTCTCGACTATAAATTTCCAATGTATGCCTGCCTTGCCAAAAAAATCACTAACTTCTGGGGAGCTAATATTCGTCCATATTTCCTTTAAATCGGCATTCGATCTTTTGAAAGTCTTTGCGTTGTCTGAGTAAATCGTCGAACATAATCCACGTCGTGCAATGAACCTACGTAAGGCAAGCAAAAATGTTTCAGTGCTTAAATTCGAGACTAATTCCAGATGGATCGCGCGGGTCACTGCACATGTACATAGTAAAATATAGTGTTTCCCGTCATTTTCTCTGGTGAACAAGGGACCTGCAAAGTCAATACCCGTTACATCAAATGGAGGGGTCTTCTGGACACGATCAGCTGGTAGTGGTGCTGTTACTTGTATGCCAGGCCGTATTTTATATCGTTTACATATCAAGCACTTATTTAACGTAGATTTAACAGACTGTCTCCCTCTCAGTATCCAAAATTTGTTTCGTACTTCCACTAAAGTGTCAGATACTCCTGAATGTAATACCTTATTATGGGCATCCAAAATTAAGAGTTCGGCGTATTTCGTTCTTCCTGGAATTATACAAGGATGTCTTTCGTTAACCTCAAACTGTGAGAATTGTAATCTTCCTTTTACGCAAATTAATCCGTTGTCATCTAGTTGAGGGTCGAATCCAATTAGTTTCGAATGTTTGCTAATTGGCTGATTATTTAGCAATTGATTCATCTCTTCTTCAAAATATTTACATTGAACTATTTTGACCCAATAGATTTCAACTTCGGATAATTCAGAAACTTTTAGTGGTCCTTTAATCTTTTCATTATTTTTCTTTGAATTGTGTATAAATCGCTTTATCCAAGCAGTCACTCTATACACTCTTGAGAGTTTGCTATACTTCTCTATGTCCAAAACAGGTTCTTGCACAGGCATGACGTTACAAGCAAATTGATGACAAGTTTCCCTTTTAACTTTCCTCTCTGATTGTAGTTCTTCCTGTTTAATTTCATTTGACACATATGGAGGCCATAGTTCATCAGGTAATGTCAACCACTGTGCACCCTTCCACCACTTTTCGTTATTCAATAACTGACGAATTGATTCTCCTCTTGTGAGTACATCGGCTGGATTCATCTTCCCTCTGCAGAATTTCCAATTCTGTGGTTCAGTATGCGTCTTAATCTCAGTGACTCTATTCGCAACAAAGGGTTTCCATTCCCTTGCTGTTCCCTTTATCCAATGGAGAGTTATTGATGAATCAGTCCAAAGAAATGTGTTGTGATGTTTTATCTTGAAGATATTTCCAAGGTATTCCGCAATTCTAGCTGCAATGACGGCTCCCATGAGTTCTAATCTTGGCACTGTGAGTCGTTTCAAGGGCGCGACTCTTGTCTTTGACATCACAAAACTAGTACTAAAATTTCTTCCTTCTCTGTATCTCAAATATGCTACAGCGCCATACGCTCTTGGGCTGGCATCGCAGAATATGTGCAATTGCATATCTTCAACCTTCAATGAGGGGTCGTCGGGAAAATACTTCCTGCCAATAGAAAATTCTTTCATATCCTCAATTTCTGAATGCCAGTTTGCCCATTTTTCTTGTAAATCGCTCGGGAGTTCCTCATCCCATTTTATGCCCTTTTCCCACATTTCTTGAAGTAGGCATTTTATTCTGATGACGTATGGAGATAGAAATCCTGCTGGGTCAAATATTCTGGCCACTGTTTGTAATACAAAGCGTTTGGTGTTTTTAACATTCTGCAGTGACTCAATAAGGGGTTTAATGTCTAACTGTAAGATATCTGATTGTGTGTTCCACCTTATTCCCAGCACCTTAGTGTGATTTTCCGACATTTCTTCTTCCATATTGTCGTTATCAGACCAGCGTTGGCTTAAATGTTTGGAATTAGTTTTCCATTTTCTAAGTTTCATCCCAGCGTCATCAAATATTTTTACTGCATTGGTCGATAAGCGATAGGCTTCTTCGACATCGTTTGCCCCATAAAACAAGTCGTCCACATATAAATAGTTATTTAACATGTCAACCGTTTCTTTGAATTCCGATTCATATTTCCGTATATGGTACTTAATAGTTGCAGCCAACAGAAATGGACTTGAGCTGACTCCAAATGGAACTCGATTAAATCTTAAAGTCTTGACGTTTTCAGCGTTAGCCAAATTTTCCTCATTCCAAATAAAACGCAAATAATTCCTATCTTCGGGGGCGACTGAAATTTGTAAGAACGCTTTCTCGATATCAGAACTGAAGGCGATTTGGTATTCTCTAAATTTTAAAATTACAGTCAATATATTAGGATTCAAATTTGGACCAGGATCCAAGCAGTTATTAAGTGATTCCTGATTTTTCTCTTTCGAAGATGCGTCGTACACGATTCTGACTTTAGTAGTGGTTTTGTCTTTTTTAATGACCGCAGTGTGGGGCATATAATACACGTTTTTTAAATTCAGTTCACTCTTAGGACATTCTTCAATAATACCATCTTTAATCTGCTCTGACATAATCGCTTTATAGTTTTCAAATAGCCATTTGTTACCCTTAAATCTGTTTGTTAAATTAATAAATCGTCGCTTCGCAAGTTCAAAATTATCATGTGGTTCGTTCCCATTTGAATTCCACAGTAATTTTACTTCGTATCTACCCTTTTCATATTTAATATTATCTTCAAAGGTTCGTAACGCTTCACTGGAGGTATCTATATTTTCATTCTCACTTATTCCTAACGCTTCCAATTCCCAGAATTGGCGAATCTCGTCGGGTTCTTGCGCTGCTATAAACAATGATGACACACCCCCAGATGTCTGGGGTGCATGAACTCTTCCTTGCACCGACCATCCGAAAACAGTTTCCACGCCGACGAGGTGTTTGTTTATTTTTTCTATTCTCCCCGTCGCGACACTAAAGTAGAAATCGGCCCCTATTAGAACATCTATGTGACCTTGATCTGCGCCCCCCTCAAAGCATGCAAGAGGGAAATTCTTTACATCCATCTGACGACGAATGTGTATGTCTGGTATAGCAATGGGTGCGCAGCAAATATTCTCTATTACGAGAGCTTCAATTTCTACAATTTTAGATGGGCACATGTAATTTTGCATCTTTAATTGTACTACACTATGTGATTGTGTCAGCGGTTTCGTAGATCCAAAGGGAAATATGCTTAATGTTTCCTCTCTGATTACCGGAAGTTTTAATTCTCTTACTATGTTTTTATTAACAAAAGTTCTCCGACTTCCGGAATCCATCAAAATACGAGATAATCTTGAGTGAGATTTACCTTTAATCAATACGTCACATGTTAACAATAATATATTGCTTCTTAAATTGGAATCCGCGCTTTGATTTTGAAACATAGTTACATTAGTTTCGGGTTCTGATTTTTCTGAAGCATCACAAATTGATTTGTTATGTTTCCTATTGCACAACGAACATGGTTCCGTTCTCGAACGACAGTCTTTGGCTAAATGATTTCTTTTTAGGCATACGAAACACCTTCCCATTCGTTTTAGAATATTTTTTCTTTCAGTCAAAGTAAACTCAGTACAATCATCACTTCTGTGATTTGTTTCCTTTGCACAAAATACACAGCCATCTCTCGATAGTACATTTAGTGCTGCAGTTGTAGGTGGTCTAAAAGGCTTTGGCTTATATCGGTCGTGTAAGTAATTTTTATGCTTATATTTATCGGCAATATTTTTATTTTCTGAGCAGTCTTTGACATTTATTTCGGAATCTGTTCCCTTGGTTAGATTTTCGGTTCTTTCCCTACTTTCGATTTCTTTTTTAAGGAATTTCATTAATTCAGTTATCTTTTCAATTTCTGCTTTATCATAGCATCGGGTAAATTCTAAAGCTAGATCTTTAGGTATTAATTTAATGAGGATAGGGAATAGTAAACAACCAAAGGTATCGGTTTTAACTCCAAGACTTTCCAGTCCTCTTATCTGTACTTCACACTCGTCATAGAGTTTTCTCAAACTCTTCAAATCACTAGATCTTCTTACCGGAGTTAAATTTAATAGGCGGGTCATGTAACAATCTATTATGACCTCTTCCTTTCCAAAACGGGATTTTAAGATATCTAGTGCCTTCACATAATTCTCGGATGTTAGTGTCAGACCTTGTATTGTCGTTGCGGCATCCGAACGCAAAACAGTTTTTAAATAATTAAATTTTTCAATTTGATTTAGATTTGGGTTATCATGAATAGCAGATTCAAACTGCGCCCAAAAGGCTGGCCAAACGCAGATATCTCCGTTAAATTTTTCTATGTTTAGCCGTGGTAATTTGATATTTGATTTTGGATTAACTTCTGAATTACTGGCACTCGGGCTATTACAAGTATTTATGCCACTACTGGTAGCATTTGAAATTAACAGTTCTTGGTTTAGGTTATATAAACATTTATTGCCGCGTACTTTAGAGCTTATAATTTTATTTGTATACTCCTAGCAAATTTCGATTTCTGCTTCCATGTCATCAAGTTCAGTAACTTGTTCTATCTCATTATTTAATGCGTTTAATGAGCTCTCTTTATCCGTTAACTGCGCGAGCAATTCTTCTATTTCTAGAGCATTAATTTCGGCTTTAGGTTTAAATAGTTCTGCTTCGATTTTGTTGATTATTTTAGTCGCTGATGATCGCAGAACAGTTCTTTTCTTTTTTAATTTTTCTACATCCATATCGAATTATCAACTTTATGGATTTATCAATTCAAAAAAATCAGTTTATTCACTCACCTTCTGATCTAAAGGTATGATCCCGTGGGTTCTGCACCAAATATGTTGTGGTAATTCTAATGTCCGATCCAGGGGTTGTAAATGAAGCAGCACAGTCTACACAAAAACACATTTATTTTCTATGCTACGGACATCACAAAAAGCGGACAATAGATCTTAATCTTATATTCTGGGATTCGAAAAGTGGAGCTCAATAGCTCATCCCAGTCTCCCCTATCGCTTAGTCGATTCTCTCTGCTCTACCAAAACAAAAGTACTTACATAGGGAGAGGGTGCGTTGCAGCGCCATCTGGAGTACATAAATTTGAAGTTGCAACATATGTTCTATTGGATTTAAATCTGGCGATTGAGGTGGTGTTTTCAAAACTTGTGGACACCAGAGGTGAACGTTGAGAGCCGTGTGCTTAGGATCGTTCGTTATCTTGATAAAAAACAAAGTTGTTTTCAATACCCAAATTTTGGGCTGATAATTTTAAATTGTCTCTTAAAATATTTATATAAACAGCATGCTTCATTATGCCATCAATAAATACCAAATTACCGAGTCCTGATGCTGACATGCACAAGAAGGGCCGTTCCAACCCGGGGGTGCAAGGGGTGCGGGGCACACGGGCGGCAAGTGAAGGGGGGCGGCAAGTCAGCCGCCCGGTTAAAAAAAAATTAAACTAATTTATTAGTAAAATAATCAATAAAAAAATATTATCATTATGCTAGGTAACTACTTAGAGTTAAAAATGCATTTTACAAGTAAAACTGGAAGTAAACAAAACCAGATTGGTTTTAAAAACACTACTCCACGTCGCAACCAGTTGGGAAATACATTGTTAATTTTTGTTTTAACCCATCAAAGCATCAAATCACGTCGCATCGCGTCAGTGTGGGCTGTTTTTGTCAGGTTGCAGGAAAATACTCGTTTATGCCCTTAGCCTATAAATACACGGACCGGAATAATTTGCACTATATTAATTTTGAACGTGTCCATCTCAACAATTGAAGAACAAAGCTTCGAACAAAGCAATCGAGCACAAAGTCTCTAATTTTTGTGCTCGATTTTGTGATTGCTGACCAATAAAAATATTTCACAGGTAAGTAAACGATGATATTTTTTCTTTTGCGCGGTTAGCGGTTGGAAATTGAATACATTTATGGTTTGATATTTGTTTTGCAAAAAAAAGGTAGGATTCATTACTTAATTCTATTTTAAATATTTTTTAAATTTTGCAAATGTTAAACATATAATAGGTAGTAACAGGTGTAAACTTGGATTTTTGAACTGCATCACCTTAGTTTTTTAACAGGTGCGTGAAATATGGCAATTTTTTTTCAGAAATCAGGAAAATACGATTTTTTTTATTATTATTAAAGTAAACGTAGGGGGAATTGTATTTAAAATATGAACAAAATTAAAATAAAATCGTTTTGAAACGTTACTTTGCAAAAGTCAATCTTTATCGAGAAAAAGCTTAACTTACATTGCGCCTTTTTTATAAGTTCTTTACGAAAAGAACCTTATTTTTTTACAGATGTCTGATAATCGAAAAAAACTTTCTGGGGGCCAATACCGAAAAAGAATATTTGAAAAAGAAGAATTAGTAAAGAAGGCCTGTGGCTCACTAAAAACATTTTTAATCCCAGCAAAATCTGTTGAAGTGTCATCAAGTTCCAGTGATACAAATGTGACGGAGACCGAAATCACAAACCCTAAGGAAGATGTTTTAATTGAACCAAGTCCTGAAACCAGTGAAACCGAGACCAAATACCGTGAAGATATTCTTCATGTTTCTTATAAAGATGATGTTTATAAGGATCCTAGCTGTTGGCCTTCCGTACCATCTGACAAAATTAAATTAACTTTAGTAGAGGTAGGCCCTACCCAACTTACAGAAGCGGATGTAAACTTTCCTTTAAATAAAGATAACAGAGGTTTCTCATCTATTTATTATAAAAAAAATTTAAGTAACGGGGAAATAATTCCAAGAGTTGGGTAGTGTATTCTAAATGAAAAGATTGTGTATTTTGTTTCACTTGCAAATTATTTAAAACTTTTTCTTGTGCCTTTGTTGAGGGATATAACGATTGGAGACATTTAACTCAGATTATAGAACGTCATGAAACATCAAAAAGTCACATTTATAATACATAATCTTGGATTGATTTAAATAAATCAATTTCTTCTAAAACAACTACTGATTCTGTAAATGAGAAATTAATAAATATGGATAAAGATAGATGGGTTTCCGTGTTAAAAATTAAAATTTATACCGTTAAATTCTTAGCCGGTCAAAATTTGAATTTTAGAGGCAAAAATAATAAGTTATACGAGCAACAAAATGGAAACTTTTTAAAATTAATTGAAACAATTGCAAAGTTTAATGATACCATATCAGACCACCGCACTGGAATTAGCAGAAATCCATCAAATATGCCTCATTATTTAGGTGTTCATATTCAAAATGAACTTATTTCCCTTTTGGGACAAAAAATAAGACATGAAATAATATCGCTCTTAAAAGTTAGTAAATGTCATTCTATTATTTTAGATTCCACCCCTGATCTAAGTCACCAAGACCAACGTACTGTTGTAGTATTTGTTCTATTAAATAATAAATCAAAGCAAATAGAAATTAGGGAGAATTTTTGGGGATTTATTTCAATATCAGATTCGTCAGGATAGGGTTTAACTAATTTTTTTATTAGATTTTTTGGAGACTCGCAACATTTGTTCGGGGGATTTAAAAGGGCAGGGTTATGATAATGGGGCGAATATGAAGGGTCGCAATAATGGTTTACAAAAAAAAGTCCTTGACTTAAACCCTAGAGCTTTTTATGTGCCTTGTGCGGCCCACAGTTTAAATTTAGTTGTTAATGACGCTGCAAAAGCACCTTTAGAAATTACAAGCTTTTTTGTAATTGTACAGGAGCTATACGTTTTCTTCTCCGCATCGACTAAACGTTGGAAGGTCTTAAAAAATGAAATCCCAACTTTAACACTTAAACCCCTTTCAGATACTAGATGGGAAAGTAGAAAAGTTCTTAGATATAATCTAACAAAAATATATGATGCTTTATATACCCTCTATTCTGATAATACTAGAGACTCTGAAACTAGAAACATGGCAAATTCATTACTTTTGAAAATGAAGTCGTTTAAATTTATTTGTTCCATTATTACATGGTATAATGTGTTAACAAAAATTAATATCGTAAGTAAAGCTATGCAGGAATCGGATGAAATACTACCAAAAATTATTTTAATGTTAGTGCAACCAAAACATATTTATATAATATTACATAAGCTGAATTTATAATATATTCTGTAATTCGTTGTTTCATTTAATGTAAAAATGTTTCAGAGAAGTTTCAATTAATCCATACGGTATAATGGGGGGGGGCGCAAAATTATTCTCGCACACGGGCGGCAGCTACCCTAGGAACAGCCCTGCGCACAAGGACACCTCCACCGCCATGCTTAACTGTTTCTACTAAGTTCTTGCGATTAAGTTCCTCATTTTTTCTTTTCCATACAATTATACCCCCATCGGAACCAAAAATGTTAAACTTGCTTTCATCGGCAAATAAGACATTTTTCCAATACGTTTGGGCCTTATCTATCATTGATAGTGCGATGGAAAGCCTAAGCTTTCTGTTTTTCTCACAAAAAATGTTCTACGGGCAGAACGACCATTTAATCCAGCTGCTCTGAGAACTCGTCGAACAGTTTCAGGTGAAATTGAAGTAAAAAATGTTCCATTAAATTCTGCAGAAACTTTTACAGCACTAAATGGTGGATTTTTCACAAATTTTCTAGTTATAAATCTCTGATCACGTTTTGTTAACTTTGCCGGACGACCATTTCTTACCTTGTTTTCGATCCGATTTTCTTCTTTAAAGCGTTTTATCGCCTACTGCGCAGTAGAATGGGATAAATTAAGTAATTTAGCAATATTCCGAACTGATTTACGACTACTATTATGAAAAATAATCAATTTTCGAATGCTGTTTGTTGTTTCTTTACGACTACGAGCCATTTTTATATAATAAATAGGATATTGCGGAGTAGGCAAACAAAAATTAAAGTCAAACGATATTTTAAATGCCACCACAATTCAAAAATAAAAATAAAGCGCCAGACGATAATTTTAATTATGAATTTATCCGAAAGTATTTCAGTGTACGATGACTTTTGTGAGATAAAGTTTTTGTTACTTTTTGATGACTGGTTTCTTAAAACTAAAGTTTTACTATGTTTTCAAAATATTTCATGTAGTTTTGTTAAGAATAGATTATAGATCTTATTATTAAATACCCATTCTGAAATATTCATTTTAATTAATGGATAGCCCCTTATTTCATTGAAAATCGTAAGTGTACGATCACTTTTGGGGGCCACTGTATATATATATATTGCCATTAATTGCATACAATGACCGTTGTATTTAATTTGAAAGTACTCCGTAGCGAAGTGCGGGTTTTCAGCTAGTGTATATATATATATATATATATATATATATATATATATATATAAACTGCTCAAAACAATTAGGGGAGCACATGGTTTTAACGAAATTACGCAAATACTTACACCGATAAGTAACATAAAATAAACCATCCATAATTTAAAGCCTAGCAGGAAACAGAAGAAGAAAACTTCATATGCAAATCAAAGTTCATGACGTGAAAAACCAGAAAAAGAACATAAGGGCGGAAATCGGGATGTTGCAGAAACGTCTGTTTTACTGCCTTAACTGTGAAATTCGATTGCTCAGTTATTCTTTTTGAGAAAAGGTGACTTGAAAATGTCTCAACAACGTGATTTACCGGAATCCATGGCATGGCGTATTATAGGCAGACTTGAATTCGGGCAAACACAACGTAGTGTCGCGGACGCTGTTGGAGTCGCCAGAAGTGTCGTTGCAAGGCTGTGGAATCGATTCCAAGAAACAGGGAATGTTAAACTTCGACCAGGGCAAGGTCGGCCACGCGCCACTACAACAACTGATGACATGTATATACTGTTAACAGCTCGTCGAAACAGAACAGACAATGCTACTCAGCTGCAAAGACCTGCTCTTGGCAACGGGACGAAGGGTGTCCAGCCAAACAGTACGTAATAGGCTTCATCAGGGAGGTCTCTATGCACGTAGGCAAATGGTCTGCATTCCGTTGACCTCACGCCACCGTGCGGCCCGAAGAAGATGGGCTGCTGAACATCGAGATTGGGAGCAACATGATTGGAGCCAAGTGCTGTTTACAGACGAGTCCCGATTCAGTCTGGAGTGTGACACCCAACGTGTTTTGGTATGGAGGGAAAGGGGCACTGGAAATAACCCCACATTCGTTCGTGAAAGGTCCCAATACAGACGAGCTGGTTTTATGGTATGGGGTGGAATCAGCATAGGTGGACGTACGGATCTGCATATCATTCGGAATGGTACTTTGACGGCCTGAAGGTATGCAGACGAGATACTGAGACCTCGTGTCATACCTTACGCTGCAGCCATTGGAGATTCCTTTGTTTTCCGGCATGATAATGCCAGACAGCATACAGCTCGTCTTGTGGAGAACATGCTTGAAGCTGAAACAATACAGCGTATGGAATGGCCAGCGTGCTCTCCTGACCTGAATCCAATCGAGCATGTTTGGGACATGCTCGGACGACGCATTGCTGCGAGACCAAGGCCTCCTTTTACTCTCCGAGACTTGGAGATTGCACTTGTTGAGGAGTGGAACAGTATTCCCCAAAGTCTTATCGATAACATCATCGCATCCATGGAAAACAGGTGTGCAGCAGTATTAGCTGTTCGAGGTGACCACATGCAATATTAAAAATCTTTCATAATTTCTAAACAATACTTTTTTTTATCGTTTACATGTAACCAAATTGTTGCCCTAAGTCATCTTTTTATGTTTTTTCCATATTTTCAAAGAATTAAAGCTTAATTACAAATTTTTTTACGTCTCTTTTTCTGTATTGCGCATTGATACGCGTGTACTATCCATTTTATGCCAATACGTGGCTGTCTCGCACAGTTTTCTTAACTTCTTTGCTTGCTCCCCTAATTTTTTTGAGCAGTGTATATATATATATATATATATATATATATATATATATATATATGTGTGTGTGTATATGTGTGTGTGTGTGTGTGTGTGTGTGATAGTATCTTCCGTAACCAGGAGATTTTTCGGCGAATGCACACGTTACGCATGTACACCTGGCATTAATAGATGACTGAGGTCGTATTTAGGAACTTGGCAAAATATGTGTAAATTCTGTTTGAATTAAAAAAAACCGTGACATTTTCGACGGCTCTTTCACTTTATTTCAATTTCAAGACAAACACGGTGACACCAGAACAATATATCTCCAGGGCGTGCCTCCAAGAAGGTCTAATAGGCCGCGGCATTAGCATTGGCGACGGAGTTGGAAGATGAATAGCCAGAGTTTCCGTAACCGTAGCCACCTGTAGCCTTGTTGTAGTAGGGATTGCCAGAGTTTCCGTAGGTGGAGCTACCTGCCGCGTAATAGGGATTGCCAGAATTGGCGTAGGTGGAACTGCCCCCGTTGTAATAGGGATTGCCAGAACCCGCGTAGCTGGAGGCACCTGCGTTAGCATATCCATATCCAGAACCTCCGTAGTTTGGCAGCCGACATCGTGCATTTCCGTGAGAGAAGATTTCCTGCAAGGTAAATCAATATTTAAAAGGTAAATTTAACTAAAAAAATCGAGATCTGAGTTAGGGATGCGACATCGATGTCGATGTTTTCAAAACATCGATATTTTGATAAAAACATCGATTTTTTTTAACATCGATGTTTTGTGTTCGATGTTTTACGTTGTCTCGATGTTTTTTTAAATGAAAATGTACCATAATAAAAAAAAAATTAACCACGTAGCATAATTTTCCCACTCAGTAAATGTAAGTCTGAATTCTGAAAAGGACGAATACAAAAGGGGGAACGACTAGACACAAATGGCAATAAACAACCAATGAATAATAATTATATGCCCCAATAGCCCCAATAATTGTTATTTACAGTAAAGAAAAAATAAGCTTGTTCAATTTTCCCCCCATACGTTGGTTTTGCATCAGTACTTCAAATTTGTGTAAATGTATGTAATTTTCTTTTGTATTATTTAATTTGAAAATAAAAGATTTGTTAATAAATTGCAATAATTTCTTCCTCAATTTTCTGGTAAAAGTAATAAAATGTGTAATGGAAATTCTGCGATATGCGCCGACTCTAGCAACCAAGTTTTCGTCATTTGTGTCAGCCCAACCTGAGAGTAAAATTACCCTCTCCCCCTCCCTCCATGACTAACCGAAGTAACATTAATCTTAGAGATTACTAAACCAGTTTTAAAAAATGAAAGTTCACAAACATCGATGTTTAAAAACATCGATGGTTTGGGGGCGATGTTTTAGTAGCATCGATGTTTTTATATTGAATATCGATGTTTCGAAACAAGGCATGGACTGAACTGTAAGAAAAATAACCTGTGCAGAAAATATACTTGAAAACTTTGAAAATTTGTTTTAAAAATATTGCAAAGTTGAAAATTTGAAGCGTGTTTAAGTGTTGGGCATGTCTGCTGGACCAATCGATTTATTTGCATTTTTTTTTTCGCTTTTGTGCGTAGGAAAAGTTAGAAAATAATTTCTCTTAGGGTTTTATGTAAATTTAATTTATAAAATTTTAAGCCACTTTAAGGGGCAATAAACCTGCTACAGGGGTAATTTTTGATCCAGAGAAAAATATTTTCAAAATTATCTTCACAGTTGAAAAAAAATATCCTGGTGACAATTTAATGAAACAATGGAACGCCGTAGAAATTGTAGTACATTCCTTGCTAAGAAGTTTAGATATACAGAGGACGCTCGTTAATTCGAACTCGGTTAATTCGAACTTTCGGTTAATACAAAAGCCCCAAAAAACTTGTATTGGAATTAATGTTAAAAATATCTCATTAATTCGAACTAAATTTTTATCACTTCGGTTAATTCGAACTAAAAATTTGACAAAAAAAATTCTTTTTCCTCGTTTAATGTAGAAAATACACATTGTATTTCTTATTTTGTGTGTCAAAATCATCTGTATTTCTTTTCTGTGTAAAGAGGCACATGCCTGCATTCCTAGACTATTGCATGTCCGCTGAACGTTAGTAGCTATTGTCCTTATTAGTGCTAAACGGAAAAAGCAATTTTCCTTTATTTGTATCGATTTTCTTAGAATTTCAGAAAAATCAGTCTTTACTACAGATTCTAGGAAGCTGCGTCAGTTATATCTGCAGTGCAGACAAGTTAATGTGGTCTAGTTTTTCTTCCTCATTGTGTGGTGTCAATGTGCAAAAATTCAGGATGTCTACACGTGGAAAGTACAAAGCCCTAACTTTGGAGACAAAGGTAGAAATTTTAAAGAAAGTAGAGAATGGCGAATGTAAAACAAAGTTAGCAGCTGACTATGGAATTAAAAAAATGCTTTGTCAACTAATTTGAAAAACAAGGAGTCAATTTTAGATTCATGGAAAAAATCAAAATTTGCTAGAGAATGGAAACGCATGAGGAATGCGTCCCAAGAAGATCTAGAAAAAGATCTACTGCTATGGTTCCAGGATGTTAGATCTCGAAATTTTCCGATAAACGGACCCCTAGTGCTGACGAAGGCAAGTGATGAATTGGCAAGTCGAATGGGTATTGAAGATTTTAAATGCAGTGATGGATATGGCTTTCTCGATTCAAGTCAAGGCACAATATTTCTTATCAAACTGTATTTGGCCAAAGCTCTGATGCAAACAAAGACGTATGCACTACTTTCGATAGGAAACTGCCAGGGCTTTTCTCTATTTACCTGCCGAAAGATATTTTTAATGCGGCCATAATGGACAAAGCTATAATGGACTCTATTAAAACTCTGAAAGCATTTATTCAGATGGAACCTTCCTCTGAAAATGAATTGAAATGTTTACTTCAAATCCATAAGCTGGCTGAACAATGTAGGCATCATAAACAGAACCAAACATCCATTTTACAGTTTTTCTCCAAAGTGTAATTCATATTTTTAATTAAAGTTTACTTTCTACTGCATATCTTCTGCTTCATTTTATGATTAAGGTAAATCTCTATTGCTTTTTAATATGTTTAATTTTAGATAACGTAGTATAATATATTTTCTGGGGTTATACGTAGTAGGAGATTTTTCTTCTTCAGTGATACAAATTTAAAGTTATATATTTTCTCTTAACATCGGATAATTCGAACTTTTTTCTGAGAACCTTTGAGTTCGAATAAACGAGCGTCCACTGTATCTGTTTGTTGATAGCAAATCGTGAAAAATTCCATCCAGAGATAAAGTAGACTTAAAGTACAGATGTACCCGTGAGTACTCGCAGACAGTACAGCATATAAATGTTGTTTCTGACATCGAATCGTCGTACAAACAAGCGGTTTGTTGTTTCTTCTAAAAGCCTCTTTTGTACATTTTAAGCTATGCAAATAAAACTTGTTTTATACGTAGAAGTTTGTGTCACATCCTCTTAACACAGGGGTTTGCAACAGCACGGGAGGGGGGGGGGTGTTAAGATTTCAGGGGGTTAGGGATTGGAACCAGTATTCAGAAAGGCGAGATGGCCTGTATATTACGTAGAGTCTCTAAAATTGTAGTTTGTTTTCATTTTAATCTGTGACATTCAATAAACTTTATATAATGTCGCAGATTAAAATCAGTTCTTGACATGCAGCATTATTTTTAGTCAGTTAACTTTATTTTTAGTCTGTTGTCATTAACCTTAGTCTGTACAGTAATTTGTTCAGAATTTCGAGTTTTTGAGAACTATCAGTGTCTTCTATTGCTATTAAATTTGTAAAGTTCTCATATAAAAATAACCCAAATAATTATCTATGTACTAATATAGAAAAAATAATGATAAATTTTCAATATTATATGCATGTTATGAGAAAAGTTTTTGTCATTCCTTCGCTTAATTAGACGCATTTCCTAACTTGCTTTGTCCTGTAAATTACTAATTTTACTAACCCCTTTTGAACTTTTCGTAATTTTTATAGTGAGCTCCGAGCTAAAATTGACCCGTGAGAACATAAACAGCACAGAAGTTTTAGACTACAGGGCATTACCGTATTAAGCAACGCCGTAACTTCGAAATTTGCTAACCTAATGACAATCCTGACCCCAGAGAGGTTCCACTTCGAAAATTTGGGGTACAAAGTGATGTATAATCGAGTTTTCACATTTGAACTCTTCATGTGAAATCGAGCATCCCTTGGGCAATGAAGACCTCATTTCGCTTCCAGAATGATTTTATAAATCGGATTTTTTTTACAGTGAAGTTTGATTACTTCACACTTACCACAAAATTACGATGTTTTTCGAGTGCTAATGTATTTTAACGTAATATGCGTGTTATTTGGAAAGCACCTTTTGAGTTCGACTGTCTTGGGAAGGAGGGGATATTCTGAGCTAGGGGGGAAACATTCAGAGCCGCACGAGGGCCTATTGGCTAGCGCTGGCTGTCAATGCCAGAATCTGGCGGGTTCGAGCTCTGCGGTTGGCATAGGCGTTTGAAACCGTTCGCAATCAGGTTTAGGCTGTGAGGTAAGTTCAGATCTCGGGTTGCAAAAGACTATAGTAAAGCTCAAATGCAAGCAACATAGTTTGTCGAGCAAACGTATCAAGCATCTTGTTTCCCAGTGTATCTCTAAATACAAGGTGCGGCCATTAATTTCCAGGACTGATATAATAACTACAGAAAATATTACATGAAATACATACCCATTTAATATGTTTCGATGTAACTCCCAATTGCCGTAATGCATTTCTGTGCTCGGCTGTATAAGTTTCAGAAACAACTTTCAAAGTCCTCTTTCGGAATGCTCTTTAATGTGGACGTCACCGTTTTCTCGATGGCTTCAAATCGTGTTGCCTTCAGCAAATCTTTCAGTTCTGGAAACAAGAAAAAGTCTGCCGGTGCTAAGTTGGGAGAGTATGGAGGATGCGCATCTCCATGACCTCATGCTGGTCCAATTTTCTGAAGGGAACAAGATTGGAGGACGTCGAAGCCATCAAGAAAACGGTGTCGTCCACTTTAAAGAGCATCCCGAAAGAGGACTTTAAAAGTTGTTTCCGAAACTTGTACCGCCGAGCACAGAAATGCATTACGGCAGGTGGGAGTTACATCGAAACATATTAAATGGGTATGTATTTCATGTAATATTTTCTGGAGTTATTAGATAACTCCTGGAAATTAATGGCCTCACTTTGTAGAATCGCCAATACTAATTTGATGCTTTTAAGAATGCTCTTTGCTTTTTCATATCTTTATTAAGTTCTTTATTAAGCTTTTTCATATCTTTATTAAGCTTTATTTTGCTTCGTCAAAACTAGTTGCATAAAGAGTCTTTAAACCTCTCTGGAGATTGGGAAGTGATTCATTTCTCCACTATCTACGATTTGAATAATAAATGAGCGGTAATAGAGAAAAAGATTACAGTAAAATATACTTATTGAGATTCCCCCCCCTCCCCACACTGAATTATGCACTCGTGCATAATGGCCTTATTGTCTCAGAGAGGTAAATTGGTATCCTAAATTAGTCGAAAATGGAAGTTTTAAGTCAAAGTTTTTTTGTTTTGTTTTTGAGCTGGTTATTAACCTATAACAATAGTCTTTCTCAGCGTGTGTTTTCGGGATACTGGAAAACAACATGAAGGCCCCTCTATAAACGAGGAAGCTGTAACCAAAGTCATGAAGTCACAACATGATGGAGCATGACAAGCTCATATTTCTATGGAGTTTGTTTCTAAACTAATATGAATTCCCAAATGATTTTATTGATCGTCGTAATTATACTCTTTTGGAGGTCTCAATTTTCTGATTGGAGTTAATTATGTTCAGGTTAATTTGGAAGGATCGTAACAGACGCGGTGGTAAATTATACAGAAATCCCCCCCCCCCACTCCTAAGAGTAGGAGACCTCAAGTTCTATTCCTGGCTACCTTGTTTTTCGATTAGTTTTCTCTAGCGAATTCATGAGAATATATATATGTTAAGAATTAATTAGAAAAAGGATAATAATTAAACAATTTACAGGGGGGCTTCAAAATAATCTAATTTTTAGCATTAAATATCATTATTTATCGTATTTCGAAACGCGCCAATTCTCAACCCTAAGGAAGGGAAATTCCCTTTTTGAGAATCTAAATATAGTATCAAACTTAACTCCTCCTCGGCCTCATCTTCGCTGCAACGTCACGGAGACGTCATGAGCGCATGCGCTATAGCATTAGACGGTTTGAAACAAAAAGAGTTTTAATGCAGAGAGGGATGGATTTTCGATCGGGTTGGTCACGCATCGCGAGGATCGAGATGATGGTTTGGCAGATAATTAATATGGATTGAATTGAGGTAGTTTAACATCCGGAAATAAACTCTTAGGTGTATTTAAATTGTAGTTCTTTACCATAGGCCTTTATTCACTGACTGCTATTTAGGATAATAATTATTATTTAGGGAAAAAGTTAAGATGAAGTAACGTGATATAAGACACTTTGTCATTTATATACATATAAATATGTGTGTGTGAGTGTGTGTACAATATTGTTGAAAAGCATTCTGGCTTCGACCAGTCTTACCCCTTTGCTGTCCACGGATTCGTCTTGAAGGCACAGCATAGGTTCTTCACATGGGCACGTGATGTCGAAGAGTCCGTTGTACAAGGTGTTGCCCAGTTGACCAGCAATACATATTTCATCTGAAAGAATGAACATATAGAAAAAGGGAAAGGCCAAGTAGTTGAATATTTTGTTCCCGTGGTCACAGTTAAATCTGCGATAGCGCATAACTGTTTTTTTTCCCCTTCCCTGTTTCCGTTGAAAACATACTATTTGCATGTTCTTTCTAAAATCCAGTTTCAAAAGTTAAACCTCTTGGACTAAGCTTTTAAGTGAATGCTATAATTTTCTGAGGAAAACTGAATTTAGCATGAAGCTGTTAGGTTAAAAAATCAAACAATATATATATATATATATATATATACAGTGGAATCTCGATCGATCGTTTTCGGATCCATCGTTTTTCTGTATCTGTCGTTCATTTTATCCAGTCCCAACGATCATATTGCTTTGTTATGTTTCCGCATCAATCGTTTTTCCGCATTTAACGTTCATTTCAATCGGTCCCTTGAAAAACGATAGATCGAGATTCCACTGTATATATATATATATATATATATATATATATATATATATATATATATATATATATATTGGAATATATATGATATTTGTTTGATTTTTTTCCCTTTCTTGTTCGTTTTGGTTTTCCAAGTCAAGCACCCGAAATGCAGACGGCAATTAACTAACCACGTACTTTGCTTTCGGTTTTGTATTCAGGGAGGTACATCGTACGCTTACAACAGCTATTAATTTGTATTTTGCATTCTTTCACGTTCAGTATTTGAAGCTTCGCGACGATCCCTTTATAAATTTATCTACTTTGTTGATTAGTTGTAGAAATAGAACTTATTACTATTCTAGATGTAATTGTAACTTCTTCTTGAAGTGTTACTTGTAAATTGAAATGAAGCGTTCTCTACTTTAAGCATCGTCCGTGTGGCGGGTGATTAGTTTTCATGGTGCGTTGCCGTGTTTTAACACATCCCCTGTAGTGCATATTTAAGAGCAAAAATTTCATTTTCTATTACCAGACTGGTGGAGGGGGGGGGGACAGAAGTTGACGGAGATTGTAATTTAATGCAAATATTCATAGATTGTAATTTAAAGCAAATATATATGTATATACATATATATATATATATATATATATATATATATATATATATATATATATATATACACATATGTGGCTTGGTACAAGAAGTGCCTAATTCAGTTTTCTCCGAAATGACTCTGTTTGTTTATGTCTCTTTAAAAATATATTATTTTCAATATAAGAAGTACCCAAGTCTGTACAATGGTTTAGAAAACACTTTTAAAGCATTGGACAAATTTGGGTACTTCTTCCATTGAAAATCATATTTTTTTAAAGAGACATAAGCAAACAAATTCATCTTGGAGAAAACTGACTTAGGCACTTCTTGTACCAAGCCACAGATATATATATATATATATATATATATATATATATATATATATATATATATATATATATATATATATATATATATATATATATATATATATATATGCGGGTCACTTGTCAATGAAGAAATTCGCCCTTTAACCGCGAGAATCGTAGGTTACTTTCAATGGGGCCACCCTACAGGTGAACCTACACTACCCTCTGGTGCCGCCTCAATTTTGACCGAGAACCACCTCCCCCGAAAGAGGGGGTTGACATCGTGAGGTCTCGTACCTTCTTCCACTCACAGTCCTCATAGGAGGACTTTCCGGTCTAAGGATTTAACGTGCGCCTAACCGGCCTGAACACAAAGGTTTTTAAGGGCGTTCGTCGGGATTCGAACCGATCTCCTCGCAGTCCGAAGCTCAACTCACTACCACATAAAGAGAATAGCGATACCTCAAAGATTCGTCCATTCAGAGCTCTGTGCCATGTATGAGCCTCAATCGCCAACTCATTTGAGTCCATCAAACAAAATGTGGAGGAAAGTGATAAAATAAAATACGTTGTTTTTAAAGACTCCTTTGAAAATATAAATTCAAATATACTTTGTAGAACGCATTATTGCAGATGGAGCTTTTATCTGACGACTTATAATATAGAATATCCCTGGAATCAACGTTTTTGTTATTATATATTTTGCATGACTTGACCGATTTGGCAAGCGAAAAAAAAGTAATAACATCCAGTTGAGTCTTCAAATTATATTTTTACTACAGAAATAATTGAAGTAATTGTTTAATAATTCCCGAGTGCTTACTTCTACGGCAGTTAGACTGTCACTGACTCATTTATTTTACATTTTTTTTTGCGATGAAACAACACTAAACGATTGACCGTTATCATCGAGTACTTGCCTCTGCGTTTGAATGGCATTTTTGCAACGATTGACATGAGAGTATGGAGTTAAATGGATTGGCTCCTGAAATAAATTATTTATTACTTCGTGGCCAAAAATTTGCGTTATTGCGAGGTGTTAATCCTCATTATTTGGCAAATTTATTATGAACGTAAAAAGTTAAAGAGTCCATTCAGTGCTTTGACACTGAAATTTCAAAGATTTCAGAAAGTGAACGTAACTGATACGGCTTGCGAATGGCCCATATGACGATTATTTGAAGTGCTTAAGAATCTCAGCAAGATGGGGTTTTTTTTTGTTTTTTTTTTCCAAAGCGGAGGCACTTGTCGTGTAGACATTCACCTATACTTACCTCAGTTTGATGGCCATTTTATTATGGGGGCACCATATACGCGGACCAGCATTCCCCCTATGAAGGGACGACACAAACGGAGGTATTTTTAGTGACGCGACGCCGGGACTCGATCCGAGCACCCTCAGCGCAGAAAGCCAGCGCGCTGTACCACAGCACCACCACAAGTCCTTGCCTTACTATAAAAATGCGTAAAACCGCAAACCACGCCTATAAAATACATCTGGAATTCTTCCAGAAGGTGTAATGTCATAGTTTTATTTTTCGTACTGGAGGGGAGGGGATGGAAAGAGGCGAAAAGATATAAGGACGATTGATTGTGATAGGCTTTTATAGTCAAGTTCCTGCAATTCGTCTGTTGTAAAGTATGTCTATGAGTACTCACTCAGTTTTCTCTTGGGCACGCAGTATGCTTCCGGAACGAAAATTCTCTTGGAGCAGCAGTGGCCCGGTCCGCAATCAGATTGTCTCCAGCACCGTTCCGTAGATTGTTGAGTGCTCTAGATGAGAGGAAAAAAAGTGGGTATATATATATATATATATATATATATATATATATATATATATATATATATATATATATGTATGTATATATATATATGTATGTATATATATATATATATATATATATATATATATATATATGTATGTATATATATATATATATATATATGTATATATATATATATATATGTATGTATATATATATATGTATATATATATATATATATATATGTATGTATATATATATATATATATATATATATATATATATATATATATATATATATATATATATATATATATATATATATATATATATATATATGTATGTATGTATGTATGTATATATATATATATATATATATATATGTATATATATATATGTACATATATATATATATATATGTATATGTATATATATATATATGTATATATATATGTATATGTATATATATATGTGTGTGTGTGTATATATATATATATATATATATACATATATATATATATATATATATATATATATATATATATATATATATATATATATATATATATATAATGCCCTTTTAACTCCATAAAAGTTTGGGTTTTTAAAAAGACTATCCCAATGAGCACCTATGGCTTTAGAGGAACCACCATGCGCAGTTTCAGCTTTCCAGGACTTATCGTTCGAGAGATACAGTTCTGTGGCGGTATGGCAGATGTTGATATGGTCCGAAAAAGTCAATCTTATGTTTTTAGTTGATAGGTGACACTTAAAATTGGTTCTTTAATGTGGCAAAAGAAGATAGTGGAATTATAGAAAAATACTAAGTTATTCGTATTGGCAAATGTTGTTATGTATAAAAGGGATAATACTTGGTCCCCAATTGAATAGTTTTGTCCCAAATTGAAAACTTTCATTGAAGACCAGAATATTTGGCTAGCATCCTGTGTCGTTGGTCTCCGAAAGAAAGGGGGAAGAGAATGTGTGAGGGAAGTCATTGAAGATAACACTTCCCCACATAGCCCAGTTCATAGAATACCGGCCTAGAGGTTTGGAGATGTGGGTTCAAGTCTTGCTCATGGTAGACAACTGTTATAACTTTTCTTCTTATAAAGTTATAACGGTTAGTACCCGTCGGTTGGTAACGGTTGGTACAACAACTTAACGAGTTGGTACCAGTAAAACATGACAGCTAGATAGTAAATAAATGTACTAATACACAAATTATACTCAACACATCATTTCCAAATGTTGAAAATCATAATAATGCGCAGAAACAAATTAATGTGTTTAAGCGGTTTCGTGCTTAGTGAGTATCTAAAGGCAGATTTTAAAATGTCACTTAGCATGCGCAGAAAGCAATTTTTAATTGTAAATTATCGCTCACTAAGCAGCGCAAAATAAACAATTTCCATCAGGTTAAATCTTATATTTCGCAAACATAATTATTATAAAAATTCAAATGACAGTGAGAGATCTAGAGAGACTCCTCGGAAGAAAGGTGTTTATCATTAAAACATGTCACTGAGCATGCGTAGAAACAGTGAGTTTCTAAAGCCAGATTGAAACATGCCGCTGAGCATGCGCAGAAATTAAATTAAAATTGTAAATTATAGATGGTTAATAGAAATTGCGGTTACAAAAACCAAATTTGACACATCTACAGATTACAATCTTTCGTTTAAGACCAAAATGAAATAAATGGATGCATTAGTTTTCTCTCACGGACTGCCCAAAAAGTCGGCTTAGCAACTTAAATATATAGATGACCATTGGAAGAAATACTTAGTGACTTGAAATCTAAAAGTCGAGAGCTGGGTAGATTTTTCTTTTTTTCTGTTTATCACTATACACAAAACATGAAAGAAATGAAAACACACATCTTACGGAGAAGTATATTAAATATTGCTTACCAGTCCAACAGCACACAAGACTGCCAAGAAGCTAAGGATGAATTGTTGAACCATTTTGGGGTATTCTAACGATAACAGCAGCTGTTCTTCTCCAGAAAGTTCTCCAAATGTATCTGTACCCCCTAACTCGTCGTTCTTTTATATAAGAAAGCATAGAACAGATTTCAGTCTTTATGACGTATTTTATTTTCAAAATAACGATCAACATTTTCATATTCCCCGCAGAAAAAAACTGTCAAAAATTTTGTAATTTACTTCAGTGTAAAATCGTATAGCACAACAGCATTAGAATACAATGAAACGAACACAAATAATTCGATTATCGTGACGTCAGCGTTGCCAAACTCTGGAAGCTGTGTAATTTTCCCGCTATTTGATAGTTACCGTGTGACATCACCATTTGTTTATGATCCCGGGAATACGGCGATCAAAACTGTTTGTCGTTCCGCGTGCGGAGAATTATTACAAATGTTGCACCGTGAGAGACATGGCGTGTGCTGCAATAAGATTTATTTGCCGCTGCATTTGCATGGGCTCACGTTCGGGGAATGGTGGTCAATGTGTCAAAATGGAAGGGAAAAATGTGTGGATGACGTTTGGAAGGGACGTAATTTCGTGTGAATTGAAATATTAAGAAGTCGCTCACTTTTTTTAGTGCATCGTGATACTCGTTCTTTACATCTTGATGGTTCGAGAAACCAAAACTTTAATTACAGGTTCAAAAGCACCAAAAAAAATGTACGCTTAGTGTGTGTAAATACAGTGATTTCCGCTTATAAGAGTCACGTTTGTTATTACTGTTTTTGATTCTTATAAGCGGTTGATTCTTATAGCCGAAATTTAGGTTTTGGGACAGGCACACACACACCTATATATACATATATTAGATAATTTATCATAAAATATTTTTTAATTTACGTTAATTATCTTTTATTAAAATTATTTTTTATAATTTTAAAAATACAACTTAATTTTTAGACCTATAAGTAGATACACATGATTATAGTAAGAGAAGAAAAAATCCAATATTTGTTACAACATACCTGCTTAACAGTTTAAACATTTCAACTACAGGAAGGGAGCAAGAAAAAGTTTTCTATGGTAATTTGACATAATGAAGTTTTCAGAAGGCTGATTATACCTCTTTCAATACTAATAGTCTCTGTCGAAGATTCACCTTCTAGCTTACGTTTCACGGTTTCATAACGTGCTAAAATCTAATAATGTCACGTTTGCCTAAGTGACAGTGGACACTTCGCCGAAGATTTATGTGTTTCAGGGTCCAGGGAGCCGCAACCAGGATGTGGGAGGTTGGAAAAAAGGGTCCCTATTTTTGTTTGTCAGTGGAGAAAAGTGAAATCGGACCCGGACGGGTAAAGATGTCCCCGGGTCAAGCTAATAGGACAGTGTTGTGCTAAAGCGTTTAAGGGGAAACTATTATGTTATGCCTAACAAAGAAAGGGATAAATTTTATGACTATATTCCATCCCATCTTATCAATCTTTCTTTAAAAAAAAGAAAGAACTTCGTGCCTTTTGAGGGTTTAAGTGGCTTTTTGGAAAAATGAAGGAAAGCGAAGAGTGTAAACTGATTCTTAAAACCGGTGGATTGATTCTTTAAAGCGGAAATATTAACATGGAAATAATACATTTGGTTTTTGTTTTCTCGATATTGATTCTTATAAACGGTTGATTCTTATAACCACTGATCACTATAAGCGGTGGTTACTGTATTAAAAACTAAATTAGTTTCAGGGTTGACTCATAATCTTGCTAGACCAGTGGTTCCTAACCTTTTGTCGATCAGGGACCTCAGCCAATCTTTTTAGAGACAAAAATGGGTTTCATTTTCTGAGTAAAGAAACTAATTGTGATAAACAACTTTGATAAAAACTACAGTCGGACCTCTATTTAACGAAGTCGCTAAATCCCGAAAGAAAGTTCGTTAAATGGAAAATTCGTTAAACAGATATTTACCTTTTAAGATACTTTAAACTACACAAGACAGATTTTAAATTCATAAACACTAAATATTATTAATAAAAGTAATTAATCACACCTTTATTTTGTAAATTAATGTCTGTTTGTTTTATATGCCTTACCCATCAAACAGAAATCTTCAAGGAACAAGAATAAAACAAAACATTGTCCGGGAATACACTGTATTTTCAATAATAAAAAAAATTATATAAAAATTAATGAATTTTAATGGCATTATCGCATTTTTATACCAAGTAATTTTAAGCTTACATTACCACATGCGTCCTTAAATTTAATTACTGATAAAGTTTGTTCATTTGGTCTGAGTTTTTTGTTTGAAAAAGTGTTTTCTCTCATAATACATCTCGCATCTTTGCAATGCACCAAAAATCCCTTCAGGCGTATTTTCTTCAAACTGTAATCCGCCTCGGAACGTGTTAAAAGAAAGTTAATGTGTTAAATGTGTTAAAAGAATGTATTAGTTTGAAATGTTCAGAAATATTTTTAGAAATATGGAAAAAAAAATATTGGATCACAAGAAAAAGTTCGTTAAATGGAGAATGCACTTCGGTATTTGGAGGTTATTTTACGAAGAAATTCGCAAAATGTTCTTGGTTCCAAGGAAAAGTTCGCAAAATAGAGGTTCGTTAAACAGAGGTCCGACTGTAGTTGGTACCCGTCAAAACATGACGGCTGGATAGTAAATAAATGTACTAATGCACAAATTATTCTCAACACGACATTGCCAAATGTTGAAAATATATAACTGATACTCTCTTTTTACCATGTTTTTATTAACTTGCTTTCTTGTTTGTGTGTGTGTTTGTCCAGTACAAATCTTGCAATCTATTTTTAACTAACTTCCCGACTAGCTAGACATTTGAAACTTTTAGAAAAGCCCAGAACACGATGACAATGCATTTTTTTTAATACTTTTAGCCATCTTTAAGCAGATTTTTACCATGTTTTTAACGAAAAGTTAAACGCAAGTTAACTTCCAATTAACTTCATTTTCTTTCAAGTGGATGGGATAATTCATCAAAAAATTTTAAAAAAGCATTTATTAATACATAGAATTGTCAAGTTTATATGATTCAACAGAAAATTTAAAAACATGGTATATAAAAAGTTCTTTTTATCTTGAAATTATTAATATTTCACTTCTATGCGGCCTTGTGCTTAGTGAGTATCTAAAGCCAGATTGATCCATGCGATAAAAGGTGTATAATAAATAATTTTTTTATTTGGGGCTGTTTTTATAATGAAAGGAATGACGAATCTGGGAAAATTTTCATATTGGAACATAAACTTACTTGTATTATTTTTGAAATTTTAAATTTCTCTTAGATTGTAAGTCATTTTGAAGATAACTATAATATGTATCCTGTATGAGAAAGAAATTAAAATAGTAGCATTAGGATTTTGTGCAGAGTGATAGGCGTTTTAGCTCAATTTCATTAAAAATTACTTCAATTGACCAATTTATAAAAAAGTATGCGATATACAGGTAAGTTTTTGTTCCTTCTTTAATTTTTAAGTGCTATTTTACCATAAAAGACTAAAAAATCCTTTAAATTTTTTTTTTTCAAAAATGACTCCGAACGTAGGCAATCACCTAAGGTGATTATATTGCCGCAGAATGACTGCGGCGCTGCAAGTCCGCGTCTCAGGAAATATATTAGAAATCTTTTAGCAAAACAAGGATTTTTTTTGTTACCCGAAACGTCAGAAAGCGGAAGAAATACAGGAACTTTTAAAATGTAATAAAAAATTTGGGAACAACAAATTTTTTTTGTTCCCAGTTTTTTAAAAAAAATTGTTTAAATTTGCGGTCGCTTTGAAACGATGAAACCATTTTTTTTTATCATTCCTGACCTCGGGGACCACTTCTTGGGTTCTCTCGTACCACCAGTGGTCCATGGACCACTGGTCAGGAACCATTGCGCTTGACTATTCTTAACCAGAGTAGCAATATAAAATTTAATAGTAGGGTAAGTATGCCTAATATGAAACCCCAGGTTACAGGACGTATCAAGTACTGCCACCTGGCGACTAGAGCGTAAAACAGTAGTCTATTGCATCATTCGTGATCGGCGAGTCAGTTGAGTGTTTGCAAGTGCATACAAAGGTGCAGTATTTTTTTTTCCTGAATGTGTGCTCGTCGACTTTTTTGCACCGCCATTTTCATTGGCTGTTTTCACCTTCAATGTAAGACTCTTATTAAAACTGTTAGTATCGGATAGTTAGCTATAAATGTGGAGTGTAAACACGCCTGTTTGTTTTTAACCTAACATCAATCCTAACCTAAAAAATTCGCTGGCGTGTTCAACAACATGTTCGTGCCCAATACGAGACCCCAAAGCATGCCTTATATGAGATAGGGTCTCATATTAGGCATTTTAGTTTTCACTCTCACAGCCTTGTTTCCTCTGAAGCTGCAGATGCAATGACGCCCAGGCGAAATACACAACCATGTAGCAGTAGTGACAATGTGGAAGGTATTGATCAAACAACAAGTTCAAACCAGTTCTTAGTGACTCCTGAAGAAACAAATCCATTACCTACGTTACCTGAGAAAAACACCTCGAAGCCAAGTAGGGCCCGTAAAGCCGATATTATCACATCATCTCCCTATAAAAATAAATTGATTCATAACATTAATAAAAGAACTGCAGCTACAGGAAAAAATAGGAATAGGCCTAAAAGATAAGAAATCAAAGGATAAACAAGGAAAAGGAGATCAAGATAAAAAAAAAAGGATAAGGAAACAATAAAGGGAAAAGGAAAAGGCAAATGGGTCCCTACAGGAAGGGGAAAATTAAGTAGGATGAAAATACAACACTAGTTAAAAAACAGAGAACGAATAAGCCAAATTATAGCTATGATGATCTCAGCTCAATTGAAGATGATGAAAAACTTTCTCTCCATGACAGCAATGATTATAGCATTGATGAAAACGACGCTGAATGTCTTTTTGTGTTTTTTTATTTTCAGAAGACAAAGGAGAGCGTTGGCGTCAATGTGGTAGGTGTTTCAGGTGGGCGCATGAAGATTGTGGAGCTGTCGAACTTTTTATTTGTAAACAATGTGATAAGTTTGAATCTAAAAAGAAAAAGTAAACAAAACCTATAGTGTAAACCAACTAATTTGTTTAAAATGTCACTTTTCTTTTTCACCTATTAGTGTACAGGTAACTGTTATTTAAATATTGTGTACAGTTTTGTTTTTTACGAACTTTTCAGTAATTCTAATTCATTTTTAGAGTTGTAGGATGGGGAATCTCATGTTAGGACTACATTTTTCAGACCCCCCAAAATGGAACACTTGTGTTTATAATTTCATACAAGAAAATTATAAGGTTATTTTCATTTTCTGTCATTGTTATATGTAGCAAAATATATGCATTAAAAGGATATCAAGTTGGTACTATAATCTCCCACTTGCTTTCCTAGTTGTATATGAAATTCAAAAGGGGTCTAATATTGGGCATACTTACCCTATAGAAGTGCATAAAATATTGTAATTACCTCCAAGACGGAATATGGCTAAATGGGTAACGAAATTACTACATGAAATTAATTGAGTCGGGGATTTTCAGAACTTCCCTTATCCATTATAATGGATTTTTCTTAAATTACAAAACACTTTTGCTGATAACAGCATTTTAATTTCTTAAGGGAACAGTGGACCTTCAAACCTAACTTTTTTTGTTTTGAATTGATTTGCTTGAAATTTGAATATGTGATTACTATCATAGACATGTAAAAGTGGTTAAAATTAAATGATGAAATATTAATAATTTATGAATTATGAATTATTAATTTTATCAAAAATTGGCCTCATTAAAAATGTTCCATGCGCATTTCTTTTGCATATAATATGGTAATTTTTATTTACAGGATACCTTATAGAACTAACAATGAAACTTATTGCTTATTTTAAGCATTCATTAAAAATATAAAGAGAAAATAAATAATAATAGTGAAAACACCTTTTTTATGACGCAAAATACCTATAAATCATGTTTTCAAATACAAAATTTAGAAATTCTGAGCTACGAAGCATAATTATCTTCAATAAGATTTATTTGATATACAGTTATATATATAAAACTTAAATTTAAAAGCATACGATAATTAGAAATATGCCTGGAGCAGTTTGAATATTCGTATGACACGAAAATTTTTATTTTGAGAAAAACACATTTAAAGTTATTGCTATTAGTAACCACATAATATCTAAATTAAACACAAATGCCTATAACTAGGAAAGAAATCACAAAAATTAGAAATTCTTTTTGCAACACATTCCTACGCGTCCGTAGTTTCACAATTCAATAAAATAAAAAAAATCGAATTTTTGGACAAATTTCACAATTTTGAAAGTCCACTGTCCCTTTAAAGTATCCGACTATGTTCAGAGCTTTTTTTATTTATTTTTTAAAAATTGCACTTGTGAAGTTTTCTGTCTTATTTTTCGAAGGGATATGACACTAAACTATGTAAATAATGAAAAAAATAGACCATAACTATGAAACAATTTACAAAATTGAGGATAATGGTTAATTTACTTGTCAGTGTAATAGTAATTGGAATTGCTCCCAAAATGTAAAATTGTAAGTATATAATATAAAATGCAATTGTAAATTGTAAGATGTGTGTAGTGTAATTGTTAAATGCAATAGTAAGCGCATTGGAGGCATATGAGCAAAATAATGCTTGAAATTAATAAAAAAAAGAATGATTTAATTACTTTAGAAGAAATAATTATTATAAAAATGTTTACCAGTAAACCTGTTTGTTAATCGTTTGTAATACAATTGTATTATGTACGTAATGTAATTTTTTAATGCAATAGTAAGTGTAATTATGTTTGAAATTGCATCTTAAATGTAAAATTGTAAGAGTAAGGTAATTGTATTGAAATTTTACCTTGAATGAAATTTGTGAGCATACAATGTAAATCGTAATTGAAAATCGCAATGTATCCATGATGTAGTGGTAAATGTTATTGTAATTGAAATGGTAATTGAAATTGCATCAAAAATGTAAAATTGTTAGTTTATAATGTCAATTGAAATTGTAAATCGTAATATGTTATTAATGCAATGGTAAATGTAATAGTAACAGTAAGAGTAATTGAAAGAGCACCTTCAATGTAAAATTGTATGTATATAATGTAAGCTGTAATTGTAATATGTTCACAAGCGAATTTAAATATGCCGTATAAGATTATCGCTGTGGTCGGCGGAACCTTTAGAATTTACAAAATTGAGGCATTTGGGGATTGCAGAACTTGACTAAAATTTCATTACCGGTTGTCGGTTCTCAGATGTTTCTAGAACCGGGTACCGTGTATTGCCCGGGTTTGAATAACACACAAAATATTTGCCATAAATATCAATGAAAAACTATATTTATTTATAATGTAAAGAATTTTAATTTATGACCTACGTAAAAAAATACATTTATTTCTAATTTATTTTAATTTCACCTTTTTTTTTAACTATGCTCGCAAAATAATATAACGTATCCATGCTTTTGTCACATAGACGTGAACGCATTTTTAACACAAATTTACCTGAAGCAGTAAAGGCTCTTTCTGAGTCGATAATTGTTGGGTAATACCTATAAGATAATTGTAGTTTTTGTTTTCCCTTCATCGAAAAACGCGATATTTAAAAACGTGTCATGAACGGATGGTTTAAAATAAAAATAAAATAATATGGAGATTTTTCAACTTTGAAGGCAGGACTGGAATTACGAAGCTCTCGCGTCACAGCCAATGAGGTTTGTACAAGTAAATATAACAAGTATTTAAGATGTACGTGTTTTTTCAGCGAGGGGGATTTTAAGCAGTAACTATTCTGCGAGTGAGTTGGGGCTTCCAGCCATAGTGTTAGTAGCTGTTTTCGCAGCAAGTTTGATATTTAGATGTGTTTGCGACGAATTGTCGAGCCATTAAACTTGTATCCCTTCTTTCTTCCTGTACCTATCCCAATCTTTACCATTCAGTTTAAGTAGGTGTTTTCAAAATTAAAGTAGGTTAATTTTCGCCCGTTCATGACACGCTTATCTGTATTCTTTTTTGTTTAATGGTTAAGGTTTTGTAAATATTTTTCTTCCAAGCTATTGGATCAAATCGATCCCCTTTATTTTACTATGTTTTTATGTAAAATAAGAAAAATAAAGGCATTTTAGTTAGCCTTATCAAGTCTACTTTCTTGTGAAAGGTTTTTTATTTCAGAAAATTAGGTATAGGGCAAATTATGCGGTTTTATCCACCCAACAATAATTGTAGTACATTTTTAATTTTTGCGCCTCAATCTTCAAACTGTACCATTTGTCATCTTCTCCAAAAAAGCCCTATTTTCCTGTAGAGCAGTAGTTCCTAACCGGTGGTCCGAAAGAACTCAAGAAGTGGTCAGCGAGGTCAGGAGTGGTTATAAAATAATTACAAGATAAAAAGAACTTTTTATGTACCATGTTTTTAAATTTTCTGTTGAATCATATAAACTTGGGAATTCTATGTATTAATAAATAATTTTTTAAAATTTTTTGATGAATTATCCCATCAACCTGAAAGAAAATGAAGTTAATTGGAAGTTAACTTGCGTTTAACTTTTCGTTCCCGACCCGGCCGACAGATGGCTGCACCAGTCTACAAATAAAATTAACTGAAAATGAGTTCAATACTGCTTAAAGATGGCTAAAAGTATTAAAAGAATGCATCGTCATCGTGTTCTGCGCTATTCCAAAAGTTTCAAATGTCTAGCTAGTCGGTAAGTTAGTTAAAACTCGATTGCAAGATTTGTACCGGACAAACACACACACAAACAAGAAAGCTAGTTAATAAAAACTTGGCAAAAATACGACTGCGAAATGAAACAATTTTTTAAAACTGGGAACAGAAACAAAATTTTTAGGTTCCCAAATTTTTGTTCAAGTTCTAAAAATTCCCGCATTTCTTACGCTTTTTGACGATTTGAGTACGAAAGAATCCTTGTTCTGCTTGAAAATTTTTAATATATTTCCTGTGACGCGAATTAGCATCGTCACGGCCATTTCACAAACCAATGCAAGCTGAAAAACTCTCGTTCATTTTTAAAGTTTTCGTAAGCTTTTCTGTTTGCTATTCAGTTTTCTTTTGCGTTCAGTTTGTTATTGTCATTAATTTCATGTGTCACTTTTCATTCAAGTTGTTTACCCTGAATTGTTTGTTTATCCAGAAAATAAAACCCATTTCTGCTTCTGAAAGAACTGGTTGAGAGATGATCCCCGACGAATAAAATTAATTAATTAATTAATTTATTTATTTATTTTTTATTTATTTATTTATCATATATATATATATGTATATATATATATATATATATATATATATATATATATATATGTATATATATATGTATATATATATATATGTATATATATATATATATATATATACATATATATGTATATATATATATATGTGTGTGTGTGTTTGTGTTTGTGTGTAAGTAAGTAAAACGTAAGGAACCCTTTTAAAATACGTTCTTCACCAATTTTTTTACAAATCCTCCGCCCCTCCCCCTGAATATCCTCCCCCCAGGTTGAGAACCAGTGATATAGATGGCAATAAATTGTGGAGCCTGGTAAAACTGTTAATGTCCATTAAAATTGTTGAGTTTGAGCGAGTGGCCCTATTTTTCTGTGCGGAAGAATACTGCTACGTATAGTGGCGCTGTGCGTCTCGCCACCGATTTTACCAGTGTTGCCAACTTGGGGATTTTCCCCCTAAATTTGGTGGTAAGTTAGATGAAAAGGGGTGTTTGTAGGGGCCACATTTTTTAGGGGAATTTTATGGGAGGGGGGACATTTTTTAATATCTTGTACAATCGAGACGCGCTTTTGTAGTAGTTCCATACATATATATCAAATGTAAATAAACCTCCATTTCATTATGTGAGTGTGTATTTTGTATTTATTTCAATTTATCTCTCAAACAGGATGCCTATTTGGAACCATACATTTCTTTTAGGAAGGTCTAGGGGGATATCAAGTTGGTGTTAGGGGGAAACAGGGGGATTTCGAGATGGCGCTAGGGGGAGGCGCTTCGTAGAGGTTGGCAACACTGGCTTTTACTCCAAAGATGCGTAGAAAATGTGTTGCCGTGTGCGCACATATTTAGAGCCGTGTGCATTCTATCTTTAACTATTTTGTATATATAATGAATATAATTAATCAAGATCTAAGGACTGGATTTCATGTGTCCGACATAAGGGACAACAAAAACATTGTTTATTAAACTTTATACATTGTTTATTAAATTTCTTTATCATCATTTATTACATTGTTTATTAAACGATGTAATACTTGCGAACACCTTCTTCAACTATTGGAACTATCGGTTTTCGGTTCCAATAATTTCCTCGGATACCCCGTCCTGCAATTCCTAGCTGGATGAATTAAAAATATTTTGCAATCTCGACATAAAAATGTTGAATAGTAAAATTGTTTCTTATTCTCATGCGAAAGCTATATATATCATACCTAGCAAGATTCAATGTTTCATTTTGCTGTACTTTTTCTTTTTGATTCTGCCGGAATTGTTGTTGACATTGAGCGTTTGTTTTTGGTATTTTTTTCGCACTCTGAAGTTGATTTTGGATTTTTTCTCTTTCGATACTCTTTTTGACGCTGAGCATATGATTTCACTATTATTTCTCTGTAATGCATGTAAATAGTAAACACTCGAATCACATGTATATTAAATGAATGTAAACATTAAATACTTGTATTAAGTTACATGTTTTATTAAATTACTTTTCTAAGTTTGCATTATTTACACTTGCTGCATGTGACATGGAATTCGACTTTCTAAATATATTTTCTTATCTCATAGTCTTGATACAGCATTGATTCGGTTCCATGCACATTTTAGTGTATCTGTTTTATTATGTATGTCCTAAGATATATGTGTGTTTGGGATCGCGCCTATGGTTTATTTTGGACCGGTTTCTGGAAGAAAGGTATGTACCTCCCGGAGGCAAATTTAGCGTATCGTGTAGAAAGGTTTTGTGAAAGAATAAAAGAGTGACTTGCCACCCCTTCTCGGCTGTAAAGGGGTCTTCGCGTCCCCTTAGCAACGGCCTAGCAACATCTTTTTAGCCAATGAGAGCTGAAAGGTGTTTGTTCGAGGACATAGCTGACCTCTGCTCTCCCCGGTTCTAAAAGAAGTAAAAAAAACGTTTCTTAGAGTTGAAGAATAAGCAGTGACATGAAGAGGACCTCGTGGTGGCCCGATCTAAAACTATCCGCCATTTTTTTTCTGGCTGTGCCGATTCTGCTGGTCGACTTAGTAGAAACGAGATGCTTCAATTTCAAACGAAGGTGGTGGTAAGTCATAATTATTTGTGTTATATTTATCAGGGACACAGAGTACAGTGTTAATTTATTATATGTAATTTGAATTTTATGTGTTCTAATAATGTTTTTAATGTATGATAACAATTAATATGATTATTTCTGTAAAAGTTTGTAATCAGTGTTTAAATTAATGTTAAGTAATATTAAGAGAAATTAAATGGTAACATTAGATATTAAATTTGAGTTCATGTCCTTCAGTTATTCTCAGACATGTGTCAGAGTGTATTTCTCAAATTAATAATTTAGCAAAAAATAAATAAAAAAAGCCACTATGCGAAATATTCTAATTATTATATGTTCTAACTTAATTTAATACTGCAGTTTCCGCTTCTCGACTTTCCATTATAAATTGCAATATTGACAAAATGTAAATTCCGTGTGAATAGTAAAGTAAAGAATATTCTAGAAACCCCAAGAATTAACAGAACAAAGGAAATTGAATTAAAGTTGAAATTACCCGCAGCGCCTGTGCGGGGATTTGAATCGGGGACCTCTAGCTCCGCAGTCCGATGCGATAACCATTCAGCCACGGAGTCCTTGAGCGAAAGGCTTTATGGAGGCGGCATAACGCTTTTTCGTTACGTGACGATTTCTGCGAGTTCACTCTACTGTAAGCCACGTAAAAGAACTTCGTACCAAAAAATCTTAATACGTAGTTTAATAAACAGTCTGTGGTATATTCAGCTTACTAATTTGATGTAAGGCTACTCTTCGATAAATGCAAGGGACAAAATAGCGCGTAACCAGAAAATAACGCCGGGTACCTCCAGTCGGACAAAAATATCGTTTAAGCCAATTTTGATGACTGCATTACAATGACATATGAAAGATGCCTAAACTTCTGGTGGCCTCTTTTCCAATTTCTCAAGAGAATTCTTTAAATCGGGTAGTATAGTCTAAATCTTCATGATACGTATATGAGCCGCTCACTTTCCCAATCGGTTAAGTCCATAAAACAAAATTCGAAAACAAAAGTGATAAAATAATGTACATTGCTTTTTAAAAGTCCCCTGAAAATATAAATTCAAATGCACGTTGTAGAATGTATCATTGCAGATGGAGCTCTGATCTGGAGACATATAAAATGGATAACCTTGGATATCCTTGAGAGTCATCGTTATTATCATCACAATTTTTGCGTGACCAAGGGACTTAACCAATTTTTGCAAGTGTAAAAGGGCAATAACATCCAATTCAGTCTTAAAATTATTCTTTTATTGCAGAAAAGATTGGAATAATTGTTTAATAATTCGCAAGTACTAACTTCTACACAGTTAGACTGTAACTGACTCATTTATTTTCCCTTTTTTTTGTACTGAATCAGCACTCAACAATTGACCGTTATCATGCAGTACTTGCTTCAACGATTTACATGAGAGTAAGAAGTTAATAGGATTGGCTTCTTAAATTATTTATTATTCGGTAGCCAAAAAAATGTTGTTATGGAGTGGTGTTGTTGTTGTTGCTGCTAATACCCCCCTGGTTGGAGGTTCCATTCACCAGGTCCTAATAGGCAATTGGGCTGAAAGGGGTGGCTCCTGTTTTGAATTAGCACCACAAAGGTTGGAGTCCGGCTTGGCTAAATGACGTAATTTTGAACCGAGTCAAGTGACGAGACGCGCCTTCCGGAGTGGTGTTAATCCTTAATCCTTATCCTTAGTGGTGTTAATCCTTAACTCTTAATCCTTATTATTTGGGACATTTATTATGACTATAAAAAGTTAGGTGTTCATCTAATACTCTGACGCTGAAATTTTCAAAAATTCAAAAAGTGGAGTGAATCGATTTAGCTTGTGAATGGCTCAATTAATTCTTCCCTTTATAATTAGTTATGGTATTTATTAAAATACGTGAACTTAAAACACTCTTCAACATAAAAAAAGATCATTTCCAATTTAATGCCTTATTTATTTATGAAGCTTCTATACATAAAAAAAATTAGCATTTTCTTATGGGATATCGTTAAGATGACACATAAGGTGTGAGTTCTCAGTTTTGCCGTGTATTGGAACGGATGTTCTCATTCGAAATTCGGTCCACGGGAAGTTAAAGCCCAAGCTGAAATAGTTCCTTAGTTCTTTCTTGTACTTTGTGGATGTTTGCTCTTCCACCCGCATAAATAGGTGGAGTATACATTTGTTTGCCTCCCGCTCATACTTTCACTTCTTTCTCTTCATCTTTGCTTCCTCATCTTCCTCAACAACTCTCAGGCGGCATTTTGCCACGGCAAATATTGGTTTCTGAAAAAGTAAATAAATATATTTTTTAGTCCCATGGAACTTTTTAGAAGTACGCTGGCGTGCTACATTTCCTACTTTCGATGTTAAGTTTCGTGTTAGGGAACTTTATTCTGAATTACGTACTCTTAATCAGACCTGCACAACATACGGCCCGTGGGTCCCATGCGGCCCGCGAAGCCTCTAGTGAAGACGCATAATATTATAAATACAGGTCATTTAAAAATTATTTCGATACTAGATGAAGTACCCGGCGTTGCCCGGATTTTTAAGAAGGTTTGTTAACCGAAATCAATTTAAATACTTAACACAGTATAAATTGCATAGCCAAAAAAAAGCATGTGAAATATTATACATATCTCAGTATTTTGGTAGATGCAGTCTTTCATCATTGTACCACTAAAAGCTGTAAAGCAAAAATGTCAAATTGTGGAATGTTTGTTAACCAAAATCAATTTAAATACTTAACACAGTATAAATTCCATAGCCAAAAAAAGCATGTGAAATATTATACATATCTCAGTATTTTGGTAGATGCAGTCTTTCATCATTGTACCACTAAAAGCTGTAAAGTAAAAATGTCAAATTGTGGAATGTTTGTTAACAAAATCAATTTAAAATCTAAACAATTTAGCAAGATTTAACCTTCTATCTTTGGAGCAAAAGAAGCTGATAAGTAAAACATAAAATATACATACATTTATAATAAACCACTAAAAGCTGAAAAAGAAAAATGTCAAATTGTCTTTTGGAAAGTAAAGCTGAAAAGTAAAAATGTCAATTTGTCGAATGTTTGTTAACCAAAATCAATTTAAAAACTAAACACAGTATAAATAACATAGAAAAATAAGCATGTGAAATGTTATACACCCAAATAATAAAAAAAAAATCCAATATAAAAATATATAAATTTATAATTAACTCCTCAGAATTCATCTAGATTTAACCTTTCATCTTTGGAGCAAAAGAAGCTGAAAAGTAAAACAAAATATATACATTTATAATAAACCACTAAAAGCTGAAAAGGAAAAAATGTCAAATTGTCTCTTGGAAAGTTAAGAGTTTTAAAAAGTAAAGCTGAAAAGTAAAAATGTCATTTTGTCGAATGTGTGTTAAACAAAATTGTTTAAAAAAGTAAACACAGCATAAATAACATTTTAAAAAAAACATGTGAAATGTTATACACATCTCAGAATTTTAGTAGATTCAGCCTTTCATTTTTCAAGTTTAAATTAAAAATGTCAAATTGTCTAATGTTCGTTAACAAAAAGTAATTTAAAAACTAAACACAGTATAAATAACATAGATTTAATAACAGTATAAATATCATAAAATATATACATTTATAATAAATCACTAAAAGCTTAAAAGCAAAAATGTCTAATTGTCCATATAAATACCTCCATAAATGCAGGATTCTGTAGCCAAAAAAATATATAAATAAAGTATTAAAGCATTGGTTAAAGGCACTGACTGATGAAAAAATTAACAGAAATCTGCAATTTGGGCTACACGCACCATAAATGCAAGATTCTGTAGCAATAATAGAAACATCCTGTCCATAATAAACTCCATATAAATCTCTGTTCAATTAAACTGATCCAAATATTATCTCAAGTACCTTCATAAATTATGTTTCTCGTTTCTTGATTCGGGGTTCAATATGAATGTTTGTTAACGAAAGTCAACTTAAAAACTAAACACAGTATAAATAACATAGGAAAAAAACATGTGAAATGTTATACACATCTCAGAATTTAGATAGATTCAGCCTTTCATCACTAAAAGCTGAAAAGTAAAAATGTCAAATTGTCTTTTGCCTTGTGAACTCTGCATGAAAAATTAAGCACAGTATAAATAACATAGTATAAAAAAGAGATAGGAAATGTCATACACATCAATACTAAAAAACAACGAATAAATTTTGGTTCTAATTGACTCTTAGTGTGCTTCACTCTTGAAAATAGTTGTTCACAGATGTACGTGCTTCCAAACGTTGATGACCAGAATAACGCTTGACTATGCAGTGAAGGATATTTATATCTGGGCAGGTATGATTTATGAGTACAACAAAGAGACTCTATTGAATTTCTCTTTAAGTTAGATGTCAGATTGCAAATCTATGCATTCCATTTGACAATTTGCTAGCATTATATCTATATCAACTGTAAATAGAGTAGAAAACATGCAAAAAATAATTGTTTATTTCCCCCAAAGTCCTGAAATCAATTTTAAATTCTTGTACTAAATCGGAAAGTAGGGCTAAGTATTTTGTAACATTTTTAGAATTGTGCTTGGTCAGCGTCTCGAAACGCAAAAAAATTTTAACATTTAATTTGGCTTGCCATAATTTCAACTTCGTGGATTTTGCACTGAAGTAAAATCCATGAAGTGACGGGTGTTTGAGTCATTTAAATGGGCATTCAGATCTATCAAAATCTGCAAGCCAGTTATCATAAAGTTCTGGCACAGATTACTTTTCAATGTCATAAACAATTTGATATCAGCAAGTAGGCTAAAAAACATTTTTAATATTTTCTCCACTGAGCTACCTTATTTCTTAAAAGTATTGCCATATTCAGCATCCAAGCTTTTAAGAAATTCCTGAAACTGGCTTATGAATCAATCCCCAAGCCTTCATAAAATTCACCATTTTGAAGATGATTTGCATAACATGGTCCATTTTTCTCCTTTTCTGCATTCCTTTTTATATCAAGGCAGGCTATTAATTTTTTTTCGCTTTGAGCTCTCTCTCACTAACACTCTGGGCCACACTAACACTTGCTTTGGGCCGCATGCAGCCTGCGGGCTGGACACCCCTGTATAGGTAAAAGACCCTGACATATAAAATAAAATATTGTATAATTAAAATATAGGTAAAAGACCCTGACAAACGTAAAAATTAATAAAAATCTGCAATTAGGGCTTCACACACCATAAATGCACGATTCTGTAGCAATAAACATCTCCATAATTAATATCTGCATAATAAATGTCTCCATAAATGCAAGATTTTGTAGCAAAAATATTAAAGTATAGCTAGAAGGCATTGACAAACGAAAAAATTAATAGAAATCTCCAATTAAGAGTTCCACGCACCATAAATGCAAGATTCTTTAGAAAAGAAAAAAATTAAAGTATAGGTAGAAGCCACTGACAAACGTAAAAATTAATAGAAATCTGTAATTAGGGCTCCACGCACCATAAATGCAAGATCAGTTGTTTTCAAACAACTAATATAACCAAACATGTTATTTTTCACACATTCGTTAATATAATACTTATGTTGAAAGGGTCAAAATATAGAAATGAAGCTAAACGTAAGACCAACGTATGGTTAAACATAAATATTGTATGGAATATGCGAGATTAAGAAATTAAAAAACATGAGTCTTTTTAAAATCAAATTTTAAAAAAAATTATTGCTTTCATAGCACATAAAAATATTTACTGGTAAATTAGGGTGTTTTTTTTATTATATATATAAATATGGTGAGCAAAGTTTTTCAGTTTGCTTATTCTATTTTCCGCTTTTTTGAGGGGAAGATGCATTAATTTTAAATGTATTCAACTTGAATTTAAGTAAATGAAAAGTGAAACTAATAATATAAAAAATTAGACTATATTTAGTTACATTAAAATGAAATATGTTAATCATTTGACAATATTAAACCAGTTAGGTATATTATAATGGAAAAAAATAGTTATTACATATTAAATATTATTTCCAGGAGGGTGGATATTGTTCAGAGTTCAAGACATTTACTGCAAAAAGCTATAGTACCAATAATGCATAACGAAATCTATAAGGTGGACACATTTCTAAAGAATTGGAACCATGAGTAGAATCTAACTTAAAAGGATTCGAATGTAAACATATTAATATTTTGAAAAATATATTTCCTTTGAAGCATTCAGCTTTTAACATTTTTTTAACAAAAAGGACTAAAATAATACAGTAAATATATTTCTATTTTACGGGGCAAAACATATATCTATCTATATAAATAAAGCAAAGTGTCTATGTATGTATGTAACGTATACAAATCTACATTTCTTGACGAATCTGGTTGAAACTTGGTATACTTATGTTTTGAAGCCTTAAGAAAATTCTAAGATAAGTTTGGAAGCTTTTAAATAATTCTAAATACATACAGTTTTTAAATAATATTTCATCTCCAGACGATGGAATCAATCATTCATAAGAACTGCGCATGGTCACCCACTAAATGTTAATTCTATATGTCCAAGGTAAGTGAACGCATGGATTTGTTATTTCGTAGTTATTTGGAGTTATTTAAAGTTAATTTTCTAATATTACTCCTTTAGTTTTCTTTTTTTCATTAATCCTTTTCTACTGGGTTAATTCCCAATATACGGATTACTGTTGAAACCCTGGAATATTTCTGTGATAGTCACATACTGTTTTCTTTTTTCTTTGTTTTTGTATTGCTAAGGAAATTGTGTTATAATTGGATATTTTTGAAGGGCAGTGAAATATAATTATGTTATATTTACTTTTCTATTTTACATTTAGTTAATTTTCTAATTTTTCATAAATTAATAGCTATTATTCCATTAAATATTATTTCAATGGGATAGTGAAGTGGAATTTGAACTATCTGTCAAATTTTGTTTAATTTAGTTACTTTATTTGAATATTCTTTCTTTTTTATGCTTCTGTCTACAACTCTTTGCAATATTTCTGTGATATAATTGTAGTTTTTTTTATTTTGGGCTGTTTTTATAAGGAAAGGAATGACGAATTGGGGAAAATTTTCATATTAGAACATAAAATTGCATGTATTATTTTTGCATTTTAAAATTTTCTCTTAGATTGTAGGCCATTTTAAAGATAACTGTCATATGTATCATGTGTGAGAAGAAAATTAAAATCTTAGCATTAGGATTTTGTGGAGAGTGATAGGCGTTTAGCTAAATTTCAGATTAATATTCTACGGAGTCAATTTTTCAAAAAAAATTATTTTTTTAAAGATTTTTTTGGTCTTTTATGGTAAAATAGCACTACTTTATTTGAATATTCTTTCTTTTTATGATTTGTCTACAATTCTTTGCAATATTTCTGTGATATAATTGTAGTTTTTTTATTAGGAAAGGAATGACGAATCGGGGGAAAATTTTCATATTAAAACATAAAATTGTGTGTATTATTTTTGCATTTTAATGTTTTTTCTTAGATTGTAGGCCATTTTGAAGATAACTGTCATATGTATCATGTGTGAGAAGGAAATTAAAATCTTAGCATTAGGATTTTGTGGAGAGTGATAGGCGTTTTAGCTAAATTTCAGATGAATATTCTACGGAGTCAATTTTTCAAAAGAAATAATTTTTTTAAAGATTTTTTTGGTCTTTTATGGTAAAATAGCACTACTTTATTTGAATATTCTTTCTTTTTATGCTTCTGTCTACAATTCTTTCCAATATTTCTGGGATATAATTGTAGTTTTTTTATTTTGGGCTGTTTTTATAAGGAAAGGAATGACGAATCAGGGAAAATTTTCATAATAGAACATAAAATTGCATGTATTATTTTTGCATTTTAAAATTTTCTCTTAGATTTTAGGCCATTTTAAAGATAACTGTCATATGTATCATGTGTGAGAAGGAAATTAAAATATTAGCATTAGGATTTTGTGGAGAGTGATAGGCGTTTTAGCTAAATTTAAGATAGGGCAGTTATCTTCAAAATGACCTACAATCTCAGAGAAAATTTGAAAATACAAAAATAATACATGCAATTTTATGTTCCAATATGAAATTATTCCCCGATTCGTCATTCCTTTCCTTATAAAACAGCCCAAAATAAAAATAAAAACTACAATTATATCACAGAAATATTCCAAAGAGTTGCAGACAGAATAAAAAATGACAGAAAGTTCAAATTCCACTTCACTATCCCATTGAAATAATATTTAAAGGAATGAATTCTGTTTTAACTATTAATTTATGAACAATTAGAAAATTAACTAAATGTAAAATAGAAAAGTAAATAAAACTTAATTCAATGCAAAACAAACAAATGTGAAAACAGTATGTGACTATCACAGAAATATTCCACAGTTTCAACAGTAATTCTTTACTGGGGTTTAACCCAGTAAAATAATACATGCAATTTTATGGTCAAATATGAAAATATTCCCCGATTCGTCATTCCTTTCGTTATAAAAAAAAGCCCAAAATAAAAAAACTACAATTATATCACAGAAATATTCCAAAGAGTTGCAAACAGAATAAAAAATGACAGAAAGTTCAAATTCCACTTCACTATCCCATTGAAATAATATTTAAAGAAATAAATTCTGTTTTAACTATTAATTTATGAACAATTAGAAAATTAACTTAATGTAAAATAGAAAAGTAAATAAAACTTAATTATATTTCACTGCCCTTCAAAAATATCAATAATAACACAATTTCCTTAGCAATACAACACAAACAAATATGATAACAGTATGTGACTATCACAGAAATATTCCAGAATTCAGCAGTAATTCGTTTACTGGGAATTAACCCAGTAAAAAAGGATTAATGAAAAAAAGAAAACTAAAGGAGGAATATTAGAAAATTAACTTTAAATAACTTCGTGCGTTCACTTACCTTCGACATTTTGAATTAACATCCAATAGCTGCGCATGCGCAGTTCGTATGAATGATTGATTCCATCGTCTGAAGATGAAATATTATTTAAAAGCTGTATTTTTTTATAATTATTTTAAAGCTTCCAAAGTAATCTTAGAATTATCTCCAGGCTTCAAAACATAAGTATACGAAGTTTCAACCAGATTCGTCAAGAAATGTAGATTTGTATTCGTTACATACATACATACATACATAGAGACACTCTGCTTTATTTATATAGATAGATAATACACTGCTGGCCACTGTAAATGCAACACCCTGAAGGAAACATGCAAATAACATGAAATTTCCAACATGCATTAGCGGAGGTGAGATATGCAAATGATTAGAATTTCAGCGCAGACGCACATCACGCGCGCCTGTGGCGCCACTTCAAAGCGCTATTTAAGGCTTGGAGATTTCGACGATTTCAAGTTCGGCAATTGTGTTTTTCTTGTGGTTTTAAAAAAAAAAAACGATCAATTATGCCTCGTCGAAAACAGCGATCATCTTTTGATCAAGTATCCGAGTTCGACAGAGGAAGGATAGTGGCCTACCGAGATTGTGGGTTATCTTTCAGGGAAATCGGTAGTCGTGTTGGACGAAACCAAACAACTGTAATGCGGATATGTGATCGTTGGATCGTTCATTTTCCAAAGTCCTGGGAAGTTCTGGGTATTGAGAAAAAAATTAAAATTAATTTCAGTATTTCTTTTTCTTTATTTTAAGCGTTTAGAGTCACAGTGTACTTCCGATTATCCGTGATAATGGATGCGAGGAGTAGCCCGAATAATCGAATATCCGATTTCTAGTCAATTTCATTCGGTTTTCAATGTACAATACTATAATTGTTTTTCTATTTGACAGGGTGACAATTATTGAGCTATATGAAATAAAAAAATCAAATTTTAAAAAACTACTGAGTTCAAAAATGTTATTCAAATTTGAAAAGTAACTACAGATAATCGGATTTAGATTATGAGATGTCCGATATGCTGGCCATCAATGGCTATGATGTGGCGCAGACGAACAGCAAAATTCTGCAAAACTCGCTTAAGTGTCGAGACATCGATGCTTTCGATGAACTCCTGAATGGCTGTTTTGAGCTCAGCGATGGATTCGGGGTTATTTGCGTAAACTTTGTCTTTAATATTGCCCTGCCAAAATGAGTCACAAGGGTTGAGATCAGGAGAATATGGCGGCCAAGCGATTCCCATTCGCTCGGAAAAGCTGTATTTCGACATTTTCAACGAAAAATGAACAACAACAATACGTGTGCGTATGCTCAAAAAAATCCCAACATGCCCTGCATTCATCCGCCAAGATTTCACCGAACCTCGCCAATGATTCAAAAGTTATCAACATTTTTTACCATGTTTTTATTAACTTGCTTTCTTGTTTGCTTGTGTGTGTGTTTGTCCAGTACAAATCTTGCAATCGATTTTTAACTAACTTCCCGACTAGCTAGACATTTGAAACTTTTAGAATAGCCCAGAACACGATGACAATGCATTATTTTAATACTTTTAGCCATCTTTAAGCAGCATTAAATTCATTTTCAGTTAATTTTGTTTTGTAGACTGGTGCAGCCATCTATCGGCCGGGACGGGAACGAACAGTTAAACACGAGTTAACTTCCCATTAACTTCATTTTCTTTCAAGTTGATGGGATAATTCATCAAAAAATTTTAGAAAAGTATTTATTAATACATAGAATTGTCAAGTTTATCTGATTCAACAGAAAATTTAAAAACATGGTATATAAAAAGTTCTTTTTATCTTGTAATTATTACCATTTTTTTCTCATATAGCTCAATATTGTCACACTGTATTAATTTAATTTATGGCAAAAAAATTACGCAAAAAAATACGGTACGCACACCGTAATATTTTTGCGTGTGTGCTACCGAATCTTTGATATGTTTTTGATATCACTATGAATTTTCTTTACAGCCATGATATCTCCATTGATTCAGCCATGAGTTCCATTGATTCATATAATCTGGCAAAGTGTCTACACACTGTGGTAGCACTGTGTTGTGTTTGATCAGATTACCAGGCTCCTTTTCACTCTCTCCATCTTCAATTTCTTCCGGAGGTTCAACCGTAGCAGCATATATGATATCAGTGTCATGTGTTCAAACTCTGGTGCGCGTAAATCACTTCCTAACAACTCTAGAAGATTTTATTCTAGAAATAAAAATTTCTCAATAAACACAAAAGTGGGTTTTTTTTTACAAATGTATATCGGAATAAATTTGCATGCAGTTCAGATTTTTAGTGCACAGGTAATCCGCAAACCAGATAATCGAGAGTAAACCGTATAGAGTAGTATTTCACAACCTTTTTCAAGCCACGATACCACCCCCTTTCACCCAACATATTTTTATTTAAGGGGATCCGGGACACATTAAAAAAAAATTTTATTTATTGAGTTAAAATTTTGAATTTTTTTGTGATGGTTAACCATATAATTTGTAAACAAAATCACATCATAAAACTTCTCAAAAAGTTTTAAAAAATTTTTTTTAATTTAAAAATTTAATAAAAGTGGGGAATTTAAAAGAGTTATAACTCGAAATATTATTTGTCGAATTTCAAAATTTTTTCATTTAATTAAACAGAAATATTTACGTTTTAATTTTGATTCAACCTTTTTTTAAAATATTAATTTTTTAAAAAATTAAAAATATTTAGATTAAAAATTACGAAAAAAAATGATGCAACTTATTTTTAAAAAATCATATTTTCAAAAGTAAATATTTTTTCAAATTCGCTGAATCAAAATTACAGTAAAATAGTTGAAAAAGACATGTTACAAGTTTCAACCATTTATCTTTAACGGCTCTTGACTTATAACAATTTAAAGACGAGAAATGGGGAAAAAACCCATCATGCAGAAAAACGCACTTACAGGTTTTAACAACGATTGGCTACTTTTAGAATGTTGCAAAAAAAAAATTTATCCTCTTCTAATTAAGATCGAAACATGATTTAAACGTCATTTTAAGCGTAAAAGAACAAAAAAAATTTTAATGCAATAAAAAAATTTTGAAAATTTGAACAATTTTTTGTCCTGGACCCCCTTAAAGGGCCTTTTGAGACACAAAGAAAAACACTAAAATGTATTTTCCACAATTTAAATCCCAACTAAACGTTTAATTTAACAAAAATGACTTTTGACAGAAATGGACGAACATGAAGAAACATTCATCGCCTAGGTAAGGGTATGTTAAAGCAAGAACAGAACAGAACAGAACCTGATGAAAAATAACGCATCTACCGTTGTAAGGTGCCGTCGTAAGAAGTAAGATGACGGCAATCTAGTGAAGTTTTAATAATAATTTTAATAAGTCTGAATTAAAGATGAGAACGCTTTAGAGAGATTTCAATATGGTTCTCTCTAACGATAGGTTGGCAAGTCAGACGAAACAAAAGTCCGCGGAAACATGAATCACTCGGGTTTATGCGAAACCTACTCGGCTGTACTTCTAGAAGTATATCGACAGGGTGTCGAATGTTCTAGGTCAGCGGTTCCCAACCGTTGGGTCGCGACCCACTAGTGGGTCACGGAAGGGTTACAGGTGGGTCGTGACTCGATCCTAAAACTATCAGAAACCATCGAATAAACCATCAGAAAAGATAAAAAAAAAATCGAAACTTACTTAAAAACAGCAATTTTACATATTGATAGATTGTGATAACAATTTTCTTAACTGTAATTATATCAAAGCTGTATGATTTTTTTTGCCTGAAAAATTATAATGGTCTTTGTGTACTTTTATAATTGCAGTTTTTATCTTCACCTAGGAACACTTGTTAGTGAGTATGAAACCACTTGTTGCATATATTGCAAACATATATCTATTGTTAAATAAATAACTGTTTTGCTACAAAGTGCTTATATTTTGTCAACCATTTTCAAATCAGAACACAAATTGTTTATCAATAATCAATCTGTATCTTCAAAAAAGCATATATATATATATATATATATATATATATATATATATATTTGCAATATTTGATGGTAAATTATAAATACATAAAGAAGGGATACGATACAAATAAGATTTTTTACCCCACCATGGACCGATAGACCGTGGAGGTATTCCAATAAGGAAAGGTGGGTCACCAGCCAGGCCCTGATTTGCCATTAGGCCGAGTAGGCCTGGGCCTAGGGGCCCCCGAATGTTGGGGGCCCCAAAAAATTTTAATTTTTAAAGGAAAAAAAATTCTCAATTCAATTTTTTTTTAATTTTACCCTTTTTTAATAGCAATTTTTTATATATCCTTTCAAATTTGATTGATTGATTGTTTCATCATATGTATAGTCATATGTATAGTTCATCATATGTATGTTATAGTGTATATAAGGGATTAATAAGTTTTTCTGGTCGCATTGTATTGGTGTTTTAATGATGAAGTTAAAATGTTGCATTGCTTTTGGTTATTTGATAATGTTCTACGCTTCAAATAACCAATTCTTGGTAAAATTGTACTTTCACAATGATTCATGATTATTTTTTTTTTTGTCTGCGTCAATTTTGGAAATTTTACGCCCACATCAGTGTTAGGGGGCCCCCCATCACGAGTTCTGCCTATAGTCGAGAATTTTCTAAATCGGGCCCTGTCACCAGCTGAAAAAGGTTGGGAACCATTGTTCTAGGTAGATCGCTCCAGGATCTGAAAAATCACGTTATCGGAGATACATCGACAGGGCGTCGAATTTTCAGGGGTAGCTCCAAGATCCTGATCTCATAGATCGGTCCAGGATATATGAGATCAGGTTCTCTCAATATAAACGGACCTAGCCTTAGGTGCATTACGGGAAGTTCAACTCTACGGTTCAAACCACAGTTTCTCGACGTGAGAAAATATTTCACGACCCTCTGGTCGGAGTAAGTTGTCCTCGCCTTCGATATCAAGTCGCTAACTGGCTTAAATTTTCTCAGCGCTTAAACTTTTGAAATTGGGGCCACGATCGCTGAAAAATAAGATTTTTTTTTCTGATTGGTTCACTTCCTGTGACATCATATTCCTCCGCTTCCATTGGTCCGATTCTTCCCGCCAAATCTTTTGTCGCGAGAATACAGTCTTGCTCCGGCGAGATGCTAGTTCAATGGAAAGCTTTAATTTAGGAGAGGGTTTTATTCACCGGGAGAAATCAGTTAGATTCCTCACACCGTATAGAATCAGAATTCTATAACAAAAAAAATAAAAAAATTGATTTTTCAGTTGGGCAAATTGCAACAGAAATGCCAAAAGGGACAACGGATATTGATGAAAGACAAACTGACGTTTATAATGTGTGTACTATACGTAGTAAGTAAACTTGAATTTCATTTACCACCACATGAAGGCAGAAGAATTCTAACAAACTTGGTTTCTGTTTTGTAGACTTTTCCCTTTAAAAAACATCACTGTCTTACGGTTTCATGGTAAATAAATGTTGAGAAATTTTTCTGTACAACTCGTTAAAAAGTTTAACCCCTTGCGACCCACCAGAAAACACTTCGCAACCCCTTTCAGGGTCACGAATCACGAACCATAGATTGTGAACCGCTGGTATAAAGTTCTTGATTCCTCAAGGTTGAAAGAAGTACTTTCATCTCTACTAATTTATAGTTAGTCTGACTAAATCTGTTGAATTCAAAGCTGATAGAATGACCATATGTCACCATCGATCGTAATGAAAGGGCTGAGCACATGTGTTATGCTATTGTTTTAGGATAAAACTTAGCGTGCAGTCACCTGCCTTTGTATTGTGGTATTGTGGAGGTTTGAAGGTCAAAGGGGAGCCATTCTCTCATCGACAAATGACTAGGAATTTTTTAGACGTACATGTGTCATAACAATACTGCGTCCAGATAATCTAGTGGCATATCTTATTTTAAAATCTTTCCCGGTGAATGAATATCGCGTAGCATGCTAAATTTAGCAGAAAGCCTTCTTATCGAGTACGAAATCAACTGACGAATAGGTCATACAATCAGGTAATGACAGAAATATCCTTACTTGAGTGTTCTGATCGTTTCCGTAAAAATTTATCTTTAAAAAGAGATTTTAAAACTCTTGACTGAAAACTTTACAACTCGATTAGATTTTTACTCAAAATTAGATCTAATTTTGACTCAAAATTAGATTTTTATTCATGCACGTATACAAATTGCTTGTAAGGCACTTTTTTCAATTTGAGTATGTGTTATGGATTTTAGCTGATTTTATGATGAAAGAATTTTATAACGTAGGTTTCTGAAAAAATGGCGGATTCTTTTCGGGGAGGAAGATGTGGAAACCCTGGTAAAGGTTCAAGGAGAATAAGTTTTTTTCAGTTAATCTTTAAAAATCTTTACCAAATTTTCTGTCTTACTTATATACTAAATAAATGTAGAGAGAGAACGAGAGAGTGATATCAAATGTTTACCATGTTTTTATTAACTTGCTTTCTTGTTTGTGTGTTGTGTGGGTGTGTTTGTCCCTTACAAATCTTGCAATCGATTTTTAACTCACTTCCCGACTAGCTAGACATTTGAAACTTTTAGAATAGCTCAGAACACGATGGCAATGCATTTTTAAAACACTTTTAGCCATCTTTAAGAAGAATTAAATAAATTTTCAGTTAATTTTGTTTTGTAGACTGGTGCAGCCATCTATCGTCCGGGACGGGAACGAAAAGTTAAACGCAAGTTAACTTCCAATTAACTTTATTTCCTTCCAAGTTGATGGGATAATTCATCAAAAAAAAATTTAAAACAGTATTTATTAATACATAGAATTGTCAAGTTTATATGATTCAACAGAAAATTTAAAAACATGGTATATAAAAGTTCTTTTTATCTTGTTATTATTAATAGTATAAAAATAGTAATTATTGTGTTTTTATACAAATTATTTACTATTATACAAAATTATTATAAATTATTTACTATAGTATCAATTTTGCTTAAAACTAGTGACGCAAGCCAAATGACCAGTTCTATCGAGTGGGTTGTTTTAATGACGCATTTTAAGTTATACAGAGTATAAATTTTCACCTATTTGTACTTTTAGGCAGCTGCTAGGTTTCAAATCCCATATAAGGCTTGTTCGTTTGCATTTTTTCCCCATCATAGGAAGCAATGCTGGCTCACCTATAGGGTGCTCCCATAATAAAGTAGCGTGTAAATAGCAGTGAATAATAAAAGGTGAATGTCTAACGATAAAGTGCCTCCGCATTAGACAACAACAAAAACAATAATAATTACAAGATAAAAAGAACTTTTTATATACCACGTTTTTAATTTTTCTGTTGAATCATATAAACTTGACAATTCTATGTATTAATAAATACTTTTTTAAAATTTTTTTGATCAATTATCCCATCCACTTGAAAGAAAATGAAGTTAATTGAAAGTTAACTTGCGTTTAACTTTTCGTTCCCGACCCGGCCGGCAGATGGCTGCACCAGTCTACAAAACAAAATTAACTGAAAATGAATTCAATGCTGCTTAAAGATGGCTAAAAGTATTAAAATAATGCATTGTCATCGTGTTCAGAGCTATTCTAAAAGTTTCAAATGTCTAGTTAGTCTGGAAGTTAGTTAAAAATCGACTGCAAGATTTGTACTCGGCAAACACACACACACAAACAAGAAAGCGAGTTAATAAAAACATGGTAAAAATATAGGAATGAATTAAAACTCATGATATCCTTAAAAATTTCACAATTGAATTTTACTTCAAAAACTTCACGAGAAAAGCCAGAAAATTCCAAATTTATTTCTCAGCGGGTGTTGAATACATATCGCTCACTCCCTTCAACAATGTCATATAGATGGCTGCACCAGTCTACAAAACAAAATTAACTGAAAATAACTGAAAATGGATTAAAATCTGCTTAAAGATGGCTAAAAGTATTAAAATAATGCATTATCATCGTGTTCTGAGCTATTCTAAAAGTTTCAAATGTCTAGCTCGTCGGGAAGTTAGTTAAAAATCGATTGCAAGATTTGTAAGGGACAAACACACAAACAAACACACAATAAAGCAAGTTAATAAAAATAGGGTAAAAATATTAACGGAGAGTCAAAAAGTACATGAAGGCCAGAAGAGATCAGCGGTTTTAATGATTGAAACTAGTGGAGAGAAACTGAAATCGGTTGCAGGTGCAGACTTTATTCTGTTAAATGTCTCGAAAGTAGACCGTGGCCCTTTAGACTGTCCAAATTTAACTAGGAAAATTCTTAAGGTGGAAAATAATTTTTACCAGATAGGAACAAAATATGACATTATTAAAATTTGGTTTACTAGATGTTACTTCCAGATTTCTGGCGCACAAATCCTTGAACACGTCAAAGAAAAATATATATCTAATCGTGAAGCTGTAACGAATAAGTCGGAATTCGTAGGTTTGGGGTATAACAGCTGCAAATGATCAGTGTCAAAAATTCAGTGTCAAACAAAAACAACGTGTGTAAGAAGGCAAATCAACTGTCTTCATCGAAGTGTCATAAAAGTTCATCATATGGAAATAAATAAAGTTAAAATGTATGATGTGGGAGAAAGTACGATTAAAGTCTAAAAGTTTATGATTTTAATAACTTGTTCATCACGATTATTTAAAAATTATAATGTAATTATTTCATAATAGTGATTAAAAATTTTCAAACAATGATGATTGTTGTTTAGTTAAGTTACCTCTTTTAAACTGAAGTAACTCTTAACTAACTAGATGGTACCCGTCAAAACTTGACGGTTATTAAGTAAACATTCCAATAAAAAAAAGGGTTCATAACCTTATTAAAATATTAGAAATTCATATGAAAGCCACGTGTGCTGGTAATTTAGAAATATTCAATAAAATACTTCAAAAAAATGTAAGAATATTTTGCGGTTATATTAGGTATTCGCTTTGAAAAGCACGCTACCGTAAAGACACTTTTGAACATATCACTATCCATGCGCCGAGTTTGCAACTTTCCGAAAATACAAAATTTGATATTATTGTAATATCTGGTTAAAATAATCCCTATATATAAAACGCGTAGTTATGCGGCACAAAAATCTACGATATTTCTACACTTCGAATGGCAACGGCTGCAACTACCGGATGTAAACAGCGGCTGTCCGCAATTTAAAACCGCGTGTGTGTAGTGGCCGCATAAGTTACAACCGCTGATCTTTTGACAATACATGTTTAGACCTATCAAATCCATTGTTTAACCATGGACAGTTGTATGTAGGTTTATCTAGAATCCATTCTTTTGATTCTGTCGCTTTAGTATCTCCTACTTTTGAAATACTCAAATCTGTATATCAAGAAGTTTTATGAATATCATAGTTCAAATCCACACTATATTTTAAGTACTTGCTGAATTTTTGCTCCATTTTATAAGTGAGGAAATTTTCCCAAGAATTTATTATTTAATATGATTAAGTGTAGATATCTGAATTGTGAACAGTAATACATACAGAGAGTGATGTAATCAACACTGTATTTAAAATTTCCCCCCAACAATTTCTTATTTCTTGTAATGGTAAAGTGTAGATATCTTAATTTTGAAAAATTGCTGAATTTTTGCTCCATTTTATAAATGAAGAAATTTTCCCAGCAATTTATTATTTAATATGATTAAGTGTAGATATCTGAATTGTTAACAGTAATTCATACAGAGAGTGATGTAATCAACACTATATTTAAAATTTTCCCCCTGCAATTTCTTATTTGTTGTAATGATAAAGTATAGATATCTTAATTTTGAAAAATAGTACATACAAAGAGGGATGTAATTTTTAAAATCATTGATGTGGGCTTTCTCAGTCTTATCTTTAACTCTGTTCTAAGGTAATGGAAATTCACATTTTTTGATCACGATGTTTTAGAATCAGCTTAATAGAGAATACCCCTTAACAACATATATTTATGATGACAGGTAATTGTAACATTCCTTACATATGTCACTTTCAGTTGCGTTGTTTTGCAAAAGGAAATTTAAAACTAAAAGTGACCATGCTGGTCACGCAGTGGCTAGTATGGTTAAAATATAAATATATATATATATATTAAAAAAAGATGAATGAATGACTAACTTTATGTTTACATTTTCATGTCCCGAATATATAAAATGAATACTTGTTATTAATTTAATTGAAACGCTATGAAAACGTGAAAGGTATCGGAAAATTATAGACTTTTAAAAATTTAAGAAAATTTTGCCGTTATGTTAGGTATTCGCTCTGAAAAGCACACTACTATACAGTACATACCGTAGATAGTACATGTAAAAACGTGATGAATGAATGACTAACTTCATGTTTACATTTTCAAGTCCCGAATATATAAAATGAATACTTGTTATTAATTTAATTGAAACGCTATGAAAACATGAAAGGTATTGGAAAATTTACAGACTTTTAAAAATTTAAGAAAATTTTGCCGTTATGTTAGGTATTCGCTCTGAAAAGCATACTACTATACAGTACATACCGTAGACAGTACCTGTCAAAACTTGATGGTAAGTAATTGAACAGTTCCAATAAAAAAAAGATTCATAACCTTGTTAAAATATAAGAAATTTTTACAGAATATTAGAAAATAATATTCTGTAAAAATGTAAACATGAAGTTAGTCATTCATTCATCTTATAAAAAAAAAAAAAGATGAATGAATGACTAACTTCATGTTTACATTTTCATGTCCCGAATATATAAAATGAATACTTGTTATTAATTTAATTAAAACGCTATGAAAACGTGAAAGGTATCGGAAAATTACAGACTTTTAAAAATTTAAGAAAATTTTGCCGTTATGTTAGGTATTCGCTCTGAAAAGCACACTACTATACAGTACATACCGTAGATAGTACATGTAAAAACGTGAATATTAGAAAATAATATACTGTTTTGCAACCTGATGTGTTGCAATTTAGAACATTGAAATTTACTTGAATGTTTGCTGTCTGATTTGTTAATTTTAAATTGTTTTCTAATTTGAAGGTGAAATTTTTTAATACTTTTTTTTATTAGATCTGAAAAATAAAGTAATATAATTCGAGAAAGTGGCACAAAACAAAATAATAAAATGTCCCCTTATAATCACCTGAAATATTGTTTTAAGGTGACTGCCTACATTTGGAGCCAATTTTTTTAAAAAATCATTTTTTAAAGATTTTTTTGTTTTTTATGGTAAAATAGCACTTGAAAATTAAAAAATAAACAAAAACTTGCCAGTAAATACCATACTTTTTTATAAATTGGTCAATTTGAAGTAATTTTCAGTGAAAATTAGCTAAAATGCGACACATCTGACAGTTATCTTAAATGACCCACAATCTAAGAGAAATTTTAAAATGCAAAAATGTTGCAATATGAAAATTTCCCCCAATTCATCATTCCTCTCCTTATAAAAACAGCCCCAAACACAGTGGCGTATGCAGGGGAGGGGTTGATGGGGGTTAACCCCCCCCCCCATTTTTTCTGATTACATATATTACTTAAATAGGTTCAAGCTCTGCACTGAATGCTGAAAACTACTTTTTCAAAGTAACCCCCCCCCCCCCCACTTTTGAAAATTTCGGCGTATGCTGCTGCCCAAACAAAAACTATTTAACTATTTATTATTATGCATCAATTATTGAGCGTCATTTCATTAACAATAGCATCTAAAACATTTCCCGAAAATTTTATCAAATTATATGTATTATTGTGTGAAATATCATGATAACGGTAAAGATTTGTGCTAAAAACATAATTCTGAGAAAAACTCAGTTCAAGTTGTTTGCCACTTCAATTTTGTAGCAGACATTTTTTAAAATAGCTATAACTCTGCTTCTAATTGATGTAGAATGAAAATCAAAACGGTTTTGAAAAGAGAAAAGATTGAATTGCACGATTCCTGGAAAAAATAAATTGACCAAAATAGTCAAAAAATGAAATTTTCAACGTAGGCAGTCACCTTAAAAGATACACTATCATCGCAATAGAATGCTTTACTAAAAATTATTACAGTGAGGTTTTTTAAAAAAAATATTGAAGTTTATAATTAAAAAATGTTCTTGGAAAAAAAACCATGCTTGCAGCTGATTTTAAAATCCGACTTGTACAGTCTAACTAATGCAGCCAGATATTTAGAAACAATACTGCTAATTCAATCTATTTCAATGTAATATAAATATTTTATATAATCATGTATTATGCTATATATATGTATAAATAGGCTATGTATAAATATATGAAACAAAAATAAAATATATAAATAAAATCAGATTAAAATATCATGCAAATTATTCACGTGCAAATAATTTTTGCATGTGTATTTCAATTTAATGTACATATATTATATCTTATGCTATATATATATATAAATAGGCTATGTATAAATATATTAAGCAAAAATAAAATATATAAAGAAAATCAGATTAAAATATCATACAAATTATTCACATGCAAAAAAGTTTTGCACGTGTATTTCAATTTAATGTACATATATTATATGTTATGCTATATATATGTATAAATAGGCTATGTATAAATATATTAAGCAAAAATAAAATATATAAAGAAAATCAGATTAAAATATCATGCAAATTATTCACGTGCAAAAATTTTTGCACGTGTATTTCAATTTAATGTACATATATTATATATTATGCTATATATATGTATAAATAGGCTATGTATAAATATATTAAGCAAAAATAAAATATATAAAGAAAATCAGATTAAAATATCATGCAAATTATTCACATGCAAAAAATTTTTGCATGTGTATTTCAATTTAATGTACATATATTATATCTTATGCTATATATATGTATAAATAGGCTATGTATAAATATATTAAGCAAAAATAAAATATATAAAGAAAATCAGATTAAAATATCATACAAATTATGCACATGCAAAAAATATTTGCATGTGTATTTCAATTTAATGTACATATATTATATATTGTTAAATATATATATATATGTATAAATATATAAATATATGTATAAATATATATTAAGCAAAAATAATATATATAAACTAAAGAAATTCTGATTAAAAATCATACAAAGTTATTGAATCGTTACTAAACACGTATTAGATGTGGAATATATAGAATTCCATGTGTTGTAAATGCAAAAAATCTGTATACTGAAGATTTGGCCTTTTGAACCGGCTAGCTTTTGTGACGTACAGTTTGGAACATATCACTGCGCATGCGTCAAGTTTGCAACTAAATTCGACATTATTGTAATATTAAATTGTAATACTGTATTGTAATATATATTATATATTATGTATTAAAAAATATATAGTATATATTAAAATATATATATTATATATGGTTAAAATAATGAAAACCTGTTTTACTGTGAAAAAAATTCTGATTCAATTTTTCTTAAATTAACGAATCACGGTGAATGAATGACTCACTTGTGTTTACATTTTCAAGTTCTGAGAAACACTATGATAACGCGAAAGGTGGCGGAAAAGAGATAATTCTCTAATGAAGAGATAATTTTGAAATAAAATTGATCGAAATAAAGTTGATTTGTGTCGATATTACGCTGTTTTAATTACAATTATTTGGGTTTAGTTGGCAAATAATCTTTTTGAACTTTACTTTTAACTTGTTAAGCCTAACTCATAAAACAAAATGGATGCCAAATGGATGGATATGAGGTGGTCGCTCCGGACGCGTTACGGACAGAGTCGACTACAGAACACGGCTACTATTATAAGGATTCATATGTTCATTAAAGGAAATACTTAAGTAAAATCTCTTTATATGTTATTTTTAATAAGCCATTACTACTTAGGGCTTATTGCAATAAGTCTGGATGAAACTAGGCTGTTTGAGAAAACTATTGCGAATTTCCTAACTAGCCTAAAGGTGTACGGGATCAATACAATAAGCCCTAAAAAATATCAGGATTATTAGAAAGTTCTCGATAATTTTCCAAATAGTCGGGCTCATTGTAAAATGACGGCCGTGTTTCCAATAAGTCATAGGGGGGCGTCCATTAATTACGTGAGACGATTTTTGCGATTTTTCAACCCCCTCCCCCCCTCTGATGAGATGTCGTGAGATTTGGCTCGACCTCCCCCCCCCCCTAATCTCACGTGAGATTTTTCAAAATGCGTATTTTTAGTGTAAATGCGTTAATTTGTGCTTGATTGCGTTGGATTTATTTAAAAAAACATAATTTACTTAATTATTTTTATTTAAGACTAGTTAAGACTAGTATTTAAGACTACTAAGAACGTAGTCTAGAATCACAGTGAGAAAATCGAACAATAAAATACTTAAGTAGGAACTACTAAAATTCGTAAAAGAATATTCATTGTAATTCAGTCCACGGGGACTCATGTGTGGTCTCAAAAGTGAATACTGGAACTATTGTGTAGGATTTAGCCATATTTTAGTGTAGAAACGTGTTTTACTTAATATAACCTAGTTTTCTCGCAATTTTACACTGTTTCTTGTGGGAAAAAAATTGCGTGATATTTGCCGAGACCCCCCTCTCTCCTCCTCGTGAGACTCGGTGAGATTCGGCTCGACTCCCTCCCCCCTCCTAAAAGCCTCACGTAATTAATGGACGTCCCCAGAGAACTTTAATCTGACAATTATTTACATCGGGAAAATTATTTACATCAGGAAATCCTGAGTTCATTTCGTTTAGTCGTTACTCTACGAATGAAATCTTTACTACTTACGTTTGAAGGCTCCTCTTTATATCTGCATTCCGTGTGCCTCGCGCATGGGCAAATGATCTTGAATTTATCGCTCTCTGCTGTTGCATTGTGTTGCCCATTCCAGCACACCTTACCTGAAATATGACCGAATGAATGAATCACGTGATAGATAATTTTTTTTTCATCTGATGCTCAACTTTTAATTGAGTAGGAACGTCTTTATTGAAATAGATAACATAACCAGGACCGCCCAGAGGGGATAGGGGGCAACTGGGGCACTTTGCCCCAGGCCCCCCCAACTGCCGGAGGGGCCCCAAAAATTTTAAAAAATTTATTTATTAGATTTCCTTCGAAAGAAAATTCTGAAACTTGTACGGTACTTCAAAATTCAAAATAATCTCCTGAAAAAAGGCCCCCCCCCAAAAAAAAAAAAATTTTTTTTTAAATTATTCGAAAAAAAATTATGAATGAATCACGTGATAGATAATTTTTTTTTTCATCTTATGCTTAACTTTTAATTGAATAGGAACGTCTGTTGAAACAGATAACATAACCAGGGCCGCCCAGAGGGGGGGGGGGGGAGCGGAGGGCAACTGGGGTACTTTGCCCCAGGCTCCCAACTGCCGGAGGGGCCCCAAAAAATTTTAAAAAAATTATTTATTAGATTTCCTCCGAAAGAAAATTCTGAAACGTGTACCGTACTTCAAAATTCAAAATAATCTCCTGAAAAAAGGGGCCCCCCAAAAAATAAGAAATAAATTATTCGGTTAATTAAATTTCTCTTACTACAAAATAGTCTTCTGACAAAATAGTCTTCTTACTACAAAATAGTCTGTCTTGGGGCCCCCAACAGAAGTTTGCCCGAGGCCCCGTAAATTCTCTGGGCGGCCCTGAACATAACTACAGTAAAACCTCGTTAATCCGGACTAACTGGGACCAGAGGCATTCAGGATAATCCGGTTAATATGGGTAATAAGCAATACAAAATTCTTAACTAAGCAGACCGTTTATTACGATAAAAAACTATGTTTTGTAACAAAATTACATAGTATTGTTTATAGAGTTTCTATGCTCACTTCTACCCAGACTTGGGTGTATATAATTTGAAGTGGCACTCTATTTGAATTATATACAAACACAGTTTATACATGAAACAATGTTTATTGAATTCGTTGCACATATAATTGGCTTTTACAGCAATAAGCATGCGTACTACTTGTACGGAATGTATAAACACAGCTTTCAAGAACAATATATTTTTATACTCACGAACAGTAAGTCAAACCAGCAGTACTGCCACGTAAACTTCTGGCCCGCTAAGCACTAGCGCAGGATAACACCTTTTCAACCTTAACAACCTCCCCTTTTTTCATTAATGACGCTGCGTGGTATTTATACTAAGCGCGTATGCCGAAATTAGCATATCTAAAGCAGCTTCTTTAATTCACTCAAAAGTTCGATTCTTGTGAATCGAATCTTGTGTATACCTTACATGTTTACAAGATATAAAAAACTATAAAAATAACTTTTCTGAATCGATTCAAGTCAAAGCCATGTGATACTCTGGTAAAGCTATCTTAAATTCAGCAAGAAGCATTTTATTATCATAATTTACTGTACAATATATGCAGGAACTATACATTGAATCAAACTAAAAATCGAATATTTGGCGTACTTATAGTTACGTTCTTAATATCATAGTTAAACATTATTATCTAATGTGAACATCAAATTAAAAAAAAAGTCTACAAATCTAATCCGGATTATCCGGAGATCTGGATAAACGAGGGTCGGATAAGCGAGGTTTTACTGTATTTCGAAATTATCGGATGGGGAAAAATTTAAAAACAAGTGTAAAATTTTATATGAAAAAAAAGTAGGCTGACATATCAATAAAATGCGCTTTTTTAGTCAAGATAGTTCATTGTATATACAGTGATTTCCGCTTATAAGAATCACGTTTGTTATTACTGTTTTTGATTCTTATAAGCGGTTGATTCTTATAGCCGAAATTTAGGTTTTGGGACAGGCACACACACACCTATATATACATATATTAGATAATTTACAATAAAATACTCTTTAATTTAAGTTAATTATCTTTTATTAAAACTATTCTTTATAATTTTAAAAATGCAACTTAATTTCTAGAACTATAAGTAGATACACATGATTATAGTAAGAGAAGAAGAAAATCCAATATTTGTTACAACATACCTGCTTAACAGTTTAACATTCCCACTACAGGAAGGGTGCAAGAAAAAGTTTTCTATGGTAGTTTGACGTAATGAAGTTTACAGGAGGCTGTTTATACCTCTTTCAATACCAATAGTCTCAGGCCAAGATTCCCCTCCTAGCTTACGTTTCACGGTTTGATAACGTGCTGAATCTAATAATGTCACGTTTTCCTAAGTGATAGTGGACACTTCGCCGAAGATTTATGTGTTTCAGGGTTCAGGAAGCCGCAACCAGGATGTGGGAGGTGGGAAAAAGAGTCACTGTTTTTGTTTGTCAGCGGAGAAAAGTGAAATCGAAGCCGCACGGGTAGGATGCCCCTGGGTCAAGCTAATAGGACAGTGTTTAGCTAAAGTGTTTAAGGGGAAACTATTATGTTATGTCTAACAAAGAAAGGGATTTTACGACTGAATTCCATCCCATTTTATCACTCTTTCTTTTAAAAAGAATATAGAAAAAACTTCGTACCTTTGGGAGGTTTAAGTGGGTTTTTTTGGAAAAATGAAAGGAAAGCGAGTGTAAACTGATTCTCAAAACCGGTGGATTGATTCTTTAAAGCGAAAATATTAACATGGAAATAATACATTTGTTTTTGTTTTTGCGATATTGATTCTTATAAACGATTGATTATCATAACCACTGATCACTATAATCGGTGGTTACTGTATTTCTCCTGCTTTATTAGCTCGCTACATTAACACTTTCTCATCAGTAGGAGATGCACATTTATAAACGCCGCCCACATCGAACAGTGTTTTACGTCACGTGCTTCTATGGAATGGGCTTGTGTTCAAATCCGGACTAAAGCACGGAGATTCTTGTGCTCCTCAGGGATTATGCTGGTTCATTTATGGGGCTTCAGTTACAAAGAAACCAACTAATTCGCGATGTGAAATGGGCGATTGTTGAAAAGATATACTCCTGCCTCGTTAGAAACATAAATAAGTCAGTGACTGGCCTGAAGCTTATTCTATATTGGTCTTTAGAAAAACAATTAAATGTAGCAGAGTAGGGATAATAACTGAAAGAACTGGATTATCTCTATGCAACCTACTAAACCAAAGCTGTCTGTTCCATACACAGCTTTCTTTAAGTCATATCATAGTGATTATATATATACTAGTTGGTACCCGTCAAAGCATGACGGCTAGATAGTAAATAAATGTACTAATACACAAAGTATACTCATCGCATAATTTCCAAATGTAGAAAATCATAAAAATGTGCAGAAAAAAATTAATGTGTTTAAGCAACCTCGTGCTTAGTATCTAAAGCCAGATTTAAAAATGTCACTGAGCATGCGCAGGAAGCAATTTTTTAAAATTTTAAATTATCGCTAACTAAACAATTGCCATCAGGTTTAATCTTATATTTCACAAATATAATTATCATAAAAATGGCAGAGAGAGATCTAGAGACTCCTCGAAAATAAACGTGTTTATCATTAAAACATGTCACTGAGCATGCGCAGAAATCAATTTTTAATTGTAAATTATCGCTCATTAATATAAATTGCGGTTACAAACACCAAATTTGACAAATCTACAGATTACAGTCTTTCGTTTAAGACCAAAATGAAGTAAATTGATGCAGTAGTTTTCTCTCACGGACTGCCCAAAAGGTCGACTTAGGAACTTTGTAAGGTATACACAAGATTCGATTCACAAGAATCGAACTTTTGAGTGAATTAAAGAAGCTGCTTCAGATATGCTAATTTTGGCATACGCGCTTAGTATAAATACCACGCAGCGTCATTAATGGAAAGGAGGGAGTTGTTGTTAAGGTTGAAAAGGTGTTATCCTGCTCTAGTCCTTAGCGGGCCAGGAGTTTTACATGGCAGTACTGCTGGTTTGACTTACTGTTCGTGAGTATAAAAATATATTGTTCTTAAAAAGCTGTATTTACATTCCGTACAAGTAGTACGCATGCTTATTGCTGTAAAAGCCAATTATATGTGCAGCGAATTCAATAAACATTATTTCATGTATAAACTGTGTTTGTATATAATTCAAATAGAGTGCTACTTCAAATTATATACACCCAAGTCTGGGTAGAAGTGAGCATAGATTCTCTATACTGGCGCCCGAAAAATATATATACCCTGGTAGTTAGCGTTACATTTGTAACGAACAACATAATTGAAATTTAAAACTGTGTACTATGTACTTATATTGATAAAATTGTTGCAAGTACTTATATACTATTTAAAAAATGAGTGTTGTAGAACAAAATCCTGCTGGAAATTTTCCTCGGGTAATTATGGTTCAGCAAATTGCGCCATTCGAAGCCACCTTCAATGGCGGCCCCTCAAGCCAATTCCTAAAGAAAATTGAGCATTACTTTCAGCAACAATGCACCCCAGAGGGGGATAAACTTAAAATTGCTCTAGCCGCTTTAAGAGGTAGTGCATATCAGTGGTACACGTGTATGCAAAGCAGTAATCTGATTTTTGACTATTCGTCATTCAAGCAACAGTTTCTTAGCGTTTTTCCAAAGACCTTTAATCAAAGTGAAATTGAAGCGGAAATTTATTCACTAAGGCAACGTGAAGGTCAGTCTGCATTAGATTTTGCTATGGAAAAGATTTCCAAGTGTGAGGAATATTTAGAGGGAATAACGGAAGCGGTAATCTTAAAAATAGTTATCCAACGTTTGAAGCCAAGTGTTCAAGATTTTTTAGATAATCAAACAATTACAAGCAAGGTTACCCTCCTTCAAGCTTTAGCTAAATATGACAATAGACATTTCTTCGCTACCCCTCACCGTCATTCAGGTACGAGAAGTTTTATACAACCGCGCCAAAATTTTTCGCGAGTTTCAAACCAGCAGCGTAAGCAGTACCGCAGGCAAAATAATAGAAGCTCACGGCGTTATAATGAAATTAGTGCACTTAAAGAAAATATGCAAGCACCTTACTTGCACTGGCAAGTTGATTCACATGATATGGTTCAACCTGTTGAAACTGTTTGGTCAAATGTATTATTTTGTCCGAGCAGTAATCATTATTTTGAGAATAGTGAAAGTCGGGGTATTTTTGTGGCTTATAAAGAAAGTGAGTCTAGCTGGAATGATGAGGTAATTCCAGTACAAATTTCTGAAAATAGTGCCGATACTAATGCTAGTGGTTTAGAAAATAAATCATCTGACACTTCTATTAATGCTATACCTGATATTTTAGATGATATTCACACATCTGTTAATGAAGGAAATTTAGTAGATGACGAAGTATGCGTTACGGAAGTTAGTGAATACTTATTAGTTGACGACAATAAAAATTCTTTAAACGATAGTAGGAACTCGCTAGGTAATGATATTATTTCAAGTTTCCATCCGAATGAGGATGCTGTAGGCCAGGTTGATAATATGGTTTTAAATAAAGTACATGAAAACCAGACTGAGAATCAGGATGAAAAGTTGACACAGAGTTATACTGTAGGTAGTTTAGCTGATGCTTCGGAAGTTATAGAGAAAGTTTGCAATAAAACGCACGAGTACGAAAAGCTTAATCTTCCTAAAACTGAAGCAGTGTTAAAGAATTTAAATGATAACGATTCTGATGTCGCAAGTTTCAAAGAAACTTTTTCGTCAAAAGAGGATAAAACTAAAGTTAAGGGGGATAAAAAACGTGGAAAAGAGCCTTCAGGTTCCAGCATTAAAACTGCTAATACTGAAGTAATTAAGGCGGTAAACAAGAAGTCGTATAAGCACAAATACGAAAAACAGAGTCAGGTTGTTGAAAAACATGACACAAGCAGCGAGATAAAGCCAGTTACTAAACACGTTGGTGCGGCGTATAAGTTTCAAAAAATAGAATCTGCATTAAAATCTAATGTCTATACTCTAAAAGGTACGGAGAAAAGTAAAGTGTGCACTACAAAACCTCCATCTAAGGATGAACGTGGCACACATAAGGTACACAAGGTTATAAAAAGGAAGAATGACAATTTTAAAGCTCCTTTGCATAAGCACAGGGAACGCAAGATATCAGCCGCCCAGCAAGGTTGGCCTCCTCCCAAGAGACCTCCTGTCCATCGTCAAGCCGGACCAGCGCCTCAGGACCTACGACCTGCTGCACGAAGGATGACCACACGGTCAACGAACCCCTTTACTAGGACTGCGACCATCAAGAGAGGTTCCACGGATTGGACAAACTGGTGCAGTGAAGTTGCTGCATTCATGAGGAACAAGTCTTGTATCAACTTTCTTATTCTAACTCCCACCCTTTAATAAAATCGAACCAAATTGGTTTGAAGTTCCCCAGTGTATATACTGTGTAAACATTTTGAGGGGAAGTGGTGAGGCACTGAAAAAAAACGGTATACTGTTGTTTTATAAATTTTTGAAGGGGACATGTAGTGAAAAAAAATACATACTAACTACAGATAACAAACAACTAACATACTAACTTCGCAAATCATAACACATGTACATTATAAATTGGGGGAGAGCAGATACAGTCAAGAAATGTCATGCTGTGCAATTGTGTTGTCACTTTTAATTAAAATAGATATTTTAGGGCGCAGTTGGCCAGCCCAGTATCCGCAACTCTGCAAATCCACTGTATAATGGTGTCACCTGGACCCTTCGGGGTTAGTTTTGTAAAATGGTAGTGGCGTTTTTCCCCCACACAACGTGTGGAAGGTTTTTTGGCTTTGCCACCCATTATGTAAAAAGTCAGACCAGCACGCGTTTTCAATTAGTTAACTGAAGCCGTTCAGACCTCAGTTACCTAATTTTTTTTTTCGAGGGAGGCCAGTGTAAGGTATACACAAGATTCGATTCACAAGAATCGAACTTTTGAGTGAATTAAAGAAGCTGCTTCAGATATGCTAATTTTGGCATACGCGCTTAGTATAAATACCACGCAGCGTCATTAATGGAAAGGAGGGAGTTGTTGTTAAGGTTGAAAAGGTGTTATCCTGCTCTAGTCCTTAGCGGGCCAGGAGTTTTACATGGCAGTACTGCTGGTTTGACTTACTGTTCGTGAGTATAAAAATATATTGTTCTTAAAAAGCTGTATTTACATTCCGTACAAGTAGTACGCATGCTTATTGCTGTAAAAGCCAATTATATGTGCAGCGAATTCAATAAACATTATTTCATGTATAAACTGTGTTTGTATATAATTCAAATAGAGTGCTACTTCAAATTATATACACCCAAGTCTGGGTAGAAGTGAGCATAGATTCTCTATAACTTAAATATATGTAACATACTGAACAAGGTTTTTAATGTTATATATATATATGTGTGTGTGTGTGTGTGTGTGTGTGTGTGTGTGTGTGTGTGTGTGAAGAGATATAACTTAAACCTCAAATATGATGTCAGCGCAGCAAAATTTGTAAATTTCGTGTACCAAATATCTCTTGGATATTTCAGTCAAATAGTTGAAAAAATTTTACAGCTTGAGCCTCCATGAATGATCCCAAACTATCTTTGCTCATGTTTAAGTGTTTAATAGCATCTTTAATTACTCAAGCATTTTTACTAACTTTAAGAATTTAATAGCATCTTTAATTAAACAAATAATTTTTCTCTATACAGTGCATAAAATGTATTTAGATGAAAAATTATTTTTCATAGTTTCTTTCTATGTCTCATTGTGAAATATTTCGAGTAAATCTCGTCAATTCTATTTGACAGTCAGTTAAAAATTATATAAATTATCGTAAAAAAAGTACTTACCTTCAGGAACCCTCTTGGCACAATAGAAACTAGTTGTAAATGGTCTTTGCAAGCAACATTCTTCGGTCAGGCAATCGCTGTTTTGATCGCATACTCTCGCAACCTAAATAGAAAAAAAATCTATAGAACTCTTTTGGAAGGATCTCCACACAAACTCAAGACCGCCGCGGATTTCAATTGGAAAACAATTTGAGTAGAATAATCTTTCAGCAGTACTAAAATTCATCCAGAAATCAGAACTGATAAACATAATTTAGAATAATTGCAAGATAAAAAGAACTTTTTATATACCATGTTTTTAAATTTTCTGTTGAATCAAATAAACTGGAGAATTCTATGTATTAATAAATACTTTAAAAAATTTTTTTTGATGAATTATCCCATCCACTTGAAAGAAAATGAAGTTAATTGGAAGTTAACTTGAGTTTAACTTTTTGTTCCCGTCCCGGACGATAGATGGTTGCACCAGTCTACAAAACAAAATTAACTGAAAATGAAATCAAATCTGATGAAAGATGGCTAAAAGTATTAAAATAATGTATTGTCATCGTGTTCTGAGCTATTCTAAAAGTTTCAAATGTCTAGCTAGTCGGGAAGTTAGTTAAAAATCGATTGCAAGATTTGTACCGGACAAACACACAAACAAACAAACAAACAAACAAACAAGAAAGCGAGTTAATAAAAACACGTAAAAATTAACAAGCTACAAATTTGTTGAGTTAAAAAATTCTAATGCTGTGACTGCGTTGATCGAGTTTAGAGGAATCAGCAACGAGCAGAATGTCCAACACTTGCAAATCTATCGAGCTATAGCTTGAGCTCAAATTCTCTGAGGTTACAACTTATGAAGCAAAGAAATTAAAATTAAAAGATAGTTGTTATCTTCAAAGATGGCGGTTGGTTTGTTTTTAGAGCCGGTCGGTCGTTTGTTGCTTCTTCGAGGGTGGAATACGATCTGTTGTTTTCAATACCCTTGGTATAGGAAAGCCTACACCAAGTCCAAAGGACCTTGGTCCATGGCGAAGGGTAGTAAACAGATTCACTTAAGGTGGCTGCCTACGTTGAAAATGTCATTTTTTGATTATTTTGGTCAATTTTTATTTTTTGCAAAAAAAAAAAAAAAACGTGTAATTCAATCTTTCCTCTTTTCAAAACCGCTTTGATTTTCATTCTACATCAATTAGAAGCAGAGTTATAGCTATTTTAAAAAAGCATCGTCTGCTGAAAAATTGAAGTGAGAAACAACTTTAAATTCGTTTTTCTTGGAGTTTTTTTTTTAGCACAAATTTCTACCGTTATCATGATATTTCACATAATAATGCATATAATTTGATAAAATTTTCAGGATTTCTTTTAGATGCTACTGTTAATGAAATGACGCACAATAATTGATGTATAATAAATACTTTTTTATTTGGGGCTGTTTTTATAAGGAAAGGAAGGACGAATCGGGGAAAATTTTCATATCGAAAATAAAATTGTCTGTATCAATTTTTCATTTAAAACTTCTCTTAGATTGTAAGTCGTTTTGAAGATAACTGTCATATGTATCACGTGTGAGAAGGAAATTAAAATAGTAGCATTAGAATTTTGTGCAGAGTGATAGGCGTTTTAGCTAAATTTCCTTAAAAATTACTTCAAATTGACCAATTTATAAAAAAATATGGTATTTACAGATAAGTTTTTGTTTATTTTTTTATTTTTAAGTGCTATCTTACCATAAAAGACCAAAAAATCCTTTAAAAAATGATTTTTTAAAAATATTGGCTCCGTAGGCAGTCTCCTTAAGGCGAGGTACCAATAGAGCTGAAGTCTGACATGACCTCGAAGAACATTGGTCTCGTTGTTTTGAACCTAATTAAGTGACGAGACAGTAACACTGGGTTGGCACACCTTTGCCAACCGGGCTACCGCGCCTACGAAATAGATCCTTTCGTTAGAGAATATTGGGTACTTTTCCGTTAGTCGGGCGCAAGGGATATATCGCCAAATATGGTTCACAAGTCACATTTTCTGTTGTTTTGTTTAATTAACTGTAACTCCCGTAATAGTACTTGTGCGTGAATAAACAAAATATATAAGTAACAATGAATATTTTATTAATTTAGTAAATATTTATTTAGGAGACCAAAAATCTTTAATATCTTTCAAGGTGTCATCAAAAAGACCGTCGCCACAGAACTTCAGCTAGGTACGATTGCAAATGGTGGCGTGCTGTTCGCCAGTTATATCGCCAGCGTTATATCGCCATATGGTACTCTATCACTAGTCCTCAATCTTTTGTGCGATTGTGAAGAAAGCGAATATAGTTTGTGGTTAATTAGTATCCAAATTTTTATTCTTGTGAATTTTGGTGTTATTTAGCTGGGTCTCTTAACTTCATGTTCTTTCAGATTTAAACCCGCTGATCCACCCTCTTCGTTTAACGTTTCGTGTGGTACAATACGTCTTCAAAGTGTAGCCTGTCTAATTACCATTATATCGTTTTCCTAAGGTTGTTAGACTGGCAACTTTTCATTCTCGCCAATGGCGATACATGTTAAGACAAACGCCAAATGCGCCCAGATAACGGAAAAGTACCGAATATTGTTGCAGTGAGTTGGTCTGCAATACAGTATTTGATGTATACTGAAGATCTCGCGAAGTCAGAATACTGAATACCAAAGATTTAAGCTACTAGGCGTGTATTTGCATCAGTTTTGAGATAACGTTCCAGAAATAGCTTATCTTTTTCAATATATGACGTGAAATTGTATGCATAAAGCAAATCAGTTAGTTTTTTTCAGTCGGGGATTCTAGTACATTTATAGCAAGTCAGTTTTAGTATTTTCGGTCTCGGTCACTTTCCTGAGACCATCACATTTACTAATTTTTTAAATAATTTTGCGCAGAATGTAGCATGGCAATTATAGCAATTTGTCTTTCCTTGAAAAAACTCAGAAATAACATAGGGGAAACTCTTGTACCTAGGGCCGGCTATTTTCAAATGGCAGTATCTTTACTTATAACCAACTTACAATAATAAAAATAGTTTGTATACATTACGTGCTTTCTTCTCTTTAAATAAAAATCACATCAAGTGTAGAAAAAAAAATTTTCTAAATGATATTGAAAATAATTAAAAAAAATTACAAATGGCCCTAGGTACAATAACACTATTGTACCTAGAGCCAGTTATTTCCAAAACCTGAAATTGTTGTTTACAATAAAAAAATTTGTATGCATTATTTCTTTCATGCACAACTTCTAAAATCTTCGTAGGGAAGAAATGTTAATTGTAGGCAATGTCAAAGGAAGAAATCTTTACTATTTCATCACTTTCTAATGTACGTTTTTTCTCCATTGTCTTCTCAATGATCCCACATAAATTTTCTGTTTCAAACACAGATTTCGTAACCTTTTTTTTTAATAATTACTTTTTTCAAAATTTGAGCTTGAATTCATTTTTCTCGGGGGTATTAGGAATAATTCTACACCTGCCAAGTTTTCGTCCAACCTCTTTTCTACCAGAGGCCTTGGCCCTAGGTACAAGATGTTGTTGTTTTTGGCAAAATGGCTTCCATAGCCAAAGACCTGCAGAAACCAAACTTTGTTTTTATATAAAAAATTATCTGCTATACATTAAAACATAAGTTTACACTTACTTTCACAAAATAAGACTTCAAATTGAAGTGAAAAAATTTAGATTTGATCATCAAATAAAGACTTTTTTTTCTATTTTACTATACATAACCGAGTATGTATTGATGGTGAGGTTCAGCCACAAATCCTTTCATCAGAGTGCGTGTGTGCATAATGATTTCTTCGATACACTTAGGGGGAAATCTTGTACCTAGGGAAGGCTATTTTTAAATGGCAGTATCTTTACTTATAACTAACTTACAATAATAAAAATAGTTTGTATACATTACGTGCTTTATTCTCTTTAAATAAAAATCACATCAAGTATAGGAAAAAAAATTTTGTAAATGATATTGAAAATTTAAAAAAACATTACAAATGGTCCTAGGTACAATAACTCCAAAAACTGAAATTGTTGTTTACAATAAAAAAATTGTATGCATTATTTCTTTCAAGCACAACTTCTAAAATCTTCGTAAGGAAGAAATGTTAATTGTAGGCAATGTCTTAAAGGAAGAAATGTTTATTATTTCATCACTTTCTAATGTACGTTTTTTCTCCATTGTCTTCTCAATGATCCCACATAAATTTTCTGCTTCAAACACAAATTTCGTAACCTTTTTTTTTAACAATTACTTTTTTCGATATTTGAGCTTGAATTTCATTTTTCTCGGGGGTATCAGTGAGAATTCTACACCTGCCAAGTTTTCGTCCACCTCTTTTCTACCAGAGGCCATGGCCCTAGGTACAAGACAAGATTATGATCCTAGGTACAAGATGTTGTTGTTTTTGGCGAAATGGCTTCCATAGCCAAAGACCTACAGAAACCAAACTTTGTTTTTATATCATTTTTCCTTTAATGATTAGAAAAATTATCTGCTGTACATTGAAACATAAGTTTGCACTTACTTTCACAAAATAAGACTTCAAATTGGAGTGAAAAAATTTAGTTTTGATCATCAAATCAAGACTTTCTTTTCTATTTTACTATAGCTTCTTCTTGCTTTCATTAAAAATGGCTGTTATGATTTGAAACAGTGTTGTCACTCCCTCCAATGAGTAAAAATGCTGTAAAATAATAATTATTTAAATAAAGCATGGTGGCCCTAGGTACACGATGGCCCTAGGTACAAGAGTTGCCCCTACATTTATATTTAGCCATACTGATAATCTAATGTGCAAAACTTATTTTGAAATCAGGGCATTATGACGTAGTCAAAGTGATTAATCTCTAATTATCCATGAAGACAACGCAAGGTGACAAAGCATCAGTGAAGTAACGAGAGGTGCGCATGTGGGTTTAAAAAGTAAGACTTAAATCTAATTTCATGACTAAACCTAAATTAATATTTATAACGATATGTATATGCATTGGCATATAATACAGAGAATAACAGAGAATAAAATTCAGTGAAATGCTCAAGCTATATCACGTTTACGCATGACTTACTAGTACAATCATCAAAACCGCAACACACATGTCATAATCTCGGATAATGACATATTTTCTAGTAACCGCAATGCATTCATCTACGTAGTAATGCATTATTAATAAATTGATTCTTTTGTATAATTATATAATAATTTCATCAATATGGTCCGTAAAATTTTATTAAGATATTTTAAGCCTGCTATGTACTAAGAAAAAAATCGTATTTCCCTTTTCCTCTTCTTGCAGACTCTTGTGGTGGGAGGAGTCCAGTCTACAGTTCGAGAATTCCACACCCCCCCCCCCTTAGGATTGACATTTTGAGGGATTGTAATGGCTCACTGTCTATAGAGGGGTTAAGCGCTGCCCCCAAATTTTTTATTTAAAATATATTTTTGTCAACTACTTACAGGTACATAAATGCTGATAATCCAATAAAATTAGTATTGTCAGAAAGCCCGAACTTTTCCGCAAAGCGCTGCGATTCATTTTATAAATTTCATCCACCGAAGGAATTTATGAGCGTTTAAAACACACTATATCAGATTTTTCACCAAATAATTTAAATTTTAAAATATTAATTGCATTTTTTTTAAAAACGAAAAATGTATACAAATGTAAAATTTCTTTCTCTAAGACAGAGTACAATTTTTTTTTTAATCTTTGAATCCAAGCCGGCAATCCGTGAACAAATTTTCTCCATAGGTTAACATTGAAGTGAGCGAATCGAATGGGGTTAGCCTTGAGTATAAACCGCCATTTCGTTTTATGGTGGTTAATGTAAAAAATAACCCCATGAGACCCTGGGTTCGAACCCCAGTAAAGAGATTAATTTTTCTTTGATGGCTTGATAGGAATTAACGTGGTCCCCCTACAGGCTTGTCCCCAAATTGAAGGAGTCAAGAAAACTCGAGGTCGAGCTATACATGAGCAAAACGTTCTCAGGTTAGGGGCCTTCCGCATTGGTTTAAAAATAAAAGTATACCTAAAAGAAGCATATTTATTGTGAAAATGCTGTGATAGTTTTACAAGAGGGTGTAATGAAAAAATGTTAAAAAATGCTGAAAAGTAAAGATTTTACTATAGTGAATGCAGCTGAATATTAATGCAAATATATACGAGAATTTGAAAGGCATAAAGAAATACAGATTACGACATTTCGGGTTTAAAGCCATTGTTAGCTTTTTCTTTGTTTAAACTCTTTTCCAACGAACAAACGTAGAGAATTGCATTTACTCTTAGAAATCCAAGGCATGAACTTTCTTAGTGTAAATGCAGTTCTCTACGTTTCTATAATAAAAACTAGCTGAAAACCCGCGCTTCGCTACGGAGTACATTCAAATTAAGTACAACGGTCAATGTACGCAATTAATGCCAAAAAAACATAAATATATATATATATAATACGACGATCAATGTATACAATTGATGTAATAGTATATATATATATATATATACAGTGGAATCTCGATCTATCGTTTTTCAAGGGACCGATTGAAATGAACGATAAATGCGGGAAAACGATAGATGCGAAAACATAACAAAGCAATATGATCTTTCGGACTGGATAAAATGAACGACACATACGGAAAAACGATGGATCCGAAAACGATCGATCGAGATTCCACTGTATATATATATTTATAAAAAAATCGTAAGGGATATTTATTTTTTTTGGATAATATCCAATCGTCTGCTGCATTAGAAAGAAAAAAAATATTTTTTTGTCTATTTAGTTGTTATGCACGTGACGATAAATTTATTTAAAGTACCAGAAAAAGAAATCACGTGATCGCCATTTAATAAATTAAATTCTAAAAATTAATCTTAAAAAATTCACCAAAAATCAGAAAATTGAGGTAAAGGTTCGAAAAAAAATTCATTTTAAAGGAATTTTTAGGATCTTTGTCGTGATATAAATTTTATAACCCTCAAATTATTATTTTAAATGTAAACTTAAAAATAGTTACAAAATCAGCTTAAAAATTTAATTTAAAAAAATCTAAGAAGAATTTTTCAAAAATCTTTCTTAATGCACCCCTACACCATAAGGAGAATAGCCATGCAAAATGTAAGCCCTTTAGGTCCAGCGGTTTGGCCTGTGCGTTGTATGTCAGTGAGTCAGTGAATCAGTTACGGAACTGTTTTATATATATAGATTATTACAAACTGTATTGGTCAAATGACGATATTCTTCTAAATAATTGAGAGACAAATTACAAAACTAGGACACTTCAATGCTATAGGGTTTATTGGGTACAAATATTAACTGTTTGTACTAAGGTCTTCAGGATTATGTACATTGAACTTTACACGTAATTCTGTCGTAAATTACCTATTCTACGAAATAATTTTAAAAATCGTAATACTCACAAAAATAGACGATGAACTAGGCTGCACTACAAACAAAATTAAGGCGCTGTACCCTATTGTTATCTTCAATACAACCTCGAACAATCGAAACTGATCCATGTCTTGCTCGGTTTGGGCTAAACAAGCGCAACACCGCAACACATTAGAGGCCTCTCGGCATTCAAATTTTACTCTCAGGACTTAGGGAACAAAAATGTCTCACTTCGCTCTTGTGGGCTATATTTTTGTAGAACAACCGTATTTTTTCTGAACTCTCGTGACAAACGTGTGCCAATTGAGACTAACTTGAGAGTCACGATGAGCTTTTGGCTTTACAAATGCGACGTGGAAACAGTGGCAAAGAGACCTCATTTCGAAATTTCCAACTTGTAAATCCTACACACACAGAGGGTCATGATTTTTTTTTCATTCCTGGTGAAACTTTTTAGACTAAAAAGATCACACAAACAAGAAAATATCTGTGCGTCTTAAATTTAAGCATACTTTGTAATGAGTCTAGCTTATTAAACTAGAATCCTCCTCATATTTAACACTTTTTTTCTGCAGTAGAAAAGAAGAATGATTCTTAATTTTGTTGATAATAATTACAAGATAAAAAGAAATTTTTATATACCATGTGTTGTGAAAACATCAGCGTAGAACTGGTTCGGAAGCAGCGTACTTGAAACTAGACGGAACCGGTTTTATTTCACTCCTGATCGCCTAATCGGAGATTCTCCAGGTCTTCCTACAAAGTTTTAAAAGAACGTTGGCAACAAAAAAGGTGTGAAAATTTCTCCGGCGGAAGGACATTATAAAAGGTGACTCCTCGAATGTTCTAGGGGGGAAGCTGACGTCTTTGTTCTTGCGGAGACGGTGGTCTGAAGCACGTGGTTGCGCGAGTAATAAAGTGTGACTCAACAGGTCTACGAAAGATTTACAGAAATACGGAGTTGTCCGATGGTTCCTGGTTCCTTTGCTGAGAATTGTATTTTCCAAGACGTGCTAACAATTGTGCTGACCTCAACATGCGTGGTGTAAATGGTGATGCACCACGTGCAAAATAATTTTTTATGCTCTCCTAACTTGTCTTAAATAAAGTGTGGTAAGTGAATTCCAGTTTTATTCTTTTATTTTTTGCAATGTGCTGATCTTATATAATCACGGCCACAACAAAATATCCTTTACATTGGTGCCGTTTGCAAAAAAAAAAAAAAAAAAAAAATTTAATAATAGGTTGAGAATTTGGGTTTCTATTCAGTTGATATATACCATTCATTCCCTCATTTTATATATTAAGCAAATTTTATGAAAATTGATATTTTTGTGTTCGTTCTTTGTTTCATTTTATGTATTTTTTATGCAGTGTATATATTAATAATTAGTAATTTTCTATAAGGTAGAAAAATGTTCTGAAAAATATATGTCTTAAGATTAGATTTTAAAGGTTTATTTGATTATGGTACTGAATATGATTTAAAATCAAGTTGAGAAACAGAATCATATGTGTTAATGAATGATTGATTTTTATATAGTAATCAAATTGAATTTCATGTATATTTGATATCTTCTATTTATAATTTGTATATTTTTGACATTTTGGGGGAGAGATACGTAAAAATTGTGATTCTATAAAACTAACAAAAGATTGCTATGGCTTATTCTCTGGCTAATGCTCTTCCTACTTTCTCTGGAAATGAGGAAGAAAATATTGAATATTTTCTCAGCCAATTTAATGCTGTTGCTACACTGGAGAAATGGAATGAAGCGAGAAAAACAATAATTTTAAAGTTACAGTGTAAGGGCAAGGCCTTACAATTTTTATCATCAAATGTCAATGCCTCAAATGAAATTAATTGTAGTAAACTCCAAAATTTACTTAAAGAAAAATTCCGCAAAGTTGAAAGTTTTCAAAGTATTCAGCAAAAACTTGCTTGTATTGCTCAGAAACCTGGGCAGAGTTGTAGTGAATTAGCTGAGGAGGTACTCAATTTAGTGACAAAATTTGTAAAAAATGACACTGATGATGACAGTCCCACACTCATTGAATTAACTGAAAACTTAAAATTTTCTAAGTACATGGAAGCTTTGAGACCGGACGTTAAAACAGAAGTCCTAAAATTCGGTCCTAAGGACTTTAAGCAAGCTGTTGCTAGAGCTAAAAACGTGGAAAATGCGTTTGAGCAACAAGCCTCAGGCGTCAACAATATAACAGCAACTAATAACATAGATATAGAGACATTGCTACAGCAGCAATTTGAAAGCAACAAAAAAATTCAAGAGTTATCAGAAAAAATAGACAGGATAACGCAATCCACAATTAATGCTCAAGCAAAAGAGAACACGCAAAACATAGCGTCTTCCTCACACTACACGGAACCTTTTGATTATCCAACTTGCCATATTTGCTTTAAAAAACATCTTACAACACACTGTTGGTATTATCCAGAGAATAACAATAACCATCAAAATGTTAACTATGGCAAAAACTTTAGACATCAAAGAGGTGCTTATCACAACAGAGGAAATAGATCCAGGCAGACCCCTTACTACAAAAACTCAAATAAAAATTACAAGACAAAAAATTTAAACTAATTGAGGATTCTTGTGTTAATAAGTATAGTAATCCCCAGTCAAGAATCCGTTCAAAAATTATAGATAAAAATAAGGGGAGAAAAAGCAAAACGGAGTCTAAGCAAACAAAAATTCCAAATAATATCTCCAGTAAACAGAATACTAACGACAGAATGGTTTTATCATGCAAAAACAATAGCGCTACTCTACCAATAATTAATGTAAAAATTGCTGATAACTCGTTTGAAGCATTAATCGATACGGGGGCAAATCTAAGTCTAATCGAACCCAGTGCTGTAGAGCTATTAAAAGAGGTAGTAAAATTAAACTTCATCTCACGCTCTGTAAATATTAAAACTCTAGATAATAAAATAATTCCCTATAATAGTACTATAGAATTGAAATTTAAAATCGAACAAAAATGGTTTTCTAATGTTTTCTTTGTAACTAGAAATAATTGGCACTCAAATTATCAGTTGATTTTAGGCTATGATTTCTTAAACAGAAACAAAGCTATTGTTGATCTAAATAAAAATGAATTAATAGCCGACAATGTTCACTTTAAATTTCATAGTAAGGTTCCCTCCCTACGTATTGATAACTCTGAAATAATGAACCCGATAACTCACAATGATGAACCTGAATTAGGCAATTCTTGCAATAAAAGAAATCACAACAATTCTGCTAGATCATTGATTAATATAACCCTTGAACCCACTGAGTATAAATTCATCGCGTTAAAAGTCTCTGAAAACTTCAATAGTGATGAAACTGTAATGTTCTCTCCTAATCCTAAACTAAATAACATAATTGTAAATAGTAGTATTCACAATATTGATAGAAATAGATTAATCTACTTAATGGTTGAAAATAGCAGTAATGAAAAAATTGTGTTGAGAAAGAATTCTAAAATTGGTTGCATTGAAAATGTAAATAAATCCCAAATTAAGCAATCCAGTGATAAAACAGTATATCAAATTAACTCTTTAATATCTCAGGAAATAAAAGAACTCCGAAAGGAAGAATTAAAACCTGACCAATTTAACTTGAACCATCTCTCAATAGAGGATAGGGAAGAAATTTTAAATTTACTCATGTCTAATTATGAGGTGTTTTCAATTTCTTATAAAACTTTGGGTTCAACTGATGAAATTAAACCAGAATTTAAACTTTACCATAATTTTGCTTTGCAAACTAGGCCTTATTCTATCCCAAAGATAGCGAAGGATTTTGCCAGGAATGAGGTTGCCAAGCTATTAGAGGCAGGGATAATTGAATCATCATCTTCAAATTATTCTTTTCCAGTTATCTTTGTTAAAAAGAAAAGCTTACCCAATGATAAATCCCCTCGGTTTCGAATGGTAATTGATTATAGACTTCTTAACTCGATTACGGAATCATATAAAATATGCATTCCTAAAATTAATGATATATTACAAAACATAGCTGGTAAAAAATTGTATTCTGTGTTAGACTTGAAGGCAGCTTTCTTCCAAATTCAACTTCAGGACTCTGATAAGGAAAAACTTGCCTTTTCTACTGAATTTGGTAATTTTCAACCTACACGCTTGCCTTTTGGATTAAAAAATTCGACATCTTATTTTCATGCATTAATATCAAAATGTCTAGATAATTTAAGGGGGAAAAATGTACAGTACTTCTTGGATGATATCATCATTGCAGCAGACAACATGCAGGAAATGCAAATCTGGCTGCAGAAAGTTTTTCAAAAATTAAAGGAATTTAATTTAACATTAGACCCAGCAAAATTGCAATTATGTCAAAATAATATAACATACCTCGGCTTCAACTTAAGCAAAAACGGTTATGCACCTTCAGAGGCTAATATTAACAAAATCACCAACTTTCCTCAGCCCAAAAATGTTAAGCAGGTGCAAGCCTTTTGCGGCATGGTCAATTATTTCAGAAATCTAATTTTCAATTTTGCTGAAATTACCAAACCCATTGTAGAGTTAACCAAAAAAAATGTACCTTTCATCTGGAGCACAAGTTGTCAGGAGGCCTTTGAAAAAATCCAAAAAATTTTACTTAGCAAACCAACGGTCAGGAATATTGATGATAATAGAGAAATATATTTAGTCACTGATGCATCCCGCTCAGCGGTATGTGGCATCTTATTACAGAAAGATAATGACAATTTTTTTCCAATAGAGTTCTATTCGAAACAACTAAATCCTGCAGAATCGAGGTATCCATCGATCAGGCGTGAACTATATGCTATATACCTTTCAGTTAAGCATTATCACGAGTACCTATATGGAAGAAGTTTTAGAATTCTAACAGATGCAAAACCGCTAACTTTTCATATGAGATTAGATAAACAACCCGATATAATCACTAGATGGTTATTATAGTTGCAAAGTTTCAACTACACTATTGAACATATTCCTGGTTTCTCCAACCCAGCTGATTTTCTTAGCAGAGTTACTGAGGACAATCAAAATCTAAATCTAAATGCCTTAAACATATTTGCTTCTGAAATCACAGAATTAAATAATGAAAATATTTTAAAGCATCAGTTAGAAGATCAAGAATTAACACGCTTAAGAAAAAAAATTTTGGAAAATGATGCAGACATAGAATCTAAATATTTTGTTGACACAGACACAAACTTATTAATGATTAAAATTAAAGCAAATTCAGCAAACAGCATCCAAAATTTTGAAAACAAAATTGTCATTCCAAAAATTTTGATTAAACACTGCCTTATTGAGGCTCACAAACCTCACTTTGGCAGCCACAGGACCTATGAGTTGGCTAAAAGACAATACTTTTGGAAAGGTATGTTTCAGGACGCAAAAAGTTTTTGTAGTCAATGTCATAAATGTTTTCAAAATAGGTCAAAAAAATTAGAAACCAAGCCAAATATGATTACTAAATCTAATTTAATTCCAGGACAAATGTTAGCAATCGATGTGATAGGAAAGCTACCTAGGTCTCATGATGGAAAGTTCTATATATTAACCATTATCGATCACTATTCCAGATTCCTAGAGGCGATTCCTTTAATGAACGTAACTTCAGCTAGTGTAATTAAAGCCTTAAATGACTATTTCTCTAGATTTGGGATCCCAAAAATCTTATTGAGTGATAATGGCACGAACTTCACATCATCAGAATTTGAAAACTTCTTAAAATCTCTAAATATTGAACACAGAAAAGCGTCAATTTATTTCCCAAGATCAAATGGTGTGATTGAAAGAATTCACAGATCTCTTAAAGAATCCATTGCTTCACTATCGGAGCAAATCATTGAGTGGTCCGATAGATTAAAATTTTTCATTTTACATTACAATAATGTGAAACATGCAGTCACTAACTTCTCGCCTGCACAATTATTCTTTGGAAGGAATTTAAATATTCCATTGGATCAAATAGCTCCTTCCCAACAGGCTCAAGAGCCATCTAGATATTTAAAACTGCAACAACAACATATTGAAGCAGTGAGAGAGTTGGTGGCTAATAATGAAGCGGAATATTTCAATAGGAATGAAAAATATTTAAAAGGGAATAAAATGAGAAATTACGACACCGAGGATCTGGTGTACTTAAAATCTTTTAATAATCCTGGTTCTCTAAGGCCAAAATTCTCTGGTCCTTACACAATATTGAAAAAACTTCGTAATAATAACTATATTATAAGGGAAACTAATCATGACACAGCCAGAGAGATTAAGGTTCACATTAGCAAAATTTTCAAAAAAAATGGTGATAATTTTTGTTCCATAGCGAATAACATGGGTTAAATGTTGTTAACAATAATAAATATTTGTGTGATTTGGGTACAATATTTAAAAGGAATGAGGAATATAAGATATAAATTGTGCTTCGATCATATTTTTTTCTTCCTGTTCTATTATTTATGCATGTATGTACATATGTGTTAATTGCTATAGATTATTGTTCAGTATGATACCATAAACCCATTCAGAGCTCATATTTCTAGCATTGTAGTAATTGTTTTACTTATTCAGTGTTTGTTTATGTGTCAAAGCACCTGGCACATATTTGGGAAATTGCAGGCTGATCCAAATTTCCTACTAAATTGTATGAGTTATTTTATGTTCAAGACAAATAGTTAAATTCAAAGTTGGATTAATCCAAGACAGCAACTTGATATTTAAAATATAATAGCTGCTGTATCTAAAGTAAAAGGTCAACTGTTCAAACTCATATTGTGTAAAATCTTTAATTGATGTCAATGTACAGTCATTGAAATGTTCATGCAGAAATATATAGAATTAATAAGACAGGATTTTTTACATTTAATCAATTTTGCAACTGCTAGAATTAAGTAAGTTGAAAACTAAATTCAACAAATATGTATGCTGTGAATTTCAGCCATTAAAAGATACAAGATGATAATTGAAAGCTTAATATGACATAACGTTACTACAAAGGGGGTTTGAATGGTGTATATAGACTTATATGTATTTTTTCCTCTTTCTTTTAAGAACTACTTACCACACTATAGAGAGCAATTAGTGTATATTGTGTTTTTGTGTATATTAGTCTGTTATTTGAAATGTGGTTTTGGATACTATGTAATTATTCACACTCCAGAGAGCAATTAGTGCATATTGTGTTTTTGTGTATATTAGTCTGTTATTTGTAATGTGGTTTTGGATACTATGTAATTTTTATATTGGTTTTGTGCATCACCATCTTTCGTTTTTTCCTTTTTTTATTTGATGGGGGGAAGAGATGTTGTGAAAACATCAGCGTAGAACTGGTTCGGAAGCAGCGTACTTGAAACTAGACGGAACCGGTTTTATTTCACTCCTGATCGCCTAATCGGAGATTCTCCAGGTCTTCCTACAAAGTTTTAAAAGAACGTTGGCAACAAAAAAGGTGTGAAAATTTCTCCGGCGGAAGGACATTATAAAAGGTGACTCCTCGAATGTTCTAGGGGGGAAGCTGAAGTCTTTGTTCTTGCGGAGACGGTGGTCTGAAGCACGTGGTTGCGCGAGTAATAAAGTGTGACTCAACAGGTCTACGAAAGATTTACAGAAATACGGAGTTGTCCGATGGTTCCTGGTTCCTTTGCTGAGAATTGTATTTTCCAAGACGTGCTAACAATTGTGCTGACCTCAACATGCGTGGTGTAAATGGTGATGCACCACGTGCAAAATAATTTTTTATGCTCTCCTAACTTGTCTTAAATAAAGTGTGGTAAGTGAATTCCAGTTTTATTCTTTTATTTTTTGCAATGTGCTGATCTTATATAATCACGGCCACAACAAAATATCCTTTACACCATGTTTTTAAATTTTCTGTTGAATCATATAAACTTGACAATTATATGTATTAATAAATGCTTTTTTTAATTTTTTTGGATGAATTATCTCATCAACTTGAAAGAAAATGAAGTTAATTGGAAGTTAACTTGCGTTTAACTTTTCGTTCCCGCCCCGGTCGATAGATGGCTGCAACAGTCTACAAAACAAAATTAACTGAAAAAGAATTCAATTCAGCTTAAAGATGGCTAAAAGTATCCAAAATAATGCATTGTCATCGTGTTCTGAGCTATTCTAAAAGTTTCAAATGTCTAGCTAGTTGGGAAGTTAGTTAAAAATCGATTGCAAGATTTGTACTGGACAAACACACACACAAACAAGAAAGCGAGTTAATAAAATCATGGCAAAAATACGACTGCGAAATGAAACATTTTTTAAAACTGGGAACAAAAACAAAATTTTTAGGTTCCAAAATTTTTGTTCAAGTTCTAAAAATTCCCGTATATTTTGCGTTTTCTGACGTTTTGAGTACGAAAGAATCCTTGTTCTGCTTGAAAATTTTTAATATATTTTCTGTGACGCAAATTAGCATCGTCACGGCCATTTCACAAACCAATGCAAGCTGAAAAACTCTCGTTCATTTTTAAAGTTTTCGTAAGCTTTTCTGTTTCCTATTCAGTTTTCTTTTACGTTCAGTTTATTATTGCCATTAAGTTCATGTGTCACTTTTTATTCAAGTTGTTTATTTTGAATAGTTTATTTATCCAGAAAATAAAACCCATTTCTGCCTCTAAAAGAACTGGTTGAGAGATGATCCCCGATGAATAGAATTAATTAATTTATCTATTTATTTATTTATTTATTTATTTATTACTTACTAGTCAAATTCGATGGTCCTGAATGGCTAGGGCTCTGCCATAGGTACCAGAGGCTATGGGTTCGAGTCCCACTGTTGGCATGGCTCTTTGTACCCGTTTGGAATCAGCTTTAAGCTGTAGGTCCCAGTTTAATGAGCCCCCGTGTAGCCCCCCCCCCCCAAAAAAAAAGAGAGAGAGAGAAAGAAAGAAAGAAAAAAAGAGACTTTAACGCTCTTAATCAATCCAAACCTAATAGTACTTGAAGCGTTTTAAGAATGTGTATAAAAAAATTCGTTGAAGGTACATAACGTTTCTGGATTTTAAGTTACTTCAAAAAGTTTTTTTAAAAATAAAAACTTTGGCCTGGAGCGGATAAACCATACCAGGTTGTCAGTTCGGCATACCTGCATAAAAATATATCTAAATATATGCTAATTTATTATATATTGGTATGAAATAGTTCAAAATTTAAAGTATTTAACCATTTATAAAAACATTAAATATTATAAATTCTTTATTTTATTTTAACCGTCAACATGACGGCGTTCAGTTTTTTAGTAAGAAAAAAATTCCTGTCTCTCTAAAGTTAACACAAGAAAGACGGTTGCCTTCATTTTGACGGTTTCGGACATACTATTGAGCGCTATGTCTGTATTTATGTCCTCAGGCTTCTGAAAATAGTTGACTTTTTTTCTAATTTTTATGCGAAATATGCTCACACATTTACAAAATTATGTTGGAATGTAAAGAGGGGGAGTAAAGGTGCTGTATACCTACTAAGACTGTAAGCCGTGAATTTGACGGCAATATAGAAAACCGGCAGACATCTTTAAAATAATAGATTAAAAATGTTAGTTACTTTTCGTCTATTCCCCCTTTGGCAAATAACAGAAATATTGGCACTTCGGAAATATTGGTGTTCAAAAATAAGGACTGCACAAACCATTCACATATTTGTACGGATAAACCTTGCCAGGTTGTCAGCTTGGCATACCTGCATAACAAGATATCTAAATACATACTAATCTATATATATAAAACAGTTCCGTAACTGACTGACTCACTGACATACAACGCACAGACCAAACCACTGGACCTACAGGGCTGAAGGTTTGCATGGCGATTCTTCTTATGGTGTAGGGGTGCACTAAGAAAGATTTTTTAAAAATTCTTCTTGGATTTTTTAAAATTAAATTTTTAAGCTGTTTTTGAAACTTTTTAAAGTTTTCATTTAAAATAATAATTTGAGGGTTATAAAATTTATATCACGAGAAAGATCATAAAAATTCCTTTAAAATGAAATCTTTCTCGAACCTTTACCTCGATTTTCTGATTTTCGGTGAATTTTTAAAGATTCTTTTTTAGAATTTATTTTATTAAATGCTGATCACGTGATTTTTTTCCTGGTACTTTAAATCAATTTATAGTCACGTGCATAACAACTAAATAAACAAAAAAATATTTTTTTTTCTTTCTAATGAAACAGACGATTGGTTATTATCCAAAAAAAAATATCCCTTACGATTTTTATATATATACACTGAAGTGCCACTGAATTAGGAATAGCAAAGCCTATGCAAATTGTGTAGCACTGCGTATCATGTATGCGCAAGTGAGGGCGCTGTGGTAACAGCATATATAGCGCGTACTGTGGTTGTTCTGAATTAGTTGTTGGAATTGCCAGTATGGGTAAACTGCCTGATTTAGACGACTTCGATCGCGGAGCGACTTCGATCGTAGGTGCGCGACGCATGGGCCATTCAATTTCCGAAATCGTCTGACAGCTAGGATTTTCAAGGTCGACAGTATCAAGAGTATACCAAGTTTACATGGATGGTGGAAAAAAACTAGCGATCGGGCAAACTGAAAAGGACAATTAGCCTTGACAGTGCGTGGTGAGAGACGGCTCAGGCGTATTGTACGTAGCCAGCGAAGCCAAACATTAGCTCAAATTACCACCCAGTTTAATGACGGTGCCAGTCGTACAGTCAGTAAACGGACTGTGCAACGCTCACTTCACCGTATGGGTTTCGGGAGCCGTCGACCTACGAGAGTACCATGCTCTATACTCGTCATCGGGCTGCACGTCTTGCCTGGCCAAGAGAGCACAGAGACTGGAGTGTAGAGGACTGGAAACGAATAGCATGGAGTGATGAGTCTCGATTCCGACTATTTAACGCCGACGGGGGGCTGAGAATATGGCGTCAGGCTCATGAAGCCATGGATCCTGCATGCCTGGCTGGAACTGTACAAGGGCATGGTGGCTCAATCATGGTCTGGGGTGTTTTTTCGTGGCACAGTTTGGGATCATTGGTGCGTGTACCAACCTCCCTCAATGCAATTCGGTATGAATAGTTGCTGGGTGATCACCTCCATTCGTTTATGCTGTTCTGTTATCCGCACGGTATAGTTGAACTAACCGACTCACATGGGCGTAGGCGTCGTCGGTTAGTCAAACTCTATTGTACTCCTGATCGCAACTGCGGTGCCGCAACGACACCTGATCGTTCGTGTGCACCAAGCCTTAAACGAGAATCTTCAGTGATCCTAAACATTTCACATTAACCGAGTTCCACTGTATTATACAGATGTTGAATTCGCCCAGTTTTACTCTTCGGTAGCAGTTAGTGATGAACTGAAACATGATTAAATAATGGTGTATGTGGGTAATTTCATGCAGCGTCTATCATGATCAGGAAGTTCGTATCCGTGACCTGCTGGACATAGATGTTCTAGTCTAGGAAGATGATCCTTTTGCTGCGAATGCTGCTGAAGTTTGTTTCTTTGAGTGAAGCTCTCACAAAGCTGCAGACCGACATACCAGCAAAAGTAACTCTCAGTCAAGAAAAACGCCATTTTCGTATGACGAGAACAATATGCAAAAATTTCCACATCTTAAGGGGACAAGGGACCTTCAAACTCAAATTTTTAAATTTTCAATTTTTAACTTCATATCCAAAAAGAGAATAATTTGTATTCTTTTTTACTGCATTGAGGACCCTTAGAATTCAAAATAAGGATTCTTTGGCAAAATATTGACTGGTTTTCAAAACATTTTTCAAAATTTTCTAGCATTTTGTAAAATATATTCTAAGTGCATTCCAAATTATTTAAAAACCTTGATTTTTTTAATATAAATTTACCGTACTATATAAACATAACTGTGCAAAGGATTTTTTTTGGTATGACTCTCAAAACCATAAATAATTATTTTTAAATCTTCCTTTTGTTTTCTTTATGTTTTCTTTATGTTTTCGCTTTATTTCATGGCCTATAAATTTGAAAACATATTTGTGGTTTCAAAAAATGATGCACAGGTTCGTCGGAAACACTTCGGTTAACAATCCTGAGAAATTTGGAAGAAGTCAGAAGAAAAGTAATGCGCATGGAGCATTTTGAAAAATTCTAGCATTTTTGAAGAAGTTTTTGATAAACAAGTCTTATTCTTCCTCAAAATACTTATTTGTGAATTCAAATTGTCTTCAACATAGTAGGAAAGAAAATTAATTATTCTCATTTTGTATATAAGAGTAAAACATTGAAAAATTTAAAATAGGATGTTAACCTTTTCCTTACGGGGTGGGATAGCATGTATCCCAACAATACGGGTCCAAGTATCTATATATATATATATGTATATATATATATGTATATATATATATATATATATATATATATATATATATATATATATACAGTACACGCTCGTTAATTCGAACTCGGTTAATTCGAACTTTCGGTTAATTCGAACTAATCCAAAGGCCCCAAAAAACTTGTATTGGAATTAATGTTAAAAATATCTCATTAATTCGAACTAAATTTTTATCACTTCGGTTAATTCGAACTAAAAATTTGACAAAAAAATTTTCTTTTTCCTCAATTAACGGAGAAAATACACGCTGTATTTATTATTTTGTGTGTCAAAATCACCTGTATTTTTTTTTCTGTGTAAAAAGGAACATGCCTGCATCCCTAGACTATTGCATTTCCGCTAAACGTTAGTGGTTATTGTCCTTATCAGTGCTTAACGGACAAAACGATTTTCCGTTATTTGTATCGATTTTCTTAGAATTTCAGAAAAACCAGTCTTTACTACAGATTCTAGGGAGCTGCGTCAGTTATGCCTGTAGTGCAGACAAGTTAATGTGATCCAGTTTTTCTTCCTCGGTGTGTGATGTGAAAGTGTAAAAATTCAGGATGTCTACGCGTGGAAAGTACAAAACCCTAATTTTAGAGACAAAGGTAGAAATTTTAAAGAGAGTAGAGAATGGCGAATGTAAAACAAAGTTAGTAGCTGATTACAGAATTTTAAAAAAATATCTTGTTAACTTATTTGAAAAACACGGAGTCAATTTTAGATTCATGGGAAAAATCAAAATTTGCTAGAGGAAGGAAACGCATGAGAAATGCATCCCAAGAAGATCTAGAAAAAGCTCTACTGCTATGGTTCCAGGATGTTAGATCTCGAAATTTTCCGATAAATGGACCCCTAGTGCTGACGAAGGCTGATGAATTGGCAAGTCGAATGGGTATTGAAGATTTTAAATGCAGTGATGGATGGCTTTCTCGATTTAAGTGAAGGCACAATATTTCTTATCAAACTGTATGTGGTCAAAGCTCTGATGTAAACGAAGACGTATGCACAAATTTCGGTAGGAAACTGCCATGGCTTTTCTCTACTTACCTGCCGAAAGATATTTTTAATGCGACCATAATGGACAAAGCCATAATGGACTCTATTAAAACTCTGAAAGCATTTATTCAGATGGAACCTTCCTCTGAAAATGAATTGAAATGTTTACTTCAAATCGAGAAGTTGGCTGAATAATGTAGACACCATAAACAAAACCAAACATCCACTTTACAGTTTTTCCCCAAAGTGTAATTCGTATTTTTAATTAAAGTTTACTTTCTACTGCATATCTTCTGCTTCATTTTATGATTAAGGCAAGTCTGTATTGCTTTTTAATATGTTAATTTTAGATCACATAGTATAATATATTTTCTGGGGTTATACATACTAGGAGATTTTTCTTCTTCAGTGATACACTTTTAAAGTTATATATTTTCTCTTAACTTCGGATAATTCGAACTTTTTTCCGAGAACCTTTGAGTTCGAATTAACGAGCGTCCACTGTATATATATAAAATATATATATGTATATATATATATGTATATATATATATATATATATATATATATATATATATATATATATATATATATATATATATATATATATATATATATATATATAATATATATATATATATACATATATGTATATATATATGGGAAATTCAATCCCATCTCCATCTCCAAACGTTACGCGGCGCTACTGTCTGTGTGACGTCAGTGCGTGCGCCCGCATGATGTATTCCCGCCTTATCAGACGATCGCTGTACTCCGAGATGGGAAGACGTCCCTCTCGAGCTGTTTATTTTAATTTCTTAATATTTAACTAATAAAGGATGTTTATATCCAATGTTGCTGTGGTCGTTGCTTCCCCCACATTTGGGGGCTCGACCTTTCTTTCGCTTTCCCTGCGTGAATTGTTCCCCCTAGACCCGTTTCCCGTTTTAAAAAAGAAGTATCATCCCAGCAGACGGCTGTGGACACTTTTGTTTTTGAATTTAGTAGTGGCTGACGTGCCAATTGCAGCAGACGGCTGCTCTCACCGAGGATATTTATTTTGATCTACTAAAAATTATACTAGAAGACCTGTAACAAACCAACGAATCTACAAACTTTTCGCCAAGGACGTTGAAATCGAAACGAAATAATTGCTGCATTGCTGAACTGTGTAATCTTCGAGAACTTCGTGTAATTCCTACACTACTGGATATAGTGCCATTCTACTGGATAACGTGATTTTGGATAGTGACATTCACCTATACAAAAAAAACTGGACTTTCGTGGACTATTCTTCCTATTCTCATTGGATACCCTTCGAGCCACAAGGACTGTTCCCTTAAGCGAGGTAGGCCCCATTTTTTTTTGTTTTCCCCGTTAGTTTGTGTTTCAAAATTTCGTAATTTCTTAAGTTTAAAATTTTTCCCCTCAGTTGTGTTATTAATTTGTTTCAATTTTCATTATGGCCCTAACCTTAGGCGATATCCCTCTAATTGCTAACTCCCTCACATATGGAACAACCCAAAACGTAAAATTATTAAATAAAGTACTCGGTTATACCGAATTCGACCGCTCATCGCGAAAAAAAAATGCGTCAATTTTCCTCATTCCCCGCAGAATTCGATGTCGCGAAACATAAACAATGCTTAATGAAGGATCTTTCACTCGCCGATTTTATTTCTGTTGCTAATTTATTATATTTAGATAATGTCAGTACTAACAAAATTGAGTTATGCGATAATATTCTTTATGCCCTATCCGATTTGTCCAAATTTCAAAATTCTTTAGATACGAGTTTTTTATGCGACGCTGAAAACGAAATTACTCTTTCTTCTGAGTGTACCGCAAATGATTCAAATGTAGGTCAAAGTACTTCTGGCCATTTACAAAACTTTCCCGCGTTTCAGTCAGATACCCAGACTAAACAACTGTGGCTTGACGCCTCTCCTAGCAGAAATGATGTTTTGATAAACAATAACGATGTTTTGATTCCCGACTCTATGAGTTCTCACTTCTGGTTTTTGTTAAGAGACCTTTCAACCTCCTGTCGCCAGTTTACAGGCAATAATTTATATTCCGTTCACAATTTTTTTGCCGACGTAGAGGATAATTTATTTAATTTATTTCCCGCTATCAGTGATCAACAAAAATTGGTTTTTGCCAAACGCCTCGTTACAGGAAATGCTAAAACTTTTTTGTTTTCACAAAGAAATCTGAATTCGTATGATTCATTTAAGACCGCGTTAATAAATGAATTTTCTGAGAGAATCACATCCATTGAAATTCATAGACAACTTGAAAGACGTCACATGCGTTCTAATGAAAGTTTAATGCAGTATTTTATAGCGATGCGTGAAATTGCAAACAGCACTACTAATACTATTGATGAATGTTCCGTCATTCAGTATACTATACAAGGAATACAGGGTACCCCATCAGAGAAAATTATTCTTTACGGCGCAAAATCTTATACCGAATTCAAAGAAAAACTCCGAACATACGAAACCGTAGTTAGTCAAAAGAATACAATTGGTTCGAATTTTCGACGTGCCGGCGATGGCCAAAGGCGAGGCACGGAACCAAACATTGTACCACAAGACGTGACTCAAAATTTACTGTTGCTAGCTCAGCAAAATCTCATCAACGCTGTTTTAATTGTAATGGAATTGGACATATCTCAAAGACGTGCCCTAGTCTTTCTCTTGGCCTTCGTTGCCATTCTTGTAATTTATTTGGACATAAGTCTGCAGACTGCCGCCGTATACCTCAAATTGAAAGCTCCGCGACGCATGACGGTGTCAACACGGTGCATGTTGTTACTTCTCCCACTAATATATGCAAAACGGTTGTTATTTTTGATAATACATTTTCGGGATTAGTGGATACTGGCAGTCATTCGACACTTCTTAAACATTCCGCGTGGATTAAACTAGGATCACCACCGTTGACGAATAGCACTACTATGCTAACTGGTTTTGGTTTTTCAAAAACTAAAGTCATTGGTTCTTTTGCTTCCGAAATTAAAATAGATGATCAAATTTTTCCAGTAAATATCTCCGTTGTTCCAAATAATTGTATGACTTTCGATCTCATACTAGGTTGCGATGTAATCCAACAGGCGAATTTAACTATTACACCTGACGGTGCTATGTTTTCCAAAATTTCAAAACCTGATGATTCTGCCGCACATGACGATTTTGTAATGACAATTTCAGCCGACCCTCCTTCTTTTGATATTGGTCCTAACATTTCTCGCCAAACCCGTAGTGACGTTGAACAGCAATTGTTAGCCTACAAACCTAACAAAACGAAAACTGCAAACATCGAACTTGATATAACGCTTACTGACGATAAGCCAATTTTCCATACACCCCGACGCTTACCATTTGCAGAACGTGATATAGTGGATGCTCAAATTGACGAATGGTTAACAAATGGAATTATAGAGCCATGTTCTTCCCCCTACGCTAGTCAAGTCGTTGTCGTTCGCAAAAAGAACGGTCAGCCGAGAGTTTGCATAGACTATAGGCAGTTAAATCGTAAGTTAGTCAAGGATCACTACCCTTTACCTCTGATCGACGATATTTTGGATCGTCTCCAAAATGCCAACATATTCAGTACACTCGATTTGCGTAATGGATTTTTTCACGTCCCCGTAAACGAAAAAAGTCGTCGTTACACTAGTTTCGTGACGCATTCAGGCCAATTTCAATTCCGATATATGCCATTTGGATTAAGCTCTTGTCCTTCTGTTTTCATGCGATACATAAATGCCGTTTTTCGTGATCTTATTGCCAAAGGTATTGTACTCCCATACATGGATGATCTCATCATTCCAGCAAATAATGAGTCTGAAGCTCTTGAACGTCTGAACACTGTTTTAATTGTAGCTCGTGATTATGGACTTGACATAAACTTTAATAAGTGCCAATTTCTGTATAACAAAATTGAATTTCTAGGCCACATTGTGGAGCACGGAAAACTGTTCCCCTCCTCCTCCAAAACTAAAGCCGTTCTTAATTATCCTGATCCCCAAAGCACAAAAGATGTCCAACGTTTTTTAGGTCTTACTGGATATTTTCGTAAATTTCTTCCCTCTTATTCTACCATAGCAAAACCCCTTAGTGATCTGCTTCGTAAGGACACCCCATTTCAATTTCAGACTGATCAGAAAGCCGCATTTCAAAAATTAAAACACCTCCTTTCCCAACAGCCCGTTTTAAGTATTTTTAACCAAAACAGTCCTATTGAAATTCACACTGACGCATCAATTGATGGCTTGGGGGCAGTCCTGCTACAAAAATCCAAGGAAGATAATTGTTTCCATCCCGTCTACTACATGTCCAAGAAGACGTCGGACAACGAACGCAAATATACCAGCTACGAACTTGAAGTACTCGCCATTGTGGAAGCACTTAAAAAATTCCGTATCTACGTTCTTGGTTCACATTTTAAAATAGTTACTGACTGTAATGCATTTGTGAAAACCTTAAGTAAAAAAGAACTTAACTCACGTATAGCTCGATGGGCATTGTATCTTCAAGACTTTGATTATGAAATCGAACACCGTACTGGTTCAAAAATAGCTCACGTTGATGCCCTTAGTAGAAGCCCATGTTGCATGATTATTCAGGACAGCGTCCTTATACGACTTCTTAAAGCACAACAATCAGACGAGCATATCGAAACTATAAAAAAACTTCTTTCAACCGCACCATATGACGACTATATCGTTAAAAATAATCTGCTATATAAAACTGTTCAAGGAACTGATTTACTTGTAGTGCCCGAAGGTATGCAGGCGAAAATAATTAAGGCAGCTCACGAACGAGGCCACTTCGCAGTACTACGCACTCACAAACTGTTGCAAAAAGAATTTTTTATCCCGAACTTGAAAGAGAAAATACAGCGATGCATCAATAACTGTGTCACATGCATCCTCAATAATAGAAAACGTGGAAAGCAAGATGAAATGCTGCATCCCATCGAAAAAGACGACACACCCCTGCACACGTACCATATTGACCATCTAGGCCCACTTGCCGTACTTTCTAAACTCTCTATCGACAACCCGGAAAAATGGTATTCCCATGTTCCAGCCGTTCAACAAATCACCAACTCCACCTTCCAACGTAGTATCAATTCCACTCCATTCGAAATTCTTTTTGGGACTAAAATGCATTCTCCCCATGACATCAAAATTGTTAATATGATCAACGAGGAAATAAAATCTACATTTCTCCAAAAACGTGATGATCTCCGTAAAGACGCTAAACGACAAATATGCAAGGTTCAAGACGAAAATCGTCGTACTTACAATCTGAGACGCAAACAAGCTCACCCCTTCCAACTCGACGACCTTGTAGCAATCAAGCGTACCCAGTTTGGTCCTGGTCTCAAACTCAAACAAAAATTTCTTGGACCATATAAAATTACTAAAGTAAAACCAAACAACACTTATGATGTTGAAAAGTGTGCATTCTTCGACGGACCAGTGAAAACATCAACTTGTGCAGAATATCTGAAACCTTGGTCCAACACCATTGAGCATATAACTTGATATTTTTATTCTACAGAACTTATTTTTTTTTTACAACAGACTATTGACAATTGACTCTCAAGAACTTTATTATTTTTTTTTCTCCTGTGCATACACTAATATTGTTTTTTCTTTTAGTTATTTCGTATTTGCTGTGTTTTTTTTTGCCAGTTTATTTCCAGCCAACTATGGTATTGTATCACTATTTTCATTTTTTCCATTTTATATTTTGCATTTTTACTGTTATTTTATATTTGTATTAACTGTGTTCTAATGTTTTTGATAAATTTTTGCTGTGTACCTTAAGGCGAGGTCGCCTGTCCGGTCATGATGGCCGAATATGGGAAATTCAATCCCATCTCCATCTCCAAACGTTACGCGGCGCTACTGTCTGTGTGACGTCAGTGCGTGCGCCCGCATGATGTATTCCCGCCTTATCAGACGATCGCTGTACTCCGAGATGGGAAGACGTCCCTCTCGAGCTGTTTATTTTAATTTCTTAATATTTAACTAATAAAGGATGTTTATATCCAATGTTGCTGTGGTCGTTGCTTCCCCCACATATATATACATATATACATATATGTATATATATATATACATATATATATATATACATATATATATATATACATATATATATATATATATATATATATATATATATATATATATATATATATATATATATATATATATATATATATATATACATATAAATATATATACATATATATATATTATATATATATATATATATATATATATATATATATATATATACATATATATATATACATATATATATATATATATATATATATATATATATATATATATATATACAGTGGACGCTCGTTAATTCGAACTCAAAGGTTCTCGGAAAAAAGTTCGAATTATCCGAAGTTCGAATTATCCGATGTTAAGAGAAAATATATAACTTTAAAAGTGTATCACTGAAGAAGAAAAATCTCCTAGTATGTATAACCCCAGAAAATATATTATACTATGTGATCTAAAATTAACATATTAAAAAGCAATACAGACTTGCCTTAATCATAAAATGAAGCAGAAGATATGCAGTAGAAAGTAAACTTTAATTAAAAATACGAATTACACTTTGGGGAAAAACTGTAAAGTGGATGTTTGGTTTTGTTTATGGTGTCTACATTATTCAGCCAACTTCTCGATTTGAAGTAAACATTTCAATTCATTTTCAGAGGAAGGTTCCATCTGAATAAATGCTTTCAGAGTTTTAATAGAGTCCATTATGGCTTTGTACATTATGGTCGCATTAAAAATATCTTTCGGCAGGTAAGTAGAGAAAAACCCTGGCAGTTTCCTACCGAAATTAGTGCATACGTCTTCGCTTACATCAGAGCTTTGGCCACATACAGTTTGATAAGAAATATTGTGCCTTGACTTAAATCGAGAAAGCCATCCATCACTGCATTTAAAATCTTCAATGCCCATTCGACTTGCCAATTCATCAGCCTTCGTCAGCACTAGGGGTCCATTTATAGGAAAATTTCGAGATCTAACATCCTGGAACCATAGCAGTAGAGCTTTTTCTAGATATTCTTGGGATGCATTTCTCATGCGTTTCCTTCCTCTAGCAAATTTTGATTTTTCCCATGAATCTATAATTGACTCCTTGTTTTTCAAATAAGTTGACAAGATAATTTTTTTTAATTCTATAGTCAACTGCTAACTTGATTTACATTCGCTAAATTGTTTTACATTCGCCATTCTCTACTCTCTTTAAAATTTCTACCTTTGTCTCCAAAAATAGGGTTTTGTACTTTCCACGCGTAGACATCCTGTATTTTTACTCTTTCACATCACACACTGAGGAAGAAAAACTAGATCACATTAACTTCTCTGCACTGCAGGCATAACTGACTCAGCTCCCTAGAATCTGTAGTAAAGACTGGTTTTTCTGAAATTCTAAGAAAATCGGTACACATAACACATAACGGAAAATTGCTTTGTCCGTTAAGCTTTGATAAGGACAATAGCCACTAACGTTTAGCGGAAATGCAATAGTCTAGGAATGCGGGCATGTGCCTATTTACATAGAAAAAAATACAGGTGATTTTGACACACAATATAATAAATACGACGTGTATTTTCTCCGTTAATTGAGGAAAAAGAAAATTTTTTTGTCAAATTTTTAGTTCGAATTAACCGAATTGATAAAAATTTAGTTCGAATTAATAAGATATTTTTTGCATTAACTCCAATACAAGTTTTTTGGGGCCTTTGGATCAGTTCGAATTAACCGAAAGTTCGAATTAACCGAGTTCGAATTAACGAGCGTCTACTGTATATATATATATATATATATTATATATATATATATATATACAGATATATGTATATATATGTATATATGTATATATATATATATATATATATATAATCTATATATATATATATATATATATATATATATATATATATATATATATATGTATATATATATATATATATATATATATATATATATATATATATATATATATATATATATACACATATATGTATATACAGTATGCCCACTAAAGTCCCTTCCCACCCTCTTAACTTCGGAACGGCTTCTACTATATTCATAAAAGTGGTGTCTAGGTATAGTAAAGTAGCCATGCGCTACCGAATGAAACCACCTACCGCGCCACCTGGTGGAAAACTGCGGAGTTAGCATTCCTATCTCAAAAACGGAACGAGATAGGGAAAAAAAGGGATTTATAAAGTTGTAGAAAATCACCGATTTAGTACGAAAAGATACCTTGTGGACATTAATGAGGAGACTACAACGGTTAAAACGGGCATTTGTTTTTTCGTGATTTCCTACACTGTGACGTGAAAAAAGGATCTGAGAAAGAAAAAAAACAACTAATTTTAACAATATACCTTTATTTGAGATGTTCAAACTTCTCACCGACAGCTGCAATACACATTCGGATCCTCGTTTGAATCTCAGGTTGCACACGTTGGAGCATAGAGCGTGACACGTTGGCACAAGCGTCCGTAATGCGTCGTTTAAGGTCCTGCAATGTTTGTGGAGGGGTCGCATACACCTGCTGTTTCAGGTATCCTCACAGGAAAAAGTCCAGTGGAGTCAGATCAGGCGAACGTGGAGGCCACTCTTCGAAACCTCATACCCAATTATTTGGTCCCCGAATTCCTTGACGAATACTGCATCACTGGAGATCTCAGCTTTGGAATACTCAGCCATGACCACGAGCATCAACGTACTACAACCCCAAGATGATGTCTCTTTTATATCTGTCTCAGGTGAACAGGCGTGACGTTTCTTACGTATTTGCATACTGCAAAAATTTCGAACACCAAGAGCAAGTTGCGTTGAAATAATGCGACACTATTTTACACGATCTACGTATTGTCTACTCTGTAAAGACAATCAGTACAAGGATGAAACCCTCGAGGTTTGAACCGCGGTCCTTTTGATTGCGGATCAAAAGCGATATACCACTGTGCACATTGCGGTGCCGTGTTTTGCCCGAAAGATAATCATTTCTCCTTTCGTTCAAGTTTCGTGACGTCACAGTGTAAGAAATCACGAAAAAACAAATGCACATTTTAACCGTTTTATTCTTTGCATTACTGTCCACAAGGTAACTTTTCGTACTAAAACGATGATTTTCTACAACTTTGTAAATCACTTTTCTTCCTTATCTCGTTCCGTTTTCGAGATAGGAATGCTAACTCCGCAGATTTCCACCAGGTGGCGCAGTAGGTGGTTACATTCAGTAGCGCATGACTACTTTACTATAACCTAGACACCACTTTTATGAATATAGCAGCAGCCGTTCCGAAGTTAAGAGGGTGAGAAGGGACTTTAGTGTGCATACTGTATATATATCTATATACACATATATTCTTGCCTTTACATGTTTTTGTTTCACGCTGCATAGTGTAATATGTCTTATGCTGGATTTTCACTATCAACTCTTTATATATATATATATATATATATATATATATATATATATATATATATATATATAACCCCTTTAATGGCGTCCTTACAAAGGGAGTATGAAATTTCGCGTTCTAAATAGGTAATCGGAAAAATGGGCCCCGTAGGCTAAAGGTTAAAGGTCTGTTGTACCCTTAAAAAAGCAAAATTGTTTTTTATGTCATTTCCGACTTGTTATTCGGTAGAACCACGTTTCAGTCTGTTGAGTTATTGACCCAGCCCTAACAAGAGCAGAGGGGATCATCTGTTGTCCCTCAAAGTAATACAACCGGATATAAAAAAGTTTAAAATTGGTCATCAACAGCAAGAATCACACTGATCGAGAAATACTTAAGATAGAAATTTTTATGTAATTTCTTTTGGTATTAATTATAAGAATCATTTATAAATAAAATACGTTCTAGCGAATGAAAAACCCCTTTTAATAGAGTTATTTTATTCCCCGTAGGACAGGGGGATGCTTAGTAGAAAAATAGGGTTGAAATGGAGCCACGGTAAGAAAAAAGGTTGAGAACTCTGGTCTAGAGAACTGAACTATAAAAAATATATCGTCTCATTTTCCCACATTAACCCTCTAAGCGTTTGAGATTAAATGTTTAGTTGATTCGTTAACTGCCTTTAGCTTGGAGTGTTTTAGTTGGAATAATCCAACCTCCTGTTTAGTTTTCAAAAGGGTCTAATATGTACCGTCTCGAATGTTTCAAAACCACAAACTGGGGAATGAAATAAATAGTCTAAAAATGGTTTTCAATTTAAAATAAGGTAACGGAAAAATCAGTTTCAAACTCTTAAAGGGTTAAAGAAAAATTGATCGACAAGGTGTGCTACATTTTCATTGTGATAAATAATTTACAAACAGCCAGCAAACTGCTCATTTTTAAATTGTGTAAAATCTAGCTAAGTCAACTTTATTATGGCATTATGTCGTGCATATGGGCATTGAGTTTTCCTTCACAGATTGTGAGAACCATTAGAAGTGAAGCACCAGTCTAATTATCAGTTCCGAGGTAATCACCAAGAGGTCACTTTTCTGCTCTTCACGAGCCTAGAGAAAATGCAAATATTACTGAGCCTACGGTTTTCCTAACGCCATGCAATGAGAAAAGGGGCTAACCAAAGTTTTTTTGATTCTGATCAATTGATTACAATCGAACCTGATCTATTTCTCATAAATCTCAACAGAAATATTTAAAAACAGTTTCTAGGTAAGGTTATATTATTACAAAATCTTGTGACTGGTAATACTTTTGGATTTTGAAAAATTGAAACGCATTGTAAAAAATCGCAAACGTTAAAGAAAAGACCACATAAGTGCATCAATATATTCAATATATATTGAGCAACTGGTAGTTTAATGCAGAAGATACTGTAAAAGTGAATCTTTTACACAGATACTATTTTCTATGAATATCACTTATACTTTACTCTTGCATCATACTTTACTCTTGCATGAAAGAAAAATATTATAATCTTAGATTATAATCCTCCAAATCCCATTATATTGAAATGGATATATTTCCCTCATGACAACTTAAATCTACCTAATGAATTCTAGAAAGAAAAGGCTGTTGAATCATTCCTCTACAGATAAAATAGATGTCGTTGCATGAGTCATTTAATACCACGCGATTTCAAAGAATGTATTTATTTTATTGTCCCTGCCCTTTCACATGGAGCAACTATATTTTATCCTCAATACTCAGATCATAAAAATTATTCGAAAATTTCGAAAGCGAATCGGTCTTTATTATTAAAAGAGAAGGGTAAAAAACCCTAATATCCCACATCAGTGTTTATGGCTATATTTTAATCAAGAATGGTAATTGTAGTTAGTGTAACATTGTTTAATTGAATTGAATGTTAATTTTATTTAAACGTATTACAACTCAGATAATAGTATTACAATCGGTGCTCGTTCTAAGGACCACACGTTGTAGCGACTACTCCAATACAACGACCACTGCAAAAAAACTCTAAATAGAGGCCTCTTTTTTTATGCTGTAGCGTCACGACAAGTAGGTAAGGCTATTCTCTCTGAGGCATTTTGAAGAAATTTCACAACTATTGATCCATACCAATAAAGACAGAGTTCTAATTAACAAACGAAGGCCAAATTTTTAAAACAAACTTAACAATTTGTTAACAAAAATAATTAACATTTAAAGCAGTGCAACATATTCAATTTTAAAAAACCCGTGCACATTCACAACGTACGGAGCCTAAGCACACATCGCCTCGCCCGCGTTCTCAAGCGTCTCTCTCTCGTGTCTGGATTTTTTAGACGGGGTGGAGGGGCCGGCAGATTATCGGCTGACAGCTCTTCTTAGACGCCGAACTTTATTACCTTGCAGAAACGTTAGGATGACAGCTTTACTGGCTGATCTGTAAGGAAACCGGTTTTTAATCCCCCCACGTGTTCCGAACTGGTGGAACCGAACAACACATTCCTTGAAAAACACGCCGCTGTGGTTCAAGCTCTTGTGGGGTCTCGGGGAAAAAATAAGACCCTATTTCCAGTACGCTACAATACCTATCTTTGTTTTACATCCCATATGATGACCCTGCAGATTATTTAGTACCAGTAAATCGTTCCCCAATTCACTCCCACGACTCGATCTTCAACAGCGATTGTATTTTTACCATGTTTTTATTAACTCGCTTTCTTGTTTGCTTATGTGTGTGTGTGTTTGTTCCTTACAAATCTTGCAATCGAATTTTAACTAACTTCCCGACTAGCTAGACATTTAAAACTTTTAGAACAGCTCAGAACACGATGACAAATTTTTTTAATACTTTTAGCCATCTTTAAGCAGATTTGATATCTTTTTCAGTTAATTTTGTTTTGTAGACTGATGTAGCCATCTATCGACCGGGACGGGAACGAAAAGTTAAACGCGAGTTAACTTCCAATTAACTTCATTTTCTTTCAAGTTGATGCGATAATTCATCAAAAAATTTTAAAAAGTATTTATTAACACATAGAATTGTCAAGTTTATGTGATTCAACAGAAAATTTAAAAACATGGTATATAAAAAAGTCTTTTTATCTTGTAATTATTAAAACATCGCAAATGCAAATAAAAACAAATCCACGATTTCATTTATTTTTATTATAAAAATTTGTATTCTCTTAAATTGCATACACTTTAATAAATTTTTTTGCAAGTGCTCATTTCATAACAAAGTGAACAATAGAATGTACACTGGTGTCAGAAATTAAGAGAATTTGCAGACTTGGTCGATTATCTCTAGAACTACTGTAATTAAATTTAATGAAATTTGATATGTACATACATTGATACAATAAAAAAAAATTAACCATTCCATAATTGTAATACACACGCATGATCATGCGTAACACTCGTTGGAGTCGAAAGGTATGAAACAGCGGTTGCAGAATGAACAAAAAAATGGGTTAACAGAGGGTATGGTCCCCTTCTTACAGATATACAGGTCTCGCAGCGTGATTTCATACTTGAAATAAGGCAGTTTATCATTTCCTGTGGCAGTTGGTCCTACTCGTTCAGCAACGCTGTTTCATTCCCTGGATGGTTCTCGGAGGGGCGTTGCGAGTTGCATTTGCCCTCCCCAGAGGCGTCCCAGACATGCTTTATAGGGTTAAGGTCTGGAGATCTGGCTGGTCAATCCATCCGGCGAATATCCTAACTCTCTAGAAATTCGTCGACCAGAAGAGCTCTATGTGGCCTCGCGTTATCGTCCATTAAAATGAACTCAGGGCCAACTGCACCCCTTAAAAGGCGAACATGGGACCTCATCCCTATACTCGCACCAGTCACAGTGCCTCTTTCAAAGACACGGAGAGGTGTGCGGCCATCCAACATGATGCCTGCCCAGACCATTAAACCTCCTCCGCCATAATGGTCGATTTCGCGGACATTGGAGGGTAGGTAGCGGGTCCCTGGTTCTCTCCATTTGAACGTACGGCGAGAATCTGTGTTTAGGCTGAACCGGGACTCATGAGTGAAGAGAACGGTCACCCATTGATGCATACTCCAATCTTTATGCTCTCTGCACCATGATAAACGGATTCTCCTGTTCGTAGAAGTGAGCAGGGACGCAAACAGCAGGTCTTCTTGAAAACAACCCTCTCTCGTGAAGTCTTTTGGAATCAGTCACCCTGATACACGGGTTCCTGTGGCTGCATACAAGTCACTAGAGAGCTGAGAAGCTGTAGCACTCCTGTACGCCTCGCTATAATCGACAAATGGCGATCTTTTCTGGCCGTCGTGGCTCTTGGAGGACCTTGCCCAGGCTTTCTCTCGATGGATCCGATATTCTGGAACTGTTTCGATAAGTTACACACGACGCTGGGCGTTAAATTGAACTCTCTACAATTGGACTTGAGATTGGCCCTGCTTCTAGCCTCCCCACAATTCGCCACCTCATTCCATCATCTAAACGTTGGTGGTTATTCCTTTTTACTGTTACAATTGAAATTAACCGATTGCTGCAAAATAACACCATCTATTAACCCATTTTTTGTTTATTCTGGCAATCGCTGTTACATACCTTCCGACTCCAAAGAGTGTTACGCACGATCATGCGTGTGTATTACAATTATTGAATGATTATTTTTTTGTATTGTATCAATGTATGTACATATCAATTTCTTAAAATCGGTACAGTAATTCTAGAGATAATCGACCAGTCTGCAATTCTCTTAATTTCTTACACCGTGTATACTGTAATCGTTTACTAATATGGAATTTATTTTAAAATCTTATTCTGAAGCAAGTGATGGGAGTTTTTATGTTTTATATCAATTGTCGCTGCAGTGACGACACCGTTGTAACTCGTTCAAACAGTTTTTCCTATTCTAAGAAACGAAGCCTATTGTGCGTTGCCTAAGTACGTCTTTGCGAAAGCACCAAAGATCAAATGACTTTCATTTCAAAATTTTGTGCCTAGATGGAGAAAAATTTTTTACGCATTTCCAAGATCATGACTGATAATATTCGAAATGTCGAAAGGCGAATCGGGGATTTAACTCATCCAGGGTTGCTTTAATGTTTTTGAATTAACTCCAAAAGCAGATTTTTCTCAGAAGTGTCATCCATTGTACTCGATTCGCACGCTGTAAACCTCAAGCGAATAAATTTTAAAAATAAATAAAATCCTCCACAAAAAAACAAAAAAAAAATCCTAAAGTACCTGCTCTTCCGCTCAATAAACAATGGTTCATCAAAGCGAATTTACAAATCCAACTTGACAACCCTCATTTTTTATTCACTTTTTTGTTGTTGTTTTAGACCTTGTCGAAAACTGGTAAGACTCGAAATGCTAATTCGTGTTCGCAGTTGAATGAGTACGGTCCTTTGTGCAGATGCGTCACGAAAGAGGTGTGAATAAAAAAAAAATAATAATAATAAAGTGGATGCCCACAGAGAATGACGAGAAATACATAAAATCCGGTCTTAAAAACCAACAACACATTGTCCATTCGCTGTTCACGCCAATTGGATCGTAGAAATAGCCCATTGTTTCCATTTTCCCCCCGAGACAATCTGTTTTTACAAACGGTTGATGAGATTCCTGTGTGCTCGCACCATTCGTCGATGCATCGCGTTTTATGGACGACTTAAGGGAAAACATTATCGAAAGAGGAAGGGAGAAAATTTTAATATTCATAATTTTAGTAAACGACTGTTTCATTTCGGGAATGATGATTTCAAAGGTCTGCAGCATTGTTTTTTTATTAAACGTTAGTTCTATTTTCTTTCTTTTTGAATGTTTAACATCTCATAATAGCATAAAATTTAACAAATATTCCCCCCCCCCAGAAAAAAAAAAATTCCCATATACCACGGACCTAACGGTTCTAGCTCAATAAATCCCCATAAATCTTATTATATAATATATATATATATAATATATATATACTATATACAGCGGACGCTCGTTAATTTGAACTCAAAGGTTCTCAGAAAAAAGTTTCGAAATTATCCGATGTTAAGAGAAAATATATAACTTTTAAAGTGTATCACTGAAGAAGAAAAATCTCTAGTATGTATAATCCCAGAAAACATATTATACTATGTTATCTAAAATTAAACATATTAAAAAGCAATACAGATTTACCTTAATCATAAAATGAAGCAGAAGATATGCAGCAGAAAGTAAACTTTAATTAAAATAAGAATTGCACTTTTGGGATAAACTGTAAAATGGATGTTTGGTTTTGTTTATGATGTTTTCCATTGTTCAGCCAGCTTCTCGACTTGAAGTAAACATTTCAGTTCGTTTTCAGAGGAGGTTCCATCTGACTAAATTGCTTTCAGAGTTTTAATAGAGTCCATTATGACTTGATCACTAGGACGCTTAACAGTCTCTGCCATTCTCATCTGATATCAATAAGGTCTCTTCTATTCATCTTCTCGGATAGTTTTATTATGTCATCATCGCTCAGTTTTACCACAGACTCTCCACGTCTTCCTCAGTTTTCCACAGACTTCCTAGTCTTCATGTACCCTTTACATATTCAGAAGAAGTAAGTTATCACCGTTAATTTTTTTTAATTCAGATCTTCTTTTTTAAATAGGATTAATATCGTCACATTCTTCGATATGATTGTTCTCTTCGGCGTGCATGAATTTAGCATGACGAACAGCACTTACTAATTGTGCTTTCTTAACCTCATCGCATGCGGCTCGTATAGAATCATTTATAGCTTGTCAGCATAGTAATGTCGTAATTTTCACCACAATCTAAACAAAAAATACAATAGCCACCAACGTTAGCGTAAATGCAATAGTCTAAGGAATGCAGACATGTGCCTCTTTACACAGAAAAGAAATACAGATGATTTTCACACACAAAATAATAAACACAGCATGTATTTTCTCCTTAAACGAGGAAAAGAAATTTATTTGTCAATTTTTTAGTTCGTATTAACCGAAGTGATAAAAATTTAGTTCGAATTAATGAGATATTTTTAACATTCATCCCAATACAAGTTTTTTGGGGGCCTTTGGATTAGTTTCGAATTTAACCGAAAGTTCGATGCTAACCGAGTTCGAATTAACGAGCGTCCACTGTGTATATATATATATCTAATATATATATATATATATATATATATATATATATATATATATATATATATATATATATTATATAGTATATATATATATATATAGAGAGAGAGACGAGATGAGAGTAGAGAGAGAGCGTTAGGCTTCAAACTGGAGTGCTTGCAGTTTGAATCCGACGTTCAATTCGTAGATCAAAACGTACTTCTATGAGGTCAGAGCAGGTTGGGAGAAGTTGTATGATTTCCACAATGTCACTCTAGTTAGGGTTCCTTCTTAAGAAGATGCTTAAAAATAGTAGAAATTAAAAGTAATACGAATGTAATTTTTTTTCTTTCCCTCCAAAAACATTAAAGTAGCCTTATAAAAATAAATTAAAACAATAAAATTGAAAGGTTAATTATTCTACCTCTTATAAAGGTAGATCTGAGTCACTCCCTCCTTAGAAGAGCCGAAAAATTAACTTACAAATAGGGTAATCGCCTCCTTTCCTGAGATGGGACCAAACCCTCCCCAAACATAACCGTAGAAAATGATCCTGTTAACGCCACTGACTTGGCTGGTATAAAAGACTGCTTCAGATAAAAGCATTTGACGCTTGCAAGCATTTTGTCTATTTTTCGGCTGTTTTGGTATCCCTGTTTTCATCTTCGTTATTGCTATTACTAACGTTTTCACGTTTTCAATTCCTCCTATTTTATTCAAAAAAAATTTCAATCAAAGTTCAATTACTTCACCATAACTACATTTTTCTCTCTCATAAATGTTCGGGGCTTATTTTGTCTGATGCATACAGCAAATGAACTATGATAGTACGTAATGAATTAGAACTAGAGAACAACTTTGTATAATCAATCAGAACTATAATATCTATATGTAAAAAGCAGATCCGTCACTGACTGACTGAGAGATAACGCACAGACCAAACCGCTGGACCTAAAGGGCTGAAATTTTGCATGGCGATTCTTCATATAGTGTAGGGGTGCACTAAGAGAGATTTTTGAAATTTCTTCTTAGATTTTTTAAAATTAAACTTTTAAGTTATTTTGTAACTTTTTTAAGTTTGCATTTAAAATAATAATCTGAGTGTCATAAAACTTACACCACGAGGAAAGATCCTAAAAATTCCTTTAAAATGAAATCTTTTTCGAATCTGTACCTCCCTTTTATGATTTTTTTGGTGAATTTTTAAAGATTCTTTTTTAGAATTTTATTTATTAAATGCTAATCACAATATTCTTTTCTTTTTTGTTGATACTTTAAATTAATTTTGCGTCACATGCATAAACAACGAAATAAATGGACAAAAAAATATTACAGTAAAAAAAAATATTACTGTGGAAAGATAAAATTTAACCACTGGACTAATTGAGATGGAAGTTTTTTGAGAATTTAATTTAAATTAGTATGTTTTATGGATATTAAATTAAACCTATATATTAAACAGTTTCGTGACTGATTGATAAACCTCGCAAAGACCAAACCGATGGACCTTGTAGGGAGTCGTCGAGCAGTATCATAAACAAAATGACGACAAGGTCTGGTTAAAAAAACTAAAAGAAGGTTTATTTACGGTGGAAAGTAGTATGGTGCAATTAATGAAGAACACTTTGCAATAGAACTCTAACGTGACGTGCGATATGATAAAGTTCAGGAATCTCTACACAGTGAAATTAACCTTTTCCTAACGGGGTGGGATAGCATGTATGCCAAGAATGAATATTATATATACATATATATATATATATATATATATATATATATATATATATATATATATAGGAATCTCGACGATCGTTTTCCCGTATATCGTTTTATCTATCTTTCATTCCCTCGAACGATCGTTTCCGTATGTATCGTTATTTCACCAGTCCCGAATAAATTCCATAGAAAACAAGCAAAAATGTCCGCATGGATCGTTCCTCGATCCATCGTTTTCCCGCAATATTCGTTCAGAATATCGCAGCTTTACATTAATTTATCGGATCGATCGTTTTTTCATAATATCTGGGACCTGAAATATAAATGTCTGGATTGACCTAGAATGACGCTCTAATTAAACAATGAAGCAGGAACATTTGAGTGAATGGTCTCGTGTTTTGTCTCTCTTGTTTAGCCTGGTTTCGCTTTATGTACCACTCCCATTATTTATTCGTCGTTGGTGTTCCTTAATTCTTTAGCCCCTGGAGTACCCTATTTTCGGCAACTCATTCCAAATTCACCGACCATTCAACATTTCTGTTCTTTTAGCAATCTCAGCTCTTTTAGCACAGTCAGCTTTATTGTTGGGCCGTGGATGGAGGCGCCCTGTTCTTTGGTTAGTGCAGTGGTCGGCAAACCGTGGCTCGCGAGCCATATGTGGCTCTTTGGCCCCCTTGAGTGTGGCTCTTCCTCAAAATACCACGTGCGAGCTCGCACGGACAGTGAGATTGAAACTTCGTTGATGACTGGTTTTCTTATTTCTATTTTTACATACTTAGTTGGTGTTTATGTGTTTTTATCTTTAGGCGAGGTGCTCTGAAGCGACTTAATGAGACAACATTTCTAGAAATATTAAATGTCAACGCGTATCGTCAAGATGTATCTTTGCCTTCTTGTTTTACAATGTATACTTCGAGAGCGTGTTCCCCGTAGAATACACTAGAATAGTCAAAATGGTCTTGGAATATAACCAACCAGCAAGTCGAGGATCTTAACTTAGTTTCAGCTTTATCAATAGCTGTTGATGAGTCTTTTGTGACATAAATGATACAGTGCTAGTTTCACTTTTTGTACGATTTATTTATTCTACATGTCCTAGAGAAGAAACATTTAGAATTATTGTCACTCAAATGTCAAACACGTGTAGAGGATATAGCAAATGCTTTAATTGAGTGTATTGAAAAACATCATATTCTATTCCTATAAAACTGTCTCAATTTTCAACAGATGGGGCGAAAAGTATGACCGTCGGTAAGAAACGGGTTTGTTGCTATTTTTAGAGAAATTCATCTAGGACGGGCTATGTGCGCTGACATTTAATCAACTAGGACAGGGATGGCGAACCTGTGACCCGCGGGTCACATAGTGACACGCAATTTTAGACGCAAGTGAAGCAATTTTAGTGAAGCGTTTAGTGAAGCAATTTTAGACGACACGCGAGACGATCACATTGTTTTAACATCCATTTAGCTTTTCAAATTTTTATTTTCATTCGTCGGACTGAGAGATCTATAATCTAATTTGTACTAGAAATAATTTTTAAAAAATAATCGTTTGAAATTAATTTTTTCCCCTTCTTGTCAAACAGAAGTATTAAAACACTTTTTCAGTACTAGCGAATGCAAAAGAAATATTTGACGAAAGATTTTCCCAATTTCGAGAAATGGAGAAAACTTAAATTACCCTCTTTCGATCGGCTTCAAATTGATAACTTAGAAACGGAAATGGTTGAATTTCACAACAGTGTTGTACGGAGGAATAAATTTGCAGAACTAAACGTAAACTTAGAAAAAAAATTACAAGATCTGGAAATTGTGACGAATATATTTTAACAACAATCACTGAAAATATTATTTTAACTGAATGGAACTCGTTGCCTAATTCGCTAATGTCGATGAAAAACTTAACAAGAGCTCCTTTGACAATGTTTGGATCAACCTACGTTTGCGAACAGTTGTTTTCGACAGTGAATTTTATTAAATAAGAATAGAAATCGCCTCAGCATCGACTTGTCCGCTGCGTGTGTACGATTAAAAGTTACAAATATCGAACCACGTATAAATAAATTATCGTCCGAAAGACAACAACAAGTGTCCCATTAAGTTCGATAATTTTTGTACTTATTTTCTTCCTGATATTGGTAATTTTAAACAAATCATAATAAAAAGTTAAATTTGTTTTTGTTTTAAATATACAGTGGCTCCCAAAAGTGTTCGTACACTTACGATTTTCAATGAAATAGGGGTCTATCCTTTAATTAAAATGAATATTTCAGAATGGGTATTTAATAAGATCTATAATCTATTCTTAACAAAACTACATGAAATATTTTGAAAACATAATAAAACTTTTTTTAAGAAACCAGTAATCAAAAAGTAACAAAAACTTTATCTCACAAAAGTCATCGTAGACTGACATATTTTCGGATAATTCATAATTAAAATTATCGGCGCTTTATTTTTGAATTGTGGTGCCATTTAAAATATCGTTTGGCTTTAATTTTTTGCTTGCCTGCTACGTAATATTCTATTTATTATTTAGAAATGGCTCGTAGTCGTAAAGAAACAGCAGTCGAAAATTGATTATTTTTGATCATAGTAGTGATAAATCAGTTCGGAATATTGCTAAATTACTTAATTTATCCCATTCTACTATGCAGTATGTGATAAAACGCTTTAAAGAAGAAAATCTGATCGAAAACAAGGTAAGAAAAGGTTGTCCGGCAAAGTTAACAAAACGTGATCAGAGATTTATAATTAGAAAATTTTGAAAAATCCACGTTTGAGTGCTGTAAAAGTTTCTGCAGAATTTAATGGAACATTTTATACTTCAATTCCACCTGAAACTGTTCGACAAGTTCTTAGAGCAGCTGGATTACATGGGCGTTCTGCCCTAAGAAATTTTTTTGTGAGTGAGAAAAACAGAAAGCTTAGTCTTTCCTTCGCACTATCAATGATAAATCCCCAAACGTATTGGAATAATGTCTTATTTGCCGATGAAAGCAAGTTTAACATTTTTGGTTCATCATATAATTGTATGGAGAAGAAAAAAAATGAGGAACTTAATCCCAAGAACTTAGTAGGAGCAGTTAAGGATGGCAGTGGAGGTGCCCTTGTGTGGGGGTGCATGTCAGCATCAGGACTAGGTAATTTAGTATTTATTGATGGCATAATGAATCATGATGTTTATATAAATATTTTAAGAGACAATTTAAATTATCAGCCCAACAATTATAATGGAAGAATGGATGAACATTAATGCAGAAATTACAAAAGAACTAGTGCAATCTTATTCCCAGACGTTTAAAAGCTGTCGTGGATGCTAAAGGATATCCTACTAAATATTAATTTAACGAAAAATTAGAATATTTACTAATATGTAGAGTTTTTTTACAAGTGTACGATGACTTTTGTGAGATAAAGTTTTTGTTACTTTTTGATTATTGGTTTCTCAAAAATAAAGTTTTACTATGATTTCAAAATATTCATGTAGTTTTGTTAAGAATAGATTATAGATCTTATTATTAAATACCCATTCTGAAATATTCATTTTAATTGATGGATAGACCCCTATTTCATTGAAAATCGTAAGTTTACGAACAATTTTGGGAGCCACTGTATATCGTATATTTTTTTTTAATTTCCGAAGGTCTTCCAAAGACCGAAAAAAAATTTCTTTAAGTGACACGCGGTTTTATCTTCTATGGTTACAAGACATTTTTTGACACTGTAGCGTACTGGAAATAGGGTCTTATTTATCCTCGAGACCCCACAAGCTTGGAACACAGCTGCGTTTTCAAGGAATGTGTTGTTTGGTTCCAACCACTAAAGCTGTCAGCCGATAATCTGCCGGCATCTGTCGCCCTCCACCCCTTCTGAAAATCCAGACATTGAGGGGAAGACGCTGTATAAAATCCGAGCGGGATAGACGTGTTTTTACTAGGCTCCTGTGTTGTTGGGCCGAGAATGGGCCCTGGAGCGTGTATCTGTAAATCTGCACGTAAATTAATTGATCATGTCGGAAGTGTTTAATGTTTAATTCTTTTTGTAAATAAATCTACTTGTTATGTTTTGTTTTAAAAATTTGGCTTTCGCTTTTAATTAGAACTCTGTCTTTCTTTGGTATGGATCAATAGTTGTGAAATGTCTTCAAATGCCTCAGAGAGAATAGCCTTACTACTTGTCGTGACGCCACAACACACGTTAGAAAAATGTTCGCCATCCCTGAACTAGGAGATGCGAAGCCATTGTTCATATTAGTGTTTGACTGTCATTGTTATGATTTAATTTTATGGATACTTTACAATTTAATTTTATCAATAAATATCGAATTCTAGATATCAAGTTTTTTCGACATACCTAGAGTTTAACTAAGACATAAAACTTCAAGTACAGTTTATTAAGTTAATTTTAGGAGCGCTGTGCAGTGAAAGAAAATGTAGTGTCGAGGATTGAGAAATGTATGTTGAGATGGTTTGGACATACAGAGATGATGAACGAATGGAGATAGACGAAATAAGCATACAAAACGAGTATGGATGGAAGAGTTGGAAGGGGTCGACCTCAGCGAACGTACCTCATTCAGATTGAGGACGTTTTTAGCAAAGGCCAGCTTTGGAGTATCCTAATTAAATTAATAACAATGCACCTATATAATTTGAGTTAAAAAAAATTTGGCTCTCAGAAGAAATTTCAATCGTTGTAGTGTTGACATTTGGCTCTGTTGACTAATGAGTTTGCCGACCACTGGTCTAGTGTGTGAGAAGTTTCTGATTACTGCAGTTCTACACTGACCAATGAGTGTTTCACCCGGAAGCAGAACTTCCTGGTGCTCTTATGTCGGACCCCATCCAGTGCAATGGAATGGTTCTAGTTACAAACGATTCACGGCTGCCGCTTCTTTACTCTCACACAATAACCGATACCGAAAAGAATGCAATTTGCAACACAAAAAATTATTGTTTACTTGTCGAGAGAAAACCGCCAAAAAACAAACGACGATTAGTACTTTTATTTGAATCAAAATTCCTGTGTATCTACGAGTATTTCTTTTTTTATTATTATTATCTTGGATTTCAGTACAAATTTGTAATTTTATCTTCGGTTACACTTCGGGTATGTATGCATTTATGTATGTGAGTAAATATATTTTAGGGATATCAAACTTAAGGTATGGTCAAACTTTAAGGTATATAAACTTTAAGGTACTTTTTTGTATGTTCCAGCATCTATCGTTTTCCCGCATCCATCGTTTAGTTCAGTCGGTCCCTTCGAAAACGATAGATTGAGATTCCACTGTATATGTATATATAGTATATGTATGTATATATATATATATTTTATAATATATGTATATATATATATATATTATATATATATAATATATATATATATAATATATATTTAATATAATTATATGTATATATGCATATTATTATATATATTATATATATATATATAATATATATATATATATATATATATATAACCCCCTTAATGGCCATTCTTACAAACGGGGTATGAAATTTCCCGTTCTAAACGCTCTTGCCATTTGCCTCAACCTATCTGTATCAGATTAGCTATCGAAAATTACTATCATAAAAATCGTACAACGACCAAGACTCAGAAAATGATACGAGAATAGCAATCACAAGTATTTCACTAAATACTGAGTAAATATCATCTGGGATCCAGGCTCACTCTTCTTATTATTTTTTTCCTGTTTTAGTTTTATAAATAAATTAGGTTCATAATTTTTAATGTTTTAATATGACGCTTTTAAGTTTGAAATCATGCTCTTTTAATTTTAATTTTTGTTCATTTCTACCTTATTGAAATACACATTAATATTTAAATACAAAGTTTTAGTCCATGAGATTTTACCAAAAGCAAGTGCAGAGGGTAAACAAAACACTTTTTTAATGCAAAGTAAATATATATCTGTCTTAACGTTTTGTATCGCCCTTTAAAACTACCTTATTCATATGGGATATTTCCCCTGTGTGCTGTTCTCATCACATAAATGTGGATACTGTCCCTTAACTGTAGCACTTCAAAGTTCTTGCAGTAACTATTCAAAGAAAACCTATTTTTTAGCGCTAAGAACGCGCCCCTTCGTTACCGGGGAAATTCCGATCTGGCGGAATTTCGCATAGATGCAAAGCTCATCAGCCACCTGCAAAGTCGCAAATACACAGTCGCGAATCAGTCACCCTCCGTCAGCTCGCGAGACACTAGTCACGCTCCAGGAGCGTGACTAATTGACCCGACTGACCAGGCCTCATATTTCCGCCGCTCGCAACTTCCCGACGTCTTTACCCCTTTGACATTTGACCCCCTCCCCGTCATCCGTTTCCGAAAAGTGCGATCCGGGGACTCCCCCTTTGACACCCCCCGCAACGTGGGGAGAAGGTCCCTCGTCCCTTTGATCGTTCGTCGGGAAACCGCTACCGAAGCGAGAGCCCGAGTGTCGAGAAGAATCGTGGGGTTACCGGCGAGGAAACACATTAATCCCTGTTTCCCCCTACTTTTCGCGAATGTGTATTTGCGGGGTAAGATGAAGCGAGACATTTGAACTTGGAAAACGGTGCTGTTCGCAAGGGGACTGAAGACTCAATCCACCGGTCTTCATAGTCGCCATTTTTATTAGGACATAGAATAAAAAACATAAAATGAATAAAAACAGTAGTAAAAAGAATTTTAAAGTTACAAATCATAATATATTAAACTCATACAAACATTTCTTGGGCAAATATTGGTCAAAATAAATCTATCTTATTATAATATGTTTTCTGTAAATGATTTTTACTTAATGAGATGGGTGCAGTGGTTCTCTTGAAACCAGAACCGCAATGTCGGGCTCTATAATGGAAAGTTTTATTCTGAGGTCCGCTTCTACATTGAGTTTGTTTCTATACTTTGATTTCATATTATAATAGTACCGAAAAGCCTGTATACATAAATATGTTTGCAGAACGGAATCAAATGTTGGAGGTCTTCATTTGAAAGTGCAGGGTAATCAGATCTGAGAAATAACCAAACGTTTTGAGTTCAGTTTTGTTGAATTGTAGTTTCAAAGACGTATCATGATAATTTCACGAGAATATCTTGTTCAAGTATAGATTGTTAATGTCAAAATTGTTCGCGGACCACAGTTTAAGAATCTATGCTATATCACATCAGAAAAAACTCTATTGTATGTAAACAAATGTAAGTAATTACCGAAATTATTGCTCTAATCAACAAATGATGTGCGATACTTACATATATAACGAACTATTTTTTGATGCTTTTCATATTTTTAAATAAAAATTTACCTTCATTGGCGATTGTTATTCATTTGATATGTTTGTGGAATGTAACAAGTTATCTCAGTGAATTTTAAACCTAGCATGCAATTTTCATTTTATAAATATATTTTTTGTTTGTTATTCATTTCAATTCTACTTATTCCAGGATAGTGAACTTTTGGAGAAATGTCTAAAAGCCATCCCCACTGAAAAGACAAAGTTTTCAGTGTTGGTGACAAGCTCTGTGAGTTGCATTTTGAAGAAGAGTGTGTACAAAGGTCATATACAACTTCACTCACTGGTGGAACAATATTTACTCTAGAGACAGCAGTCCACTTTTAAAAGCAGGTTCTATACCAAGATTATTCCCTAATTTACCAAAATGTCTGTCTGTTAGAACATGCAAGAGAAAATCTCCAGCTGCTCGTTATTCTTCATTTGACTTCATTCATCTCATTTTCTGTAGCTTCATGCTACGACATATAAAATCCATAAGATAGAATATCCTTGGAATAATCGTTTATTATTTCAATTTTTGCGTGACTTAACCGATTTTGGCAAGTGAAAAAAAGTAATAACATCCAATTCAGTCTTCAAATTATTTTTTCACTACAAAAAAAAATTGTAATAATCTATATATATAAAACAGTTCCGTAACTGACTCACTGACATATACCGCACAGACCAAACCGCTGGACCTAAAGGGCTGGAATTTTGCATGGCGATTCTTCTTATAGTGTAGGGTTCACTAAGAAAGATTTTTCAAAAATTCTTCTTAGATTTTTTTTAAAATTAAATTTTTAAGCTGTTTTAGTAATATTCTTTAAAGCTTGCATTTGAGATAATAATCTGAGGGTTATAAAATTTATACCACGAGAAAGATCATAAAAATTCCTTTAAAATGAGATCTTTTTCGAATCTTTACCTCCATTTTCTGATTTTTGTGAATTTTTAAAGATTCATTTTCAGAATTTAATTTATTAAATGCTGATTACGTAGTTTCTTTTCTTTTGTGACACTTTAAATTAATTTTGCGCCACGTGCATAACAACGAAATAAATTCACAAAAAAGCACATTAAATACGGTAAAAGATAAAATTTAACCACTAGACTCATTGAGATGAAAGTTTTTTAAGAATTTAATTCAAATTAGTATGTTTTATGGATATTAAACATATAATTCATTGCATACATTGACCGTTATTTAATTTGAATATTTTCTTCTACATTATTTTGTCTATAAAATATCCGTTACGATTTTTTTTTAATAAATATATATATTTTTTTTGGCATTAATTGCATACATTGACCGTTGTATTTAATTTGAATATACTCCGTAGCGAAGCACGGGTATACAGCTAGTAACATACAGTCAATAATAAATGATTGTATATCGCTTAGATTTTTACATTCCGATGCAAAATAAATATCTTTCACATAATTACTCCACGGCTAGCTCTCTACTCTACTAGTGCTATTTAGTTCCTCTGTCTATCAAAGTCCTGCTTGAATGTCCATTTGCTTTATTTACTCTTACCTTTTTACCGTGATTTATTAACTCGCTTTCTTGTTTGTGTGTGTGTTTTCCAGTACAAATCTTGCAATCGATTTTTAACTAACTTCCCGACTAGCAAGACATTTGAAAATTTTAGAATAGCTCAGAACACGATGACAATGCATTATTTTAATACTTTTAGCTATCTTTAGGCAGCATTGAATTCATTTTCAGTTTATTTTGTTTTGTAGACTTGTGCAGCCATCTATCGCCGGGACGGGAACGAAAAGTTAAACGCATGTTAACGTCCAATTCTTCATTTTCTTTCAATTTGATGGGATATTCATCAAAAAATTTAAAAAGTATTTATATATAGAACTGTCAAGTTTATATGATTCAACAGAAAATTTAAAAACATGTGTTTTTAAATTTTCTTTTTATACCATATGGTATATAAAAGTTGTCTTGTAGTTATTGTCTTGTAATTATTGTCTTGTAGTGTCTTGTAGTTATCTTGTAATTATTTTTTTTGCATTAATTGCATACGACCATTGTATTTATTTTGAATGTACTCCGTAGCTAAGCACGGGTATTCAGCTAATTTTAAACATACAGTTAATAATAAATGATAGTATATCGCTTAGATTTGTACATTTCTGATGCAAAATAAATATCTTTCACACAATTAACTCCACGGCTAGCTCTCTACTCTACTTGTGCTCTGTCTATCAAATAGTCCGGCTTGAATGTCCATTTGCTTTATTACTCTTACCTTTTTCCCATATACATCTATAATGTAGTAATACTTTATATGCATGTTTATATATTGTATATATATTAGTCCCCGGGGTTGCTCGATAAAAATTGAGCCCTGAGTAAGCAACGTTGACTGATCTGTATGGTTCGCCCAGATAAAAATAATGAACAATTTTTGTGGTTCTATGCGAATGTCTCATGACAAGTGCCTCTGCATTAACTTTATAAAAAAGCGATTTCAAGGAATGTTTTTTATTTTATTCACCTTGCCCTTTCATCTGGAGCAACTATACTTTACCCTCAATACCCAGATCGTACTGATTATTGGAAAATTTCGAAGGCCAATCGTACTTTATTTTGAAAAGGGAAGGGTATAGATTCCATAATATTCCACATAAGAGTATAAGGTTATACAGGGTGTCTGCAAATTAGTTGGGCAATTTCGTAAGTTAAGAACTTTCGAAATATTAAATGAAATTAACTCGTTTAAAATCAGACTAGTAGTAATATTTCCTAAGTTTATTCATAGATGGCTTTAGGAGGCCTAACGGATTCTATCTTTTAGCAAGCGGTAATTATTCTTGTTCGCCATTACGATAATGGACACGTACAACGGTGTTGAAAAGGCGAAATGCTGTCCTTGGTTTCGTAAAAGTCATTCCGCTGCGCAAGTGCGATGAAATTTTGAATCAAGTGTACAATCAAGTGTACAATTATCCATTCCTGAACTAAAATCAAGAATCTGCACTGCAATTAATTTGATCGCCGGAAATATGCTGACAAATCTGTGGCAAGAACTGATTCACCGATGGGACATTTGCAGAGTAACAAAAGGAAGTCACATCGAACATTTGTGAGAATGGTAAACTTGGATTATTTCTGTATCTTACAACAATATGTACTTTAATTTTTTTCCTGTAAATCTCATTCAATAAATCATTCTTTTTGTCCAACTAATTTGTAGACACCCTGTATTTTACTCAGGAACGGCAATTACAGTTACTGAGAATAATGTTTTAGCAAATTAAATGTTAATTTTTTTAAACATATTACAACTCAGATAACTGTATTATTTTTCAAATAGTTTTACGTTTTAGGAAACTCTTGGAACGTTCTTCATTCAAGCGCTAAAGATCAAATACTTTTTATTTCAAAATCTTTTGCCTAGACAGCTCTAGACTTTGCCTTGACAGAAATTTTATGTCAAGGCAAAGTTATTTATTTTTATTATTATTTTTTATTATTTATTATTTTTTATTATTTATTATTATTTTTATTATTACTTTTTATTTTTTTGTTATTTATTTTTTTATTTCTTTTATTTCTTTATTTATTTTTTATTTATTTATTATTTATTTGTTTTTTTTTTTCTTTATCAAGATCAAGACATTAAATTCGCAATCGCACTTTATTACTGAAAGGCAAGAGCATAAATTCCATAATATTCCACGTCAGAGTATAAGGTTATATTTTAGTCAGGAATGGTAATTAGAGTAATTGTATTGGTTTTTTATTGAATTAAATGTTACTTTTTTTAAACATATTGCAACTCAGTTAATTGTATTATTTTTCCAATATGGCGCACCTTTGTTTTCCCGTACTAGGAAACGAGGCCTCGTGGTAGGATATTTAATCAAGCATAGAAGGAAAAATGAGATAGATCAAATGATTTTTTATTTCAAAACTAGCTCAAAACCCGCGCTTCGCTACGGATTACATTCAAATTAAATACAACGGTCGATGTATACAATTAAATAAATATATAAATGCGACGATCAATGTATACAATTGATATATATATTTTACTAGCTGAAGTACCCAGCGATGCCCGGGATTTTAAGAATGTTTGTTGTTAATCAAAATCAATTTAAAAATTAACACAGTATAAATAACATAAAAATATATGTGAAATGTTATACACGTCTCAGAATTTCAGCCTTTCATCATTGTAATACTAAAATCTGAAAAGTAAAAATGTCAAATTCTCTAATGTTTGTTAACCAAAATTAATTTAAAACTAAGCACAGTATAAATAACAGAAGAAAAAACCTTGTGAAATCTATAAATCTATAAATTTATAATAAACTCCTCAGAATTCAGCTAGAATTAGCCTTTCATTATTGGGGTAAAAAAAGAAGCTGCAATTACAGGTTCAGCAGAAATTTCCAAGAACAATGATATGACTGCAGCGTTGCCTCTTAAAAAATGAAGTGTTTGATTGAGGGCTGCAAACCATTCAACTCCTCTCCACATCCTCCTATAAACATCCTCTACATATTAAATTCCTTTTCTCTCCATAATAAACTACTCAGAATTTTGGTAAATTCAGCCTTTCATCATAGTACCACTAAAAACTGAAACATCCTCTCCAGAAATATAAATTTATTAATATCAATAATTAAACACACACAAAGTATAAATTACGCAAAAGTTTTTTAACCAACATTTGAATAATTCGTAAATGAAAAAGCATATGAAAATAAAGATAAGAACTTCCGGAATCGAAATTAATTACCCTTAATTTTTAATTAATAAAAAACCAACATAATATGAATAAAAACGATAGTTGTTTAAAACCATATGAAAATAAAGCTATTATAAAGATAATAATAAAAAAAGCATCAGAAAAATGCTCGCGCATGAAGTTAACGTTACCATATAAAGATAGTAATAATAATATAAACCGCGTGTATAAAATTTTAGCTTTTCAAGCGAAATAAATTAATTTTTAGAAAAAAACTACTTTTAATCGAGAAATTAAATACATTGCACAAAATTTTGATTTTACCAACTTTCCACCCTACAATTTACACCCTACTTCTTTTAAATAGGGTGTAAATATGAAGTTTTAACAGCCAATTGAATGCCAGTTAAAACGATTGTTGTTTAAAATCATATGAAAATTACGCTTATTATAAAGATAAATAAAAAAGCATAGGAAAATAATGTGTGCGCATGAAGTTAACGTTACGATATAAATAGTAATAAAAATCTATATATATAAAACAGTTCCGTAACTGACTAACTGACTGATTGACTGACTGACATACAAAGTACAGACCAAACCGCTGAACCTAAAGGACTGAAATTTTGCATGGCGATTCTTCTTATGTAGTGCACTAAGAAATATTTTTGAAAAAAATTTCTTAGATTTTTTTAAATTAAATTTTTAATCTGTTTTTGTAAATTTTTTCAAGTTTGCATTTAAAATAATAATTTGAGGGTTGTAAAATTTTATCACGAAAAAGATCATAAAAATTCCTTTAAAATGAAATTCTTTCCGAATCTTTGCGTCCATTTTCTAATTTTTGGTGAATTTTTAAAGATTAATTTTTACGATTTAATTTATTAAACGCTGATCATGTGATTTCTTTATCTGGTACTTTAAATAAATTTATCGTCACGTAACAACGAAATAGACAAAAAAAAATTTTTTTTTCTTGCTAATGCGGCAAACGATTGGGCATTATCCAAAAAATATTAAAATACAGTAAAAAATATGTTCCTCAAACTGTACTATATTCTTTAGTATGTCCTATTAGATTTAATTTCAAAATTTTCTTCTACATTATTTTGTCTATAAAATATCCCTTACGATTTTTAAAAAATACATTTTTTGTCTTATGGTTGGAATACTAAAAGTTTAAAATAGTGGCGCCATCTACTGAACGCCTGTGAATCGAGAGTCGCATCTTTCAAAAGTTGTTGGTTATTTATTAATTAAAAATATTGGAAAGTTCTTGTGGATCTGTAAATATACATGTGGTAACAGTTTTAAAATTTATAAATTATCAACCTACACAGGTGATAATTTATCCGGCGTTGCCCGGGATTTTAAGAATGTTTATTAACCAAAATCAATTTACAAACTAAACACAGTATAAATAACATAGAATAAAAAGCATGTGAAATGTTATACGCATGAATAAAAAGAAAACCCAACATAAATACCATAAATTTACAATAATTTCTTCAGAATTCAGCTAGATTTACCGTTTCATCATTGGAGCAAAAAAACCCTGAAAAGTAAAGCATAAATATATACATTTATAATAAACCACTAAAAGCTGAAAAGGAAAAATGTCAAATTGTCTTTAGGAAAGTAAAGAATTTTGAAAAGTAAGCTGAAAATTAAAAATGTCAAATTGTCGAATGTTTGTTAACCAAACTCAATTTAAAAACTAAATACAGTATAAATAACATAGAAAGATTTATCCTTTATCATTGGACAAAAATTCCTGAAAAGTAAAACATGAAATATATAATTTGTAATAACCTACCAAAATCCATTAAAAATCTAAACACAGTATAAATAACATAGAAAAAAAAGTATACGAAATGTTATACACATTAATAATATAAAAATAAAATAAATAAAATAATAATTTTTAAAATAATAAAATAAAATAAAAATAATTTAAAAAAATAATAATAATAATTTAAAAAATAATAAAATAAAAGCTGAAATAAAAAAGCCGAAAATACAGGTTTAGCAAACTTTGTACGATCCGTATTCGAACCCGCGTCGTGTAGCGTAGTAAATGAACGCTCTTACCGAATGCGACACATTGACATGCTGCTTTATTGAGTTAATAGGAAAATATTCGACTAAGATTACTGGAAAGTTGCTATGGGTTGGTGAATATACATGCATTTATGGAGTGAGAGGAGTTTTAAGTCAGAAATAAGTTATCAGGATAGAAGCTTAGTCTTTAACTCTTCAATAGACACAAAGACATAAGCGAGGGGTGCAGTAGCGATTAAAAATGATCTTGTGACACTTAGCGTGGTTGATTCGAATTTTCCATCGCGTGTGATAGTGTCAATATGCCGTTGGATCCGATTTATTTTAGAGTATAAAATCTGACTTGAAAGATTATTATTTTCATTTATTATTCTGGCTTAATATGTAACTTGAAACTTTTTGATTTTATTTATTTTTATCTTTTCGCTCGCTGTTCGCTTCAGCTAACCCTAACGTGGACGCCATATTCAGAGGGGTGATTCCACAAAGTGTAACATCTTACATTTAGTTTCAAAATTTTTGGTTTTTTATTAATTAAAAATCAACGGTAATTAATTTCGATTTTTGAAGTTCTTCAGACCCTCGGCTATTTTTAAAGACGCCTGTATGTAAAATTTCACGATCGTTGCTCCTAAACTGTGGATTTCTATACAATTACAGAGATACAAACATTCATTTTTTATAGTAGATGGCGTTTTTAACAAAGCAGAGGTTCGAAGGTTACATTTTTGCTCTTTCCGAAGAGAAATATGCATACTCCGTTATCCAAAAACGATGTGAGAGTCATGGTTTTGTGATATCTAAAGGGTCGATAGGTAATATCGTCAACAAGAAAGGAAAAAAAGTCAAATTGGAGCCTCAAGTCGGACAAAAATTCCAAACAAGTATCCAAAGAAAAACGGACATCTTCGGCTATTGCAAAGGTACGTTGTTTAATGTTAAAAGAAAATCCCCCTAGTCAAAGGACAGTTGCAAAATCATTAAAATGCTCGGTGTCCACTGTAAACAAAATGATAAACGTTGATTTAAATCTTAAGAAAGTGGAAAAACGCAATGTGCATCGTCTTCTTCCAAATCATATCGCTGAACGCAGGACACGCTGCAGAATTCTATATGAGAAACACTTATCCAAAGAAAATGGAAGACAATTGTCACAATATGAATCATGGGTGTATTTAAATGATTGCAACAAAAAAGAGCCATTTATTATCATAAAAGGGGAGAAAAAACTTTAAGTACATGGTTCAAAGAATCGAAAGAAAGTTTTTCTATTGGAATCATGATTGTTGCTGGTTTTTCTTATGGGAAGTTAAAAATAAAGAGAGTGGAAAAAAATGTCAAGATTAATTCCAAATACTATCAGGAACATATTTTGTCGCCAATTTTTCCTAATGAAATACCATCGCTTTACCCACAGTGCCATCAATCTGTGAGACTCCATCAGGACAAAACTAGCAGTCACACATAAAAATCCACTGTAAATTTCCTAAAGGAAATGGACAAAAAAATGGTATCAAGGCCATACCCTTCACTGATATCCTACTAAATCTCCCGATGTATCACCTATGGATTTTTGTGCTTCGGACTTTTAAAATCTGCATTATCCAAACGTCGTCCCAAAACCCTTACAGGACTCTGGAAAGCTGTTCAGGAGGAATGGGATAGAATACCTCTTCTGACACTTCAAAAGACATTATTATCCTGGAAATTGCGGTGTCGAAAGATAGTTCAGAATAAGGGATGTCAAATAGAACATTTAAACACAAGAATTTTATGTAATTTAGTTTTATGAATACAATATACATCGTCTAAAAAATGTGTGAACAGCCTCTGTATATTTTATTTTTACATTTTTGTGGTCGTAAATTAAGCCCAGTAACTTCTAAAACTAGGTACAAGACTAAATTACATATTAGACCTAATATATACAACATTCAGTGTAAATGCCAGAGAGATTTTCTTTGTTAAGCAAAATTACAATTCGTTGATCATTTTTTCGTCAAAAATGTTTTATTTTATGTAAAATATTATTAAAAAAGTTATTATACAACAAAACTGCTTCTTGTGTGCTAATTTCTACCAAAAACTTCATCAAAAAAGAGATCGAGTCGGATCCGAGCCGACGGTATTTCGTCTTAAACCACTGTACCGCTTAAGAGTTAAATATTTCATAGCTGCATACACTTATTAACCCTTCAGCGGGCGCGCCAATTTTTGGAACACCAGCTGGCGCGCGTTGCATCCATGAGCATGCAGGATCCATGATTCATGAGCCTGACGTCAAATTCTCAGCCTCCCGTCGGCATTAAGTATACGGAATCGAGACTCATCACTCCATGCTACTCGTTTCTAGTCCTCTACACTCCAGTCTCTGTGCTCTCTTGCCCAGGAAGAAGTGCAGCCCGATGGCGAGTATAGAGCAATGGTACTCTCGTAGGTCGACGGCTCCCAAAACCCATACGGTGAAGCGAGCGTTGCACAGTCCATTTACTGACTATACGACTGACACCGTCATTAAACTGGGTGGTAATTTGAGCTAATGTTTGGCTTCGGCTACGTACAATACGCCTGAGCCGTCTCTCACCACGCACTGTCCACGCAGCCACTGCCCGTGCTGATGTGACATATATATATATATATATATATATATATATATATATATATATATATATATATTATTTATTTATTTATTTATTTATGTGTATGTGTGTATATATTGTACGACAAATTTTTCTCTGAAAAAGTTTAAATTTTTTTTAAACTAACATAAAGTATCCATATAAGTGCATTTTCATACGCTCACTAAGTTTCATACGCTCCCTATGCATTAACGATAAAAATGCTCAAATTTTGCTGCCGCCATGTTAAATCTTATTAACTCGCTTCATTTATTTCTGAAACTCTCTCGTCAAGCATTTCTTTCTACAATCATTCTAATGCAAGCGCACTCCTAACTATAGAAATACATTTCTGCCTCTCGCATCATTTTAATTCAAGATAAATTTACGATCCGTGAACAAAGCTGATCGTTCATTTCTTGGTATCTTATTGATGTCTGTTAAAGACACTTGTTAAGACGGGATTGTTCTTAACAGATTAGGTTCGGGAAATTTTTCCCCAGTTCTTTGTTCCTCGTCGTTCTTCTTCCGCAATAACACTGAAAGACTTTTATGGTGTTTTTTTAACATTCTGTTTCAGCACAACAATTTGCAGAGAATTTGTTCAGTTTAATTTTTTCCAATGAGAGTTTCCCCTACATGTGCTAGAGGAGCAACCTAGTGCCCCATTAATGGAAATAAATTATTTTTACTGCAAATGAAGTAAAAGGTTAAAATAAATGTAAGTAGAGTATAAAATACATATATATATATATATATAATATATATAATATATAGATATATATATATATATATATATATATATATATATATATATATATATATATAACATACAAAACAAAAAACCTTTTTTTTATTTCCAAATTCTTTTCATTTTCCTTAAAATTACTTGGGCGTAAGCAAATAATTTCATTTTCGTTTTAAGAACGAAGGAATTGTAAGTTTCCTAAAAGTAGCTTTTCTTAGAAAAAAAGAAAGAAATTTCCTCTTGCATCCGACAAACCGCAAAAATTAAATTAGATGAACCCATCTATCATGAAACTTAACACATGCACGCCTAAACGTGATCAGATATGGCTAGACTTACTCATCAAAGCAAACTTTCAGGCTTTTATCCCTTTTTGGGTGATTTCTTGCCAAATATTGAAACCTTCACATTAATTTTAGATCAATAAATGGAAAACATGGATGCATGTGACAAATCAAACTTTTGTAGCATCGTTTCACTGAACTTTTACCAAATTTGTCCTAGCTTAAATGTGCGAGATGGTTTAATCGAATGTACAGACTTATGGGGGTCCAGGGCACAAAATTGTTCGAATTTCGAAAAATCATTTATTGCATAAAAATTTTTGTGTTCTTTTACACTTAAAATGACGTTTACATCATGTTTCTATCTTAATTAGAACAGGAGAAATTATTATTTTTGTTTGCAACATTCTAGTATAGCCAAGCGTTGTTTAAACCTGTAAGTGCGTTTTTCAGCATGATGGGTTTTTTCCCCATATCTCGTCTTCAAATTGTTGTAAGTCAAGAACCGTCAAAGATAAATGGTTCAAACTTGAAAAATGTCTTTTTCAACTCTTTTAATTTAATTTTGATTCATCAAATTTGAAAAAAATATTTACTTTGAAAATATGATTTTTTTTAAAAATCTTACATAATTTTTTTTTGTAATTTTTAATATAAATATTTTTAATTTTTTAAAAAATTAATATTTACAAAAATGCTGAATTAAAATTAAAACTTATATTTTCTGTTTAATTAAATGAAAAAGAATTGAAATTCGACTAATAATATTTCGAGTTATAACAATTTTAAATTACCCCACTTTTTTTTTAAATTTTGAAATTTCAAAATTTTTAAAAACACATTTGAGATGTTTTATAAAGTGATTTTTTTTACAAATTATTTGGTTAACCATCACAAAAAAATTCAAAATTTTAACTCAATAAAATTTTTTTTTAAATGTGTCCCGGACCCCCTTAAAAATACTTAGAATTTGTAACCCTAGATCCAAATTTAGTGAAACTTTAACTAATTCTTTCTACTCATATCATGAAACCATTTTTATGGATAATTGACGTCAAACAACATCACTTCCATTTGTGAGTCATACTCATTCACCTAGCTTTAGAAATACTATTCTCATCCTCCGCAAACACACCAATGAATTAAATTTAAACCAAATATCTGATCTTCTACGGCTCCCATAATCCGACGGTACTTACTGAATCCCTTGGCCAACCCCTTGAGATTCAGGCTTAGCCTCTGATCGCACCGAACGAACGCCTTTTGAAGTATTACCTGCGTATAAGCTCCTTACACCCTCTCTTTAAATACCCCATTTTTCTTCTAACCCGAGCAATAGCGGGAGATTTGTAAAATACGCAGTACCTTAATAGCTGTGAAGTCATATTAAAACAACTACGACCACCATTTGAGATAAAAAAATAAGTCCTGAATAAAAAAATCTTTAAAGACAGAAAAGAAAAACAAGGACTTAAAACGGGAGAATGGACTTTGATACCATTTCGGGAGGGAAAAATAAGCCAAAAAGTAGCTATAACATTGGGAATTTAAGAACCCCGTTCTTCTAAGCTGGGCAAAAGATTCGGAAGATTTTTAAGAAATATGAAATTTCTTAATCGTTGTCAAATAATGTACTGAACGATTCAAAAGTCAGTAAACATTTTAAAATCCATATTCAGTGAATAATTAACCTACGGGAACGCAATAAGTACATACACTCATGATATATATAAATATGAAATGTCCGGATGGACATCTCATGAAATTGTATCTTGCATCGTGGCTGGAAAATAATATCGGCTTCTGTAACAAACTAATTTATTAAACAGTAAAGCAAACATCTTACTTGTGGTGACTCCATGTACATAAATATTTTCACCTCCAAAATTTCCCTGTTTTGGATTGGCAACACTGTCTGTTTATGTTCGCGCGTTTCGATTCTCTTTGCTAGCTGTGACGATGTTTTTCGCTTAGCTAGAGGCAATTAGCAATATGATTAGTATGTTGTAAATAAAGTGTAAATATATAAAAATTATATTTCCTTGAACATCAGTACATCAACATACGCCTCATACTCGCTTCGAGTCAGTCCAGCGTCTCCCGCAAAAAGCGCCAAATAGAATTAGGTCAGAGAGGTTGGAATTGGCGGAGGAAGTTAGTAGTGGGAGAGAAGCCTTTACGTCAAGTCTTGAAGGACGGGTTACCATGGCAGAGATGAAGTGCAGAATGGACGATTATAGGTAGTTAGTAATATTATCATATATTATATATATATATTATATTAAATGCGGAGGCACTTATGGTGAGGACATTCGCCTATATCTTACCACAGTTTTGCTGGCCATTTTATTATGGGGCGCTATATAGAAGGACCAGCATTGCCCCCTGTGAAGCAACGACACAAACGGAGGCATTTTAGTGGCGCTTCGCCAGGATTCGATCCGAGCACCCTCAGCACCGAAAACCAGTGCAAATAAAGCACTCCAACATTTGATTCCGTTCTGCACAACATATTTATGTGAACAGGCATTTTCTTTAATGTTATGCATGAAATCAAAGTATAGAAACAAACTCAATGTAGAAGCGGACCCAGAGTAAAACTTTCCAACATATAGCTTGACATTGCGGTTCTGGTTTCAAGAAAACAACCGCACCCATCTCACTAAGTACAAATTATTTACAGAAACCATATTATAATAAGATCTATTTTGACCAATATTCGACCAAGAAATGTTTGTATGAGTTGAGTGTATTATGATCTGTAACTTTTAAAATTCTTTTTACTACTGTTTTTATTCATTTTATGTTTTTAATTCTATATCCTAATAAAAATGTTCATCTCTATAATGCGCAAGACCATTTATTAAAATAACCAGCGATACATTTTTTACCAATACTTATTATAACGTAGTGCCTATGACATTATTGAGCCAGAAATGAAGTCTCAAGAACGACGTAAAATGCCTAGGCTTGGGATGGGGTCCGCAAACAAAAAAATGTTGTTCAAGACGGGGTCGTCCGACTACATAAGTTTAAGAACCCCTGCTCTAGGTGTTATCTGAGATATCCTTTTATAAAATTCGTGCTTTAAGGAGGTTAAAAGAAGATTAAAACCCCCCCAATCCACACATACGCAAACAAAAAATCTAAAAAACCGCATTTGACATTGGATTTGAACCGGATTCCTTTTAAACGAAAGCACGGCTCAAGAAACAATTACATACCGAGTTTCATTGAAATCGGCCCTAAACAGACGGAGGTAAAAAATTTTGAAAATTAATTTTTTTTCAAATGTGTTCCAATGTATTACATTTTTTAGGTTTAAATATATATATATATATATATATATATATATATATATGGTGTGTGTTGTGTGTGTGTGTGCGTGTGTGTGCGTGTGTATGTATTATATACCGGGTGTCCCAAAAATAACCGACGATTTGAAAAATCAATTAAAGAAAAACGGAAGGTGATAGAAATGTACGGTTTGCTGCATTCTGCTTAGGTGACCAGGGAATTATTCTCACCAATTTTCAAAATTAGTTATAAAGTTCGTCAACAGATGGCGCTGATGGCTGGGAAAACTATAAAACAATGTTTTCATAATAACCACCGTTTGCAGCAACAACGTGGCGCAGTCTGAGGACAAAATGAGCAGACGTCCGTGAAAACATTTTAGTTTGAATGTTCTGACAAGCAGCAGAGATGTATTGTTCTAGTTCATCTATAGTTTGTGGATTGTGACGATACACCTGGTCTTCCAAGTACCCCCAAAGAACAAATCGCCTGGTATCAAATCTGGAGAATAGGGAGGCCAATCCATGCCACTTTCCGTATGATTCTTGCTTTGAAAACATGTTATAGTTTTTCCAGTCGGCAGCGCCATCTGTTGACGAACTTTGTAACAATTTTGAAAATTGGTGAGAATAAATTCCCTGGTTGCCTAAGCAGAATGCAGCAAACTGTACATTTCTATCACCTTCCGTTTTTCTTTAATTGATTTTTCAAATCGTCGGTCATTTTTGGGACACCCAGTATAATATAGAGAGAAGGTCGTTCGAACTTTATGGAAACGATTTTTTAATTTATTTTTGGCGTTTGCATTTTGTGATACAAATTTGGCAACTTCAGAATAATCGTCTGCTATTGTTTTATTTTGATTGGAAATAAAACAAAAGATTTATTTTAAAATTGACTCCTAAAATGGATAAATGGCTCGAAGGTTACGTAACTGCGCTTTCCGAGGAGAAATATTCGTATAACAAATTAAAAACGGTGTGAAAATCGCGGTTTGACATTTTAAAAAAAAGGTATTTATAATATATTAAATTTCAAAGGAAAAAAATGTCTAACTGAAAGATAAATTGAAAATATTACCACGAAACCTCATCCTAAGACTGTTCGAACGCAGGAAAATATCAAGAAAGTGAAGTCTCTGATCCTAAAAGGAAATACGCCGACTCAAAGATCCATTGCATCGAAACTAGGAATGTCTTCTGGCACTGTAAGCAAAATCATTCGTAAAGATTTGAAGTTAAAAAAGATGTTTAAACCTAAAGTTATAGGATTTTGCCAACGCATAATTGCTGAAAGAAAAATAAATCGTAGAAAATGAAATAAAAAATACCTAGCTGCTGAAAAATGGAAAGTTTGGTAACACTCGATGACGCATGGGTGTATTTAAGTGACTGTAATAAAAAAAGATCAATTGTGTATTGCTCAACTGCTGGAATGACCGTGCGAAATGGCTTCGTAAGTGTACAGAAAATTTCCACAGGGATTCATGATAGTTGCAGGATTTTGTTACAACGGCAAATTAAAAAACAAAAAAGTCTCAAAAGCCAAAATCAATTCACTCAATTATCAGCAGAACATTTTAGAATGAATTTTAGAAGAATAATTTCAGGCTTATATGAAAAGAACATTGACAAAGTTGAGCTTCATATGGACAAGCTAGGATGATATAGCTAGTGATGTATAGAACAATAAAGAATGAATCTAGAATGAAATAAAAATAATTGATGACTGAAAATAAATTTCATATAGCAGACCAACGTATATGTAAATGTAGGTACAAATACTTTATAAGTTTTAACACCTATTGATATGAACTGTATTCATATTTTTCGAATATGGTTCATAAAAACAACTCCATCTCATCAGAGATAAAATTAGAAAGTGTGTGTTTGTATGTATGTAAATGTTGACAGTAATTTAGTAGCTTTTAATGTGCTAGTAAATACAGGGCAGTTTCTAGGGTAGCTGCCATACGTGTGCGAGAATAATTCCCCCCCCCTCTACCGTATGGATTAATTGAAATTTCTCTGAAATATTTTTACCTTAAATGAAACAACGAATTACAGAAATATTATAAATTCAGTTTATTTTTTAATTTTATAACCTAACATAATAATTATTAATGTATTGATATAACAACTAAATGAATACGTTATATTAAATACATACACACATATCTATTAATACATATACTTAATAAGTCAGTCAAAAAGATAATCTTTGCTTCCTTGCTTTTTTAATGCAAATTTTGTTATAATATCTGATCATCTATATCTTCCGAAATGTCCTTTTCGATGCTAATAATAGATAAGTCTGAAAGCCTTTCTTGTCCCATTGTAGACCTCAAATAATTTTTTTATTATTTTAAGTTTTGAAAAGCTTCTTTCCCCGCTAGCCACAGTCACAGGCAATGTTAATAAAATTCGTATGGTAATCACTAAATTTGGACACAGATAGATGAGGTTGTTTGTAAATAGGTATTGAATCACATTTAACGCGTTCATTTCAAGGGAAATAGAGGGCAATGTTGTCAGTTTCATCGCATAAATCTTCAGCTATAATATATTTTTCATTTTTAAATGGATCATGTAACATACTTTCCACATATTTCATTTTGTAGACCTATTTGATTTATCTGTTTCAAGGAAATCTGATATTGAAATAAATCCCCCAAAAATGCTCCCTAATTTCCATTTGCTTTGATTTATTACTTAATAGAACAAATCTTACTACGACAGTAAGTCGGTATTGGTTGCTTAGATCAGGGTGGAATCTAAAATAGTAGAATAATATTTACAAAATTTTCAGAGTGATATTTTTCATGTCTTATTTTTTGTTCCAAAGGGAAATAGTTCATTTGAATATGAACACCTACAGTAGCTCCAAAATGTTTCGTACACTTACGATTTTCAATGAAATAAGGATCTATCCATTAATTAAAAGGAATATACAGAATGGGCATTTAATAATAAGATTTATAATCTATTCTTAACAAAACTATGAATATTTTGAAAACATAGTAAAACTTATTTTTAAAACACCAATAATCAAAAAGTAACAAAAACTATCTCACAAAAGTCATCGTACACTGAAATATTTTCGGATAAATTCATAACTAAAATTATCGCCTGGCGCTTTATTTTTATTTTTGAATTGTGATGGCATTTAAAATATCATTTGGCTTTACTTTTTGCTTGCCTATTCCGTAATATTCTATTTATTATTTAAAAATGGCTTGCAAAGAAACAACAAACAGCATTGATCGAAAATTGATTATTTTTCATCATAGTTGTGGTAAATCAGTTCGGAATGTTGCTAAATTACTTAATTTACCCATTATACTGTGCAGTATGTGATAAAACGCTTTAAAGAAGAAAATCGGATCAAAATCAAGATAAGAAAAGGTCGTCCGGCAAAGTTAACAAAACGTGATCAGAGATTTTTAATTAGAAAATTTGTGAAAAATCTACGTTTGAGTGCTGTAAAACTTTCTGCAGAATTTAATGAAACATTTTCTACTTCAATTTCACCTAAAACTGTTCGACGAGTTCTCAGAGCTGCTGGATTATATGGGCGTTCTGCCCGTAGAATTTTTTTTGTGTGAGAAAAACAGAAAGCTCGGGCTTTCCTTCGCACTATCAATGATTAATAAGCCCCAAACGTATTGGAATAATGTCTTATTTGCCGATGAAAGCAAGTTTATCATTTTTGGTTCCGATGGGCGTATAATTGTATGGAGAAGAAAAAATGAGGAACTTAATCCTAAGAACTTAGTAGAAACAGTTAAGCATGGCGGTGGAGGTGTCCTTGTGTGGGAGTGCATGTCAACATCAGGACTAAGTAATTTGGTATTTATTGATGGCATAATGATCGTTCTGTTTATATAAATATTTTAAGAGACAATTTAAAATTATCAGCCTAAAATTGGTATTTGAAATTTTTAATTTTTTTTTAATCAAGATAACGATCCTAAGCACACGGCTCTCAACGTTCGCCTCTGGTGTCTCTATATTGTCCGCAAGTTTTGAAAACACCACCTCAATCGCCAGATTTAAACTCAATAGAACATTTTTGGAGAGAACTGGAGGTTCGAGTACGAAAACACGACATTTTTAAAAGAAAAAGCGAACAAAAAACAATTATGATGGAAGAATGGATGAACATTGATGTAGAAATTACAAAAGAACTAGTGCAATCTATTCCCAGACGTTTAAAAGCTGTTGTTGATGCTAAAGGATATCCTACTAAATATTAATTTAACGAAAAATTAGAATATTTCTTATAAGTAGAGATTTTTTTACAAGTGTTCGATGACTGTTGTGGGATAAAGTTTTTGTTACTTTTGATTACTGGTTTCTTAAAAATAAAGTTTTACTATGTTTTTAAAATATTTCATGTAGTTTTTGTTAAGAATAGATTATATATCTTATTGTTAAATACGCATTCAGAAATATTCATTTTAATTAATGGATAGACCCCTATTTCATTGAAAATCGTAAGTGTACGAACACTTTTGGGAGCCACTGTAAATAATGAGGCATATTTGATAGTTTTGCTGATTCTAGTGAGGTGCTCTGATATTTTAATGAAAAAATATCATCAAGTTTCCTTACCTGTGAATATTTTATGGTCAGCAATCACAAAATCCAGCACAAAAATTAGAGACAAAAAGCTTTGTTTTTCAGTTGTTGAGGTGGACACGTTCAAAATTAATATAGTGCAAATTATCCCGTGGCCGTGATTTATAGGCTCAAGGCATAAATAGTATTTTCCTGCCAACCTGACAACTTACTGGAGGTTCGAGTACGAAAACCCGACATTTTAAGAAAAGAAAAAAGCGAACTAAAACAATTATGATGGAAGAATGGATGAACATTGATGTAGAAATTACAAAAGAACTAGTGCAATCTATCACAGACGTTTAAAAGCTGTGTGGATGCTAAAGATATCCTACTAAATATTAATTTAGCGAAAAATTAGAATATTTACTAATATGTAGAGATTTTTTACAAGTGTACGAGACTTTTGTGAGATAAAGTTTTTGTTACTTTTGATTATGGTTTCTTAAAAATAAAGTTTTACTATGTTTTCAAAATATTTCATGTAGTTTTGTTAAGAATAGATTATAGATCTTATTATAAATACCCATTTGGAATATTCATTGAATTAACGGATAGACCCCTATTTCATTGAAATTCGTAAGTGTACGAACACTTTGGGAGCCACTGTATAGATTTGCGCCTACACAGCCTTCGAGAAGAAATTTTACCGAGGAAAAAACATTCCCATGGCTATACAGTGCGAAAAGTCTCAAGACAATTACCTCCAGATTAGCAAAAGAAAAAAATCGTTTCACGACTACTATTATTTAAAGTCATTTGCCTTAGGAAATATTAAAACAGTATCTGAAATCCGTCTAGTTTCAGGAGTAATAAAATAGTATCTGCAATAACAACAAGTGTTTTCTGCATGTAAGCTTCCAAATGTAAAAGAAAATATTCATCAGGTAAAATTCATTTTGTTCAGCCTTGTTTCCCCGTCTCATGCGACTTAATGAAAAAAAATTGGGAGCAATGTCACGTCAGCGGTTTTCATTCACGTCAGAGTCACGTCACATTCACGTCACGTCAGACATTATTCGAGTTGTGTAATCAAAATTGCTGTGTCAAGTCAAAGGTGACTTACGATAGATAAAGGTTGAAACGTGCTCTCTCCAAATAAGGGAAAAAATTCAGCTGCGTGAAACTCGAGATAACAACATTAGATTTACGGCATTCTTCTTCAAACTTGTTCTATTTAAAATGGAAAGTACAATCATGGTATCCTCACTGATTTCGATACATTATTAAAATCGGAGATCAGAGAATCTGTAATGCAGAACTGGAATCTCTGAACACTTGTTTTCTCTGTTTGAATATTCGTGCTGTGTGACACAGTATGCTAATTAAACCTGCATTCACTGCCTGGAACGGCTGGAAATGAAACCTCTAGAAGAGGGGGATTTTAATTATTTTTGTACACAATCACGGGCAAAATTTTTATCTTGTAAACGTTCGTCGAGAGAACACTTTTAATTTCTGTCTATTCTAAAAAAAAAGTAACTCCCGCCGCCACTGTCAAAAGCTTGTCACGCTATCTCTCCAAAACCGCTGGGGGTATGAAGTCGAGACCGATACCAATAGATGCAGAAAAATGTGGGGAACTAAGTTAAGACATGTCTCATCTTCGTCGGACTTTTTTTAATTTATGTTTTGTGGGAAAATATTGACTTTTTCATCTTCATATTACGATAACTCGCCAAAAAATGATCGTAGAATTTTGATCTTTTTACAATCTAAGACTACAGACATTTATCTTTCAAAACTGGACCTCATTTCTTTAAAAATAGTTTAAAACAGACTCATATTTCCATCAAAAAATGAAACACAGTTTTTCAAGAAATATCGTCCCCCTATGTGGATGTAATATCGATGCTCCTCGAGTTTTTATCTTACAAAGAAAATATTTACATCATCTGGAAGCCGAAAGCTTTTTTTTATTCATATAAACCTCACTTCAAGTCTCTATCTTAAAATTTCGATTTCTAATGGAATTTTAAAGCTGATAATTCACAGTGATGAAAAGCCCTTCGCATAAGGGTGACAACAGCAACATGGATGGAAGCTGTTACTTTGGCCCGAGAGTCACCCCTATGTATCTCACTATTAGCCATAATAGAGGAGCGAGCGTAGTGAGCCTAGGGGCAAAGCCCCTAGTGCTTAACAAAAATACAAAATTCAATTTAGAAAATAAAAAAGACCCTAGAAACAATATGTTCAGAAAAGTACACATCTCTTAAAAGCTAAATTTCTTAGAGGCATAGTTTGGGAAAGAATGTCTGCCTTCATTCAAAAACATAATAAAATTCTTTCGGCAGTAAAATAGCGTTTTACGCTGTTTCACATAATCTGAAAAGTTAATGCTACGCGATCGTAGAGTGTTCCGCCAAAGTGAACAGAATAAATAGAACGCGATTTCGGTAGTTCTTGAAATAGGCTGCTATAGTTCCCGTTGTTGCTGTTTGAATTACAGGCAAACAATCTCCCAGAGTTTTTAAGGTTATCCAGATAGATATTTAAACATAAGCACACGGGAGAACATAGAAATGAAAGGAAAGGACTTTTGACTTCTGCTTATGGTGTTCTACAAGCCATTGCTGGAAATCATTGCGGTGAGTCACACCAAATTTTGGAATGTAGATTACTGTTGACAGACCTTGCTCATAAATCTCTCTTCGACGGGTTCCTGCTCATTCTGCGCAACGGGCATGCAGGCCGTCTTGTTGAAAGGAGTGTTCTAGTGCTTCAGAGACCCATGAGACCATCTGCATTCCATGCTTCAATGTTATCTATATATGAGGCGGTGAAAGGCAAAGTGGTGTAAATCAGTAAGTCAAGTGGTGTAAGTCAAAAGAGTGTAACTGCAAAACTACAAAAAATTCCACCATAAACTGAACAAATTATAATTCATAACAATTATTACAATATTGCAAATAATAACTATTTGCAATTCCACTATAAATTGAACATGGAGATTACATATTTGCCCCCAAATGAAAAAAGTTGAAAAAGTGACTTACACCACTTTGCCTTTCAACGCCTCATATATAAAACAGTTCCGTAACTGACTCATTCATTCACTGACTGACATACAACGCACAGACCAAAACCGCTGGACCTAAAGGGCTGAAATTTTGCATGGCGATTCTTCTAATAGTGTAGGGGTGCACTAAGAAAGATTTTTTGAAAAATTCTTCTTAGATTTTTTAAATTAAATTTTTAAGCTGTTTTTTTAACTTTTTTTACGTTTGCATTTAAAATAATACATTGAGGGTTATAAAATTTATATCACGAGAAAGATCATAAAAATTCCTTCAAAATGAAATTTTTTTCGAATTTTTACCTCCATTTCCTGATTTTTGGTGAATTTTTAAAGATTAATTTTTAGAATTTAATTTATTAAATGCTGATCACGTGATTTCTTTTTCTGATACTTTCAATAAATTTATCGTCACGTGGCGTAACAACTAAATAGACAAAAAAAATATTTTTTTCTCTTTCTAATGCAGCAGACGATTGGATATTATCCAAAAAATATTAAAAATACAATAAAAGATATGTTCCTTAAACTGTAGTGTATGGTTTAGCATGTTCTATTAATTTAATTTGAATATTTTCTTCTACATTATTTTGTATATAAAAATATCTGTTACGATAATTTTTATAAATATAGTTGTAAGGGTTTTATTTTGTCATTAATTGTATACGTTGACCGCTTTATTTAATTTGAATGTACTCCGTAGCAAAGTGCGGGTTTACAGCTAGTCTATATATATAAAACAGTTCCGTAACTGACTCATTCATTCACTGACTGACTGACTGACTGACATACAATGCACAGACCAAACCGCTGGACCTAAAGGGCTGAAATTTTGCATGGCGATTCTTCTAATAGTGTAGGGGTGCACTAAGAAAGATTTTTGAAAAATTCTTCTTAGACTTTTTTAAATTAAATTTTTAAGCTGTTTTTGTAACTTTTTTTAAGTTTGCATTTAAAATAATAATTTGAGGGTTATAAAATTTATATCACGGGAAAGATCATAAAAATTCCTTTAAAATGATATCTTTTCGAATCTTTACCTCCATTTTCTGATTTTTGGTGAATTTTTAAAGATTAATTATTAGAATTTAATTTATTAAATGCTGATCACGTGATTTCCTTTTCTGGTACTTTACATAAATTTATCGTCACGTGCATAACAACTAAATAGACAAAAAATATTTTTTTTCTTTCTAATGCAGCAGACGATTGGATATTATCCCAAAAAAAAATAAATATACCTTTCGATTTTTTTATAAATCTATATATATATACCTGTATATATATATATCATATATATATATATATATATATATATTATATTATATATATATATATATATATATATATATATATATATATATATAGTATTTTACATCAATTGTTACATTGATCGTCGCATTTATTATATATATATATATATTTATTTTTTCTGGCATTAATTGCATACATTGACCGTTACTTTCAATAAATTTAGCGTCACGTGCGTAACAACTAAATAGACAAAAAAAATATTTTTTTTCTCTTTCTAATGCAGCAGACGATTGGATATTATCCAAAAAAAATGCATATCCCTTACGATTTTTTTATAAATATATATATATAGATAGATATATATTTTACATCAATTGTATACATTGATCATCGCATTTATTATAAATATATATATTTATTTTTTGGCATAAATTGCATACGTTGACCGTTGTATTTAATTTGAATGTACTCCGTAGCGAAGCGCGGGTTTTCAGGTAGCGTATATATATAAAACAATTCCGTAACTGACTCATTCACTGACTGACATACAACGCACAGACCAAAGTGCTGGACCTAAAGGGCTGACATTTGCATGGCGATTCTTCTTATGGTGTAGGGGTGCACTAAGAAAGATTTTTAAAAATTCTTCTTAGATTTTTTTAAATTAAATTTTTAAGCTGTTTGTTTAACTTTTTTAAGTTTGCATTTAAAATAATAATTTGAGGGTTATAAAATTTATATCACGAGAAAGATCATAAAAATTCTTTCAAAATGAGATCTTTTTCGAATTTTTACCTCCCTTTCCTGATTTTTGGTGAATTTTTAAAGGTTAATTTTTTAGAATTTAATTTATTAAATGCTGATCACGTGATTACTTTTTCCGGTACTTTAAATAAATTTATCGTCACGTGCATAACAACTAAATAGACAAAAAAATATTTCTTTTCTTTCTAATGCGCAGAAGATGGCCATTATTTGTCTATAAAAATATCCCTTACGATTTTTTTTATAAATATGTTTTTTTTACATCAATTGTAAATATTGATCGCCGATTTACACTGCTGGCCACCCAAATTGCAACACCAACAAAGACAAGAGATATCACAACAAAATTTATTTTGTAGATAACATGTTGACCAAGTATCAAATGATTAAATTTATAGACGTTGTGAAGTGTGGTTTCTGTCAAAATCAGTAGCCAGAGTAGCCGCCATTGTTGGAGATCACCGCTGCCACACGCCTCGGCATTGATTCAAAGAGACTTTGGATCAGTTCTTGGGGTACAGCAGACCAGCAGCTTCCACACGTTGCCAAAGTTGGTCTGCTGTGGCAGCTGGGGATGGAATCTGGGTCAATCGTAGAGCAACCATGGACCACATGTTTTCTATTGGCGAAAGATCCGGAGAGCGTGGCGGCCAGGGAAGCAATTCAATCTGGCGATTGACGAAGATTCCGTTGGACAATGCGTGCCACGTGTGGTCGTGCATTATCCTGTTGAAATATGGCTGTGGGCAAGCCCTGAAGGTAAGGAAGGACAACTGGCTCCAACACCTCGGAGATGACGCGCTGGCTGTTTAAAGTACCCGCAATACGTACTAGAGGTGTGCGAGAGTGATATCCAATACCGCCCATACCATAATACCCGGTGCAGGACCAGTGTGGCGGTGCATAACGCAGCTGTTCAGCATCCTCTCTTCACGGTGTCTCCATACTCGAATGCGACCGTCGTGGTGTTGCAGACAGAAGCGTGACTCGTCAGTAAAGACAACTTCATTCCATTCTGCTGTCCACATCCTTCTGTCAACGCACCATTGGCGGCGGAGACGTCTGTGGTTCCTGCGTCAAGGGTAGACAAAGCAATGGACGTCTTGCGGACAGACCACTCTGCTGTAAACGGCGTCGAATGGTACGCGCAGACACTGGATGATGCGTTACAGACTGCATTTGCTATGCTATGGCTCGTGATGTGACTGAGCGATCCGTCACTGCCATGCGCACAATTTGCCTGTCATCACGTGAAGTGGTGCGCTGAGGTGGATGCGATCGAACACGCCGGTCCGTCGTACCCTCTTGCATTCAACGATCACATATCCACATTACAGTTGTTTGGTTTTCGTCCAACACGACTACCGATTTCCCTGAAAGATAATCCACAATCTCGGTAGGCCACTATTCTTCCTCTGTCAAACTCGGATACTTGATCAAAAGATGATCGTTGTTTTCGACGAGGCATAATTGATCTTTTTTTTAAAAAACCACAAGAAAAACACAATTGCCGAACTTGAAATCGTCGAAATCTCCAAGCCTTAAATAGCGCTTTGAAGTGGCGCCACAGGCGCGCGTGATGTGCGTCTGCGCTGAAATTCTAATCATTTGCATAACTCACCTCCGCTAATGCATGTTGTAAATTTCATGTTATTTGCATGTTTCCTTCAGGGTGTTGCATTTACAGTGGCCAGCAGTGTATTATAAACATATATATATATATTAGTATATTTATTTATTTATTTTGCAATAATTGCATACATTAACCGTTGTATTTAATTTGAATGTACTCAGTAGCGAAGGCGGGTTTTCAGGTAGTTTTCCATATGATTTTCAGAAGTACTTTAAAGAGAGTCGTTACAATCGTCCAAAGATAAAGGATGGGCTATCCTAAATGAGAACACTTCCATCGTTCCTGATACCCCAATAAAAGTTGCTGTAGCAAGCTTTAGCGACCGTTGACTAGAATCTGTGAGCGCACATAGAATCCGTCAGCGTTACTCGCATTGAAATACATATAACCATTACAAACCTCCAAACGATTAGCCACAAAACTGTTAAGTCCCGTGATTGGTTTAAAATACGTCAATACGAGTAACGCTGACGCAGGCGGATTCTATGTGAACAGGCCCTTAGGCTGATGACTGGGCACTATATTTTGCGATCTCACTTCTTCCGCATTGGAATCGCGGATTCCCCAGATTCTAATCTTCGTGACTCTTTTCAGCCTATGACAGTTGAACATGTTGACGTGCGCTTTGGACTTAGTATATTTAGCAATATCATCGAAAAATACTGGAGAGCTCGCAGAGTAATGGCTTAAGAGCTAATTTCTGTGGCATTTGTAAACAACAACACACTTCTGATTTTGTAACTCTTTATTTAATACACCGTCTTACTCGTAACATACAACTCCTCTGCTGAACATTTTGGCACTAGCAAAAACAGTAGTAATATCTTGTAATCCTGGAGAATCAGGGAGTGACACATGTATTGGCCGACGAATTTAGTTACCTAGAAGAGAAAGGAAAATACACATGATTAGTAGACTATTTCACAGATAATCTGCTTATTTTCAGAAAATTGATCAGATTGACTTCGGTTTGTCTTAGCTTATGAGTATAGTTTTAGAACAGTCATTGATAGGCTATAATTGATTGAACTGCATTCTCACTTGAACACCAGGGACGGTTAAAAGTAATATAGAATATCATCCGTTCACGCTGTCTTTTTGATACAGCGATTGGCTTTGGTGTTGCAGCTATTCGGAATCGGTTTTAAACTGAAGTATGTTTTAAGTTACAAAAGAGGACAGTGGTGTTCCAAAACCAACTTACCATGTTGTATTTTGCAGTCCTAAGAAGCAAGGCCTGATTTAGAAAATTCTTGACTATAGGCACAACTCGGGATGGGGGCCACCCTAACACTGAGGTGGACGTAAAATTCCAAAATTGACACACAAAAAAATATAATCATGAATCATTGTGAAAGTACCATTTTACCAAGGATTGGCTATTTGAAGCGAAGAACAAAAATTAATACAACAAAAGCAATAACGAAAAGCAATACAACATATTAACTTCATCATTAAAACACCAATACAATGCAACCAGAAAAACTTATTATCCCTTATATACACTATAACAGACATATGATGAACTATGCATATAACTAATTGATATGATGAACTATACATATGACTATACATATAACTACAATATATATAATTTTAAAAAAATAAATTGGGATTTTTTTTCTTTTTTTCCATTTAAAATTAAAATTTTGGGAGGGCCCCTAGGCCCGAGCCTAATGGAAAATCAGGGCCTGCTAAGAAGCAGTGAATTTTCATCTAACGAAAGGAAATACTTCTTGCCGTGATTTTGTGCCTCAAATTGGAAATAATAGAGGAAATTTTTAAAGGTAATATAGATAAATTTTAAATGAAAATAAATTTCCTTCTATGTGAGGTATATATTGCGTTTAATCTTCTTGAGACGGTTATATATCCTAGCTGACTCATCAAGCAGTTTGTTGTCCATTGTCGCTAAGTTTTGTCACCATTTAGATCTGATGCTTACGGAAATTTTCCTTCTTCCTTGAGTCTCTTCTTAAATGGCATGTTTTATAGAAACTAACATAATTTATTGAGTTTTCAAAACTCATTGAAGTGAAAAATTCAAAATTTCCTTTTATTTTTGTATACTTTAGCATGTGTCTAAGCGACGCATTACAGATAACTTTTTTTTTTCTAATGCGGAGGCATTTGTTCGTGAGAAATTCGCCCTTTTACTATTCACCGCAAAGTCTTGCTGGTTACTATTAGTATGGGAGCACTATTTAGGCGAGCCAGCAACGAGGGGACAATTCTGTAACGAACAAGCCTTACTCGGATTTAAACCCAAGCCCACTGCGTAGAAGCTCACGGATGGTAACCACTTAACCATGCTGGCGGCTTAAAGATAACTTAAGAAGAAGAAAAAAATAATCGAATCGGGTAAAAGATAATTGAATTTGTGAAGTAGCCGAATAGGGAAGTTTTGACTTCAATGTTTAAACTAACGTCGCTGGCAACAAAGATATTGCGTGCCGCGTGTTTTGGCGAGGTAGGCAAACAAGATTGAGGTTGGTCATTTTTACCTGGATTATTTATGAACTCTAATCTATGTCAGTTTGGTTTCGATACTCCACAATCGTGAGCATTTAGAGTTGAAACTAAAAGTACTTAGAACGTGTCCATATTGTTGTCTTCCGTATAACTTCTAGACAACCAGGTGGTACTCATAAACACAGTGCACTTTCCAAAAACAACAATTTATTGAACGGCAAACATTTCCGGGAGTATCTGTTCACCAAGGAACAAGCGGTGGCCCTTTTTAATCTTCTTATGGAGTTGTTCGCTTCCGCCCTCTGGTCACGTGCTTACATCTCAAGCTCACTTCAAGGTGCGCTGTCGAGCTTAATATTTACCAATTGTGATGGCTTAACATTCGGGCATACTGACGGACTTAATCACTTTCGATTAACGTGCATAAACATCTAACCATATTTAACATACGAGTACATATTAGTGATTAACTTCAGAATCAATTAACTACGTGCAGGATAATATAGTATACAATTTTGAATGGTTTTTTGCATTAAATATAATATATGCTTTGAGGTAACAATATATTTCTAGAAACGATGTTTAAAATATTCAAGTTACTACATATTTTCAAAATTGAAGAAATAAACTTTCCAAAACATAAAATGTTAATAAGAGTAAAAACGTAATAAGATTATATCAACTAAACAGGATATTAAGTAAAAATCTGAAAGGTGATATTTCACATTCTAGTAATCATATAGTCTTTAAAAATGATTTTACTTCAATTCTCAGATTTACGTACTGCACGTCTCGGATTCCTTCTAGGTGCTATGGGTTGCTCATCATAGGCCAGTGTTCATAACTGCCACTGTCCTCTTCACATTTTAACTGGACTCACATGAGCTGTAGTCGTATAGAATCGGCCCTCCTGTTCTCCAACTGAGTAATTCTGTAGGTATTATTAGGTAATACGTCGTGATGACTAACTGTCCTCTATATTTGGGTTGAGTTTTAGTAGGGTTGTCCAATTAGTTTGGTGCGAACAACTATTTCCCCTGTATCGAAAAACCATCGTTCTGCATTTCTTCCTGTCATAACTCCTCTGTTTCACTTTCGCTTGCTTCTTTTCGATGTCTGTTGTGAAACAGAAGAACTTTACAGGGACATAATGGCCCTAGATGGCGTTAGGTGTCCTATAATAGAACCGCTTGTTTATATCCCTTTTTTGATATTTTGTATATTTTGCTTGCTGTGCGAAAATGAGGCACAGCTCTGTTTGCAGAGAATCTGTTACTACGCAGAAAGGGCTCTCTGTAAGTTTCGCTATGTACGGCGCGTCAATTTTTATGTTTTTATAAAGGATATATTAAGATGATGTATCTTCTTTTATTTGAGTTAGTTTAATGTGTCGTTGCCGTTTTAAAGTACTGCTGAACTACCCAGGTAAGTCTGAAATGATTTCGTATTCCAGTATGGGTTGATTCTTTGTTTGGGCAGTAAAGAGTGTGTCATTTTTTTTTGGTTTCTTTGTTTGCCTGCATATATCAGGTCGATATAGACATTTAGTATATTAAAGTTTTATCTCTAAGTGTTGGGGAAATATTTTATAGTTACCTTTTCCTAACATTTAAGTGGCGTACGCGACAGGACACTTTCGGTTTTAACTGCTCAAATTAATTATTATCTTATCAAGTGTAGAGTTAATTTTTGATAATGGAAACGTATACTTAAACGGAAGGCTTTGCGCTCTTCTTTTACAAAGACAGTCAATGTTTTGAAATCAGAACTTGTTAAGAGGACATTGACTTAGGTTGAATAAAGATAAGTTTACTAAATTGCAGAATTTGCATGTAGAATTAAAAGAACTAGACGACCAAATTCTTGACTTGATGATAGAGGGGAAGGCTGCGGAAAAGGAAGTCTCAACTGAAATGAAACCCGCGAATTATATTCAGATGGTTTTATCACCCTGACCCGTCAAGTAAATGAGAAATTAGAAATTCCTGAGGAAACGGGTTTCGAGACTAGGTCCCAGGATGGTTCTAACATATCGTGTCATAAAATTAAAGCATATAAACTTCCGAAAATTGAACTTAAGAAGTTTGACGGTGAATGCTTAATTGGCTTCCCTTTTGGTCCCAGTTTGAAAAGATCCACAATGATCCTGATTTGCATGACAGTGACAAATTTTCTTATTTGGTTCAGAGTATGAAGTCGGGATCGCGGGCTAAAGAGTTCATTGAAAGTTATCGGTGACTTCAGAAAATTATGATAAGGCTGTTACTGCTCTTAAAGAGCGTTTCGGGAAAAGTGAGTTATTAATTGAAGTTTATGTAAGGGAATTAATTAAATTAATTATTTCTAATGTTAAGGCAGATAGCAAAGATAAATTGCCCTTGATAAACTTATGATAAAATTGAAGCTCAGTTGAGGGTTTAGAACCTTTAGGTTTGAAATCAATAGATAACACATCGTGGCTGTATCCGATGGTGGAATCGAGCCTTACGGAAGAAGTTTTAAAGGCATGGCAGAGGAGTTCGCTCTTTAACCAGCCTGAAGGAACCGACGTTTCTCGCCCTCACAAATTTGATGAAATTTTTAAAAGCTGAAGTGGAGGGTGAGGAAAGATTAAAACTGGCACGTAGTGGGTTTTGATAGTGTTAATCATAAGAGGAACATCATGATAGAGCAAGGAGTGAAATAAGGGTAAGTTTAAATTTAAGAAACCAGCAAATATTCCTACTGCTTCAGGTTTCCTTACAACTAAAGATCGTTGTTGTATATTTTGTAGTAAAGCACCATGATAGTAAAAATTGTTACGATTCACGTTTTATGACTCTTGATGAAAAGATTTCTAAAATTAAAGAGAAAAGGTGTTGTTTAAATGTTTAGAACCCAATCATGTCGCAAGAGTCTGTAAACAATTTGTTCGTTGCTATGCTTGTGGTAAAGCGCATTTAATTTCTCTTTGTCCGGAAATGCATACTAGAGGTGAATTTTCAACAGAGAAGCCAGTAATAGAAAACATACAAACAGCTACTGCCAGACAAATGTGTACCGCGGAAGTTGCGTTAATGACGTTGCAGGTAACAGTCGCGGGAGTCAATAAGATAAGAAAACGTTAGAGTACTCTTAGATTGTGGGTCCCAGAAATCTTATATTTTGAGGTCATTGGCAGTGGAGTTAGGTTTACCAATAGTATCTAAGGAAACAGTAGCTCATACTTTATTTGGGGGTGCTAGAACCGACCCAAAACTGCACAATAAATATCGAGTAAAGTTGTGTTCCTCGAGTCAGCAGAAATATCCAGATTTAGAGTTTGACTTTTTAGATCAGGATGTAATTTGTGGGGATATACCGCGTGTATCGAGAGGTCCAATATTAAAAGAGTTAAAGCGTAACAAAATTTGGTTGTCTGATGTAGGATCAGATTGTCCTAAAATCGAGATGGTCATTGGCAGTGATATTTATGGAAAAATTCTCACGGGACTTGTAAAGCAATTAAATGGAGGATTAACTGCGGTTTGTACAAAATTAGGTTGGGTCGTTTGTGGTGCATATGATGATTTTTCTACTTCTAAAGAACAAAGTGCATCATTGTTGTGTAGTTTAGCAGTCCGGGACTTTAAAATTTCGATCTATGGAATTTAGAGACGATCGGAATATTAGATGCTCAGCAGAACTTAACGAAAACTGCCGAGGAAGAAATTGCCCGCGAACAATTTTGAATTCCCTCACAAGAAACGAAGAAGGTCGCTATTGTGTGGGTTTACCTTGGTTAGGGTATAATGTAGAGTTGCCATCAAATCGCCATGATGCTGAAAAAAGATTGTTCAGTGTAACACGAAGACTTAAGTCTCTGAACAATATGAGGATACGATAAGGTTTTTAAAGAATGGATGGATGAGGGTGTAATTGAAGTAGTGCCAGAGGCTGAACTTAATTCTAAGGGTCACTACCTTCCACATCACCCCGTGTTCAAAGCAGATAGTAGCACGACTAAATAAGACCTGTTTTTGATGCGTCGTGTAAAGTTAACAGATCACCCTCCCTTAATGATTGTTTATTTAAAGGACCAAACTTGATTGAAGAAATCCCTTCAATTTTACTGAGGTTTAGAGAAAAATGCATTGGGGGACCTCTGATATTAGGCGTGCATTTTTACAGATAGAGTTGAGAAAAGAAGATAGGGATTTTTTGAGATTTTTATGGTGGGAGAAAGAGGGTGTCTTTAAGGTATTTCGCCATACCAGGGTAGTTTTTGGAGTGACATCAAGCCCGTTCTTATTGGGGGGAGTTATTGCGTTTCATTTGTCACAAGTACCAACAGAACAAAAGTTTATCACCCAGAAATAGATAGGTCTTTTTATGTCGATAATTGGTGTAACTTCGGTAGATAACGAGAAAGAGCTCGTGGATTTTATAAAATGTTCTACTGAAATTCTAGCCGAAGCAAAATGGATTTGCGTATGTGGATCTTTGGTCCAGTAGAGAAGGATGTTGGTTTTCATACCGATAGATTTGAATACAGAATCCCCATTAAAGGATCCCGTGCCAGTGTTAGGGGTTATTTGGGACAGAGAAGAAGATAACCTTTCTATTGACATTAAAACTGCATCACTTTCAAAAAATTTGTCTAAAAGAGAAGTCCTGTCTGTAACACAGACCAATTTTTGACCCGCTAGGTTTTTTAACACCTGTTTTATTGCCAGCAAAGCTATTACTACAGGAAATTGGGGCGATAAAAGCGGACTGGGATACTTCGTTACCAGAGAATATGAAAACAAAATTTTTAAAGTGGTTATAGTAATTTGAAAATTCTATCTAACTTGAAAATACCGCGGCGAATAGGGTTCGGTGATAAAAGTTCTTGGTCATTACATGTGTTTTGTGATGCCAGACAACAGGCCTATGCCACAGTAATTTTTCTGAGGTGTGAACACAACAGAGAAATATTCGTTAATTTTGTAGCGGCTAAATCTAGAGTCGCACCCCTAAAGAGAATTACCATTCCTCGCCTAGAACTTCTGGCGTGTGTCTTGGGTGTGCGCCTTTCCAAATATGTGACGGAAGCGCTTTCACTAAATGACATTCCGAAACATTTTTGGACCGATTCCACCACAGCCTTATCTTGGATCAAAAGAAATGATATATGGGGGACGTTTGTGGGCAACCGAGTTGGGGAAATTTGTTCTGTCACAAATGTAAATCAGTGGTCATATGTCCCGGGTCAATCAAACCCGGCTGACTTGCCTTCCCGAGGTTGTTCCCTCTTCAGTTTTCTGAGCTTGGTTGGTGGAAAGGACCTATTTGGCTAAAAGAGCCTAGAGATAATTGGCCAAAACTAGATGTTAAACCCGATGAGACTTTAGTTTTTTCTGAGTGTAGGAAAGGAATAAATTTAAATGTAAATATAAATGTATCAGTAATTCCTGAAGAAACTAAATGGTTTGAGAGATTCTCCAAATTTTCAAAAATGGTAAGAGTTTTAAGTTGGGTAAAAGATTCATCAAAAATTGCCAAAGGCAAATGGTGAATAAAGAACCTTCCCTGTCAGCTTTCGAGGTGCAGGAAGCTAAAAACACACTTCTTTTGCTGCTTCAGATGGAGAGTTTTCCTGAGGCTGGAGACGTAATCCATGGCATTTAACGCAGAGAGATCAGAGTGGCCTAAGGAGAGTAAAGACAAAAATTGTCGAACGGGACGATAATTATGCTTTTAGATACCCTATTTTGCTACCTTCTAAGCATCATATTGTTGAATGTTTGATAAGAGAATATCATTTAAGAAATTCTCATGCTGGAATACAAACTCTTACTGTCATAATCCGAGAGGAATTTTGGATAATTGCCGCCAGACGCACAATAAGATCAGTTGTCAAGAAATGTGTACGATGTAAGAGATTTTCAGCAAAACATATGACAACAGTACCCATTCAATTGCCATTAGACAGAATTCGAGACGCATCTACATTTGAAATTACCGGTATCGATTTATGCGGCCCGCTGATTCTCCGATCTAAATCAAAAGCCTGGGTAGTTTATTTACATGCGCCGTTTACAGGTGCGTGCATCTGGAACTTGTGACGTCCATAAGTACGGAATGTTTTATCCAAGCTTTGCGTAGATTCATAGCGCGAAGAGGCCGACCGTCTGTCATTTATTCAGATAATGGCACGAACTTTATCGGAACTTCGCCGGTACTGAGAAAAGTTGATTGGGAAAAGGTAGTTTCTCAAGAAACGTTAAACCCAATCAAATGGAAATTCATTCCTCCAACTGCTGCGTGGTGGGGCGGATGGTGGGAGCGATTAATTCGTTCCTCCAAGAATCTGATCGTGAGAGTCTTGGGACAAGCGTCAGTAAATTATGAGGAGTTGCTCACTATTATTTGTGATGTTGAAGCAGTAATAAACTGTCGACCCCTCACTTATATTTCCAATGACTCTGAAGACCTTCTGCCGTTGACACCATCAATGTTTCTACAGGACATTAAGAATCCGGTACAGCTGACTTAGATTTTATAGACAAAAGCAAACTCCTAGTTCGACAGCGTTTTTGTCAAGAACTTCGGGAACAGTTCCGCAGTAGGTTTCGCAAGGAGTATCTTGGACAGCTAGTGCAGAAACATGGACAGAAGGACTGTGAAATAAATGTCGGAGACATAGTGTTAATAGGTTCGGAGAACCTTAAAAGGATTCAGTGGCCAGTCGCTCGAGTTCAAGAACTTTGTACCGGCAGAGATGGCCGCACCAGAGTGGTCAAAGTCAAGACCAAAAATAGTATACTGATTCGCCCTGTACGCAAACTATACCCTCTGGAAGTGTGCTCGTGTACCAAGGCCTCCATAATTTGATTTTTGATTTATTCCTCTACAAATCAAAAAGGTGGGAGTGTTGTGAAACAGAAGAACTTACAGGACACTAATGGCCCTAGATGGCGTTAGGTGTCCTATAATAGAACCGCTTGTTTATATCCCCTTTTTTGATATTTTGTATATTTTGCTTGCTGTGCGAAAATGAGGCACAGCTCTTTTTGCAGAGAATCTGTTACTACGCAGAAAGGGCTCTCTGTAAGTTTCGCAATGTACGGCGCGTCAATTTTTATGTTTTTATAAAGGATATATTAAGATGATGTATCTTCTTTTATTTGAGTTAGTTTAATGTGTCGTTGCCGTTTAAAGTACTGCTGAACTACCCAGGTAAGTCTGAAAATGATTTCGTATTCCAGTATGGGTTGATTCTTTGTTTGGGCAGTAAAGAGTGTGTCATTTTTTTGGTTTCTTTGTTTGCCTGCATATATCAGGTCGATATAGACATTAGTATATTAAAGTTTTATCTCTAAGTGTTGGGGAAATATTTTATAGTTACCTTTTCCTAACATTTAAGTGGCGTACGCGACAGGACACTTTCGGTTTTAACTGCTTGGACAATGCGTGCCACGTGTGGTCGCGCATTATCCTGCTGAAATATGGCTGTGGGCAAGCCCTGAAAGTAAGGAAGGACAACTGGCTCCAACACCTCGGAGATGTAGCGCTGGCTGTTTAAAGTACCGGCAATGCGTACTAGAGGTGTGCGAGAGTGATATCCAATACCGCCCCATACCTTAATATCCGGTGCAGGACCCCTGTGGCGGTGCATAACGCAGCTGTTCAGCATCATGGTTCAGCATCCTCTCTTCACGGTGTCTCCAGACTCGAATGCGACCATCGTGGTGTTGCAGACAGAAGCGTGACTCGTCAGTAAAGACAATTTCATTCCATTCTGCCGTCCACATCCTTCTGTCATCGCACCATTGGCGGCGGAGACGTCTGTGGTTATGTGTCAAGGGTAGACAAAGCAATGGACGTCTGCGGACAGACCACTCTGCTGTAAACGGCGTCGAATGGCACGCGCAGACACTGGATGATGCGTTACAGACTGAATGCGCTGTGCTATGGTTCGTGATGTGACTGAGAGATCCGTCACTGCCATACGCACAATTTGCCTGTCATCACGTGAAGTGGTGCGCTGAGGTGGATGCGATCGAACACGCCGGTCCGTCGTACCCTCCTGCATCCAACGATCACATATCCGCATTACAGTTGTTTGGTTTCGTCCAACACGACTACCGATTTCCCTGAAAGATAATCCACAATCTCGGTAGGCCACTATCCTTTCTCTGTCGAACTCGGATACTTGATCAAAAGATGATCGCTGTTTTCGACGAGGCATAATTGATCGTTTTTTTGAAAAAACCACAAGAAAAACACAATGCCAAACTTGAAATCGTCGAAATCTCCAAGCCTTAAATAGCGCTTTGATGTGGCGCCACAGGCGCGCTTGATGTGCGTCTGCGCTGAAATTCTAATCATTTGCATATCTCACCTCCGGTAATGCATGTTGTAAATTTCATGTTATTTGCATGTTTCCTTCAGGGTGTTGCATTTACAGTGGCCAGCAGTGTACATATTTTCAAAATTGAGAAATAAACTTTCCAAAACATAAAATGTTAATAAGAGTAAAAACGTAATAAGATTATATCAACTAAACAGGATATTAAGTAAAAAATCTGAAAGGTGATATTTCACATTCTAGTAATCATATAGTCTTTAAAAATGATTTTACTTCAATTCTCAGATTTACGTACTGCACGTCTAGGATTCTTCTAGGTGCTACTGGGTTGCTCATCATAGGCAGTGTTCATAACTGCCACTGTCCTCTTCACATTTTAACTGACTCACATGAGCTGTAGTCGTATAGAATCGGCCTCCTTTGTTCTCCAACTGAGTAATTCTGTAGGTATTATTAGGTAATACGTCGTGATGACTAACTGTCCTCTATATTGGGTTGAGTTTTAGTAGGGTTGTCCAATTAGTTTGGGCGAACAACTATTTCCCCTGTATCGAAAACCATCGTTCTGCATTTCTTCCTGTCATAACTCCTCTGTTTCACTTTCGCTTGCTTCTTTTCGATGTCTGTTGTGAAACAGAAGAACTTTACAGGACACTAATGCCCTAGATGGCGTTAGGTGTCCTATAATAGAACCGCTTGTTATATCCCTTTTTTGATATTTTGTATATTTTGCTTGCTGTGCGAAAATGAGGCACAGCTCTTTTTGCAGAGAATCTGTTACTACGCAGAAAGGGCTCTCTGTAAGTTTCGCTATGTACGGCGCGTCAATTTTTATGTTTTTATAAAGGATATATTAAGATGATGTATCTTCTTTTATTTGAGTTAGTTTAATGTGTCGTTGCCGTTTAAAGTACTGCTGAACTACCCAGGTAAGTCTGAAAATGATTTCGTATTCCAGTATGGGTTGATTCTTTGTTTGGGCAGTAAAGAGTGTGTCATTTTTTTGGTTTCTTTGTTTGCCTGCATATATCAGGTCGATATAGACATTTAGTATATTAAAGTTTTATCTCTAAGTGTTGGGGAAATATTTATAGTTACCTTTTCCTAACAATGTCTTTTCTTGCGTCTGTTTGAATTGTGATAGCTCGAGTTGTCCTGTATCATCTGGAGTTACAAAAGCAGTTTTCGCTTTAGCGTTTTCCGTCACAGTGCAGTGGCGCACCCAGGATTTTTTTTTTTTTTTTTGGGGGGGGGGCGAGTTGAACGGATAAAAATATTTATAATGCAAATTCAATATTCATAATGCAATTTCTATTTCTGTGAGGGGGGCAGGGCCCCTTGACCACCCCCTGGGTGCACCACTGGTGAAAGGAATTTGTAAATAGCCATGGGCTAAATCCAAAGTTGTAAATAACTTAGATCTATTTAAGAAGTCCAATAAATCCTCAATTGTGGGTAAGGGAAATTTATCCTTCAGTGTCTGATTCTTTAGACGACGATAATCAATTACTAATCTTTGCTTCTTAAGGCTACTACGTACTAAGAAAAAAATCCTATTTCCCTTTTCCTCTTCTTGCAGACTCTTGTGGTGGGAGGAGTCCAGTCGACAGTTCGAGAATTCCACCCCCCCCTTAGGATTGACATTTTTAGGGATTGTAATGGCTCAGTCTCTACAGGGGGGGTTAAGCACTGTCCCCAAATTTTTATTTAAAATACATTTTTGTCAACTATTTACAGGTACATAAATGCCGATAATCAAATAAAATCGGTATTGTCACATAGCCCGAACTTTTCTGCAAAGCGCTACAGGATTCATTTTATAAACTTCGTCCATCGAAGGAATTTATGAGCGTTTAAAACACACTATACCAGATTTTACCCGAATAATTTAAATTTAAAATATTAATTGCATTTAAAAAAAACGAAAAATGCACACAAATGTAAAAAAAATTTCTCTATTACGGAGTACAATTTTTAAAAAAAATCTTTGAATCCAAGTCGGCAATCCGTGGACAAATTTTCTCCTTAGATCAATCTTTCCTTACGGGGTGAGATAGCATGTATTCCAACAATCTCTCTCTCTCTCTCTCTCTGTATATATATATATATATATATATATATATATATGTAATGTACTGGACAACCAAGGAGAGGACTGGCGTCCAGCACATCACAAGGGCTGATGGTGTAGTCGTGGCTCAAATAATAATCGACGCAGCAAGTTACAGCATTACATTTATTTTTGTCGGAGAATACGTCTTCCCAAGGCAGTTACAAAATCCGAAAAGCACACAGGTTTGTTGTTCAGACGGCTTATATAAACTTTGTCATGTGATCATGATAGTGATTAGGGATTTGCTGTTGTCGATAAGTCACATGTGGTTTTATGTAATCTGCACAGAGCCTATATGAAATCTTGGGTGATGCCACGCAGGTTTGAAAAGGAAGCCATTTAATACACTGTTGGCCACCTAAATTGCAACACAAAGAAAGACAAGAGATATCACAACAAAATTTATTTTGTAGATAACATGTTCACCAAGTATCAAATGATTAAATTTATACACTTCTGTGAAGTGTGGTTCCTGTCAAAATCAGTAGCCAGAGTAGCCGCCATTGTTGGAGATCACCGCTGCCACACGCCTCGGCATTCATTCAAACAGACTTTGGATGAGTTCTTGGGGTACAGCAGACCAAGCAGCTTCCACACGTTGCCAAAGTTGGTCTGCTGTGGCAGCTGGGGATGGAATCTGGGTCAATCGTAGAGCAAACCATGGACCACATGTTTCTATTGGCGAAAGATCCGGAGAGCGTGGCGGCCAAGGAAGCAATTCAATCTGGCGATTGACGAAGATCCGTTGGACAATGCGTGCCACGGTGGTCGTGCATTATCCTGTTGAAATATGGCTGTGGGCAAGCCCTGAAGGTAAGGAAGGACAACTGGCTCCAACACCTCGGAGATGTAGCGCTGGCTGTTTAAAGTACCGGCAATGCGTACTAGAGGTGTGCGAGAGGGATATCCAATACCGCCCCATACCATAATACCCGGTGCAGGACCAGTGTGGCGGTGCATAACGCAGCTGTTCAGCATTCTCTCTTCACGGTGTCTCCAGACTCGAATGCGACCATCGTGGTGTTGCAGACAGAAGCGTGACTCGTCAGTAAAGACAATTTCATTCCATTCTGCCGTCCCACATCCTTCTGTCATCGCACCATTGGCGGCGGAGACGTCTGTGGTTATGTGTCAAGGGTAGACAAAGCAATGGACGTCTTGCGGACAGACCACTCTGCTGTAAACGGCGTCGAATGGCACGCGCAGACACTGGATGATGCGTTTACAGACTGAATGCGCTGTGCTATGGTTCGTGATGTGTCACTGCCATACGCACAATTTGCCTGTCATCGCGTGAAGTGGCGCGCTGAGGTGGATGCGATCGAACACGCCGGTCCGTCGTACCCTCCTGCATCCAACGATCGCATATCCGCATTACAGTTGTTTGGTTTCGTCTAACACGACTACCGATTTCCCTGAAAGATAATCCACAATCTCGGTAGGCCACTATCCTTCCTCTGTCGAACTCGGATTCTTGATCAAAAGATGATCGGTGTTTTCGACGAGGCATAATTGATCGTTTTTTTTTAAAAAAACCACAAGAAAAACACAATTGCCGAACTTGAAATCGTCGAAATCTCCAAGCCTTAATAGCGCTTTGAAGTGGCGCCACAGGCGCGCGTGATGTGCGTCTGCGCTGAAATTCTAATCATTTGCATATCTCACCTCCGCTAATGCATGTTATAAATTTCATGTTATTTGCATGTTTCCTACGGGGTATTGCATTTACAGTGCCCAGCAGTGTATTTTCCACCAGAGGCCTTTTAGGACTTAGATTTGAAAACGAAAATCGTACGCCCAAGGGAATTTAGAATAATTTTAGATTTAAAATGGTATGGGGTTTTTAATGTTATATATATATATATATATATATATATATAATCAATCTATATATACAGGGTATCCCATAATGATTGGGACAAATTTTAAGGGGAGGTAGGGCATGTCAAAGGATTCAAAATTGCATAGCAATCCATGGTCGCAAACGTCATGCGAAAGTGGTATCAGAGGTACAAAAAATTAAGGAATGCGAGATAGAGATTATCTGAAATACATATTTATTGCTCATAAATATTACATATGCTGTGGTAGATGATACCATTTCAAAAGGTTACAAAAGATGCTCAGAGTTTCCTCTATTGCAAGAGATGAAAGCGTTACAGCGACGGACCATGGTTTGGAGGACATGTTCGAAAAAATACCTGGACTTGGTTGGATCTGGTTGCCTGGCCCCCACGCTCTCCAGATTTAAGCAACCTGGATTTCTTTCTTTGGGTGCACTTAAAGGGTGCTGTGTATGAAACACCTGTCGAATCTGTTATCGATCTGGTTGCAAGAATTGTTTGCGCTGCTGCAGATACACAAGCAAATCCAGGTGTTTCGAACGTGTCCGCCAGTCTATGGTCTGTCGCTGTAACGCTTGCATCTCTTGTAATGGTGGAAACTCTGAGCATATTTTGTAACCTTTTGAAATGGTGTCATCTACTACAGCATATGTAATATTTATGAGCAATAAATATTATGATAATCACTGTCTTGTATTCCTTTATTTCTTACACCTCTGATACCACTTCCCCATGACGTTAGCGACCACGCGTTGCTATGCAATTTTGAATCCTTTTGACATGCCCTACCTCCCCTTAAAGTTTGTCCCAATCATTATGGGACACCCTGTATATATATATGTATATATATATATGTCGGACTTAAGCGGGAACGTAATAATTATTCTAAATTTAAAGGGGGCTTAGTAATTAATTTATTGTCGTGGCGTAATTCGCCACTATTCTCATATCTTGGATCGAAATACATCGAGAGAAATCGGGAAATTCCCTTTGGATTGATTGACATCTGTGGCCACGCCTATGGTTCATCGCCGGTGTATGCGTCACAGAGATCATGTGGGCATGCGCGGTGGCTGTTGATGGCAGAAAAACAACAGCGTTTAATCAGACGGCGGGAAATTCTTGATGGAGATAGTCACGCGTCTCGCGGGAGCTTGATGACTCTTGGATTTAATTTATCAGATTGAATCAGGTAGCTTAAGATTTTGGAAATAAACGATGTTAGATATATTAATTGTAGTTCTTTGCCACCGGCCTTTTAATTCATTGACTGCCATAACTTGAATAATTAAGTAAAGATAGATTAAGAAGGAGTAAGTTTGGATGTAAGACGACGTACTGGAAGGGTGTAGGTAGCGAGCTCGTCATATATATATATATATATATATATATATATATATATATATATATATATATATATATATATATATGAAGAGAGAGAGAGAGAGATTTTCTTGGGATACATGCTATCCCACCCCGTAAGGAAAAGGTTAACATTGAGGTGAACGAACCCAATGGGGTTTGTACATAGCAGCCTTAAACGACGGTAATCAATTACTAATCTTTGCTTCTTAACTAACAGAACTGGACTGGCATTTGGCGAGCGAGTTTCAGTCACTATCCCGTGATCCTTCCATTCCTGAACAATTTGTTTTATTAATTTACGTTCAGTTGCATTTGTTTTATATGGCCGCGAACAAAGGTTTACTGCCCTCGATCTCCTTTGTATGCATTTTAGTTAGATTTGTACAGCCTAACTCGCCTAAAGTTAAAGTAAAACAGTCCCTATATTCATTTAATAATTTTGTGATTTCGTCTTTTTGCTTTTGCGTTAATGCATCATCGAATTTAATCTGCTGTCGCTTTTTAGGACTTCGTTCCGGTAAATTATTTACATTAGTGTTTTCCTTTATTTGTACTTCGCTATTCAGTTGCAAATATTAATATCAGCGTTCAAATCAAGCTTATCTTTTATTTCGACCTTTTCAATGCATTGGTCTTCTTTCAGTTTTGTATTTTTCTCCCCTACATTAATAAATGGAACAACAGTTTCCCACCAATAATTTCTACAACAGAATCCTAATTATTTCCCCCACCTTTAATTAAAATTAAACCATTGCTTATTTCGTCAGTTTTTGCTTTTATAAAATTAACAGAATTCCTTTCTACTTTCATAGCTTAAGAGGTCTTAACTTTAATATGCGACAATTTATCATCGGATTCTAAATTCTTAAACGGATAATCTTTTGCGTAACCGATCTGCAAATTATCCCCCCCCCCTATTCTAGCATATGCAATTTAAGGGAGGTCAAGAAATGTTCTTCCGACTCTATCTACATCTATCTATATTAATAAAGCAGGGTCCGGATCTGTCTGTCGGTCACACTCCTCCGGGTGTACCGCCTCAATTTCGGCCATATTTGAAAATTTCGAAATCGATGTATTTTTTTTCATGAAAGTACATAAATGTTACATATTTGGAAAGAGCTTTAAAAACTGATAATTTTTTCTGCGTACACTTATTCTGTTAATTGAATAGTTTTTAGAGTTATTTGGATTCTAATGAAGCGTCATCCCTCTTTGACGATGTAAACGAAGGGTGATTCTTTCACAGCGTGATTCTCACTAAAAAATGAATCACTGAAATGAAATGTGTCACCGTGTCTAATTTTTTATTCATTTCATTTAATGTTTTTTACTTTTAATTCAAACTTTTTAATCATCATAAATAGATCATTTGAAGATGTACTGATTTTTTGGAGATTTTTTGGCAATTAAAAGTGAAAAAAAAAAATTTAAATCCAAGTGAACTGTGATTCGAGTGTCAAGTGATTCGATTAAGGGGTTCGATTAATGCTGCCTATTTGCAGATATTTTCAAACATGTGCATTTCTTTTCTAGAAGTTCGCCATTTCATAGCTTGAATTTAGCTGTTGATTTGAATTTTAGCTTTTTCATTTGAATTTGAAATTTAACTTACATGCAGTAATGTTTTGTAATAATTTTTTTTTCCGCAATGGGTTTGTAGTAGTCATATTTTTAAACTAATTTTAGCTGTTGATTTAAATTTTATTTTTGCTCGAGTCTCAAGAGGTTAATGGTGTTCTGTCAGAATTCAATTCCAGACTGGCACATGAAAATTTATCTTTTTCTAATGCAGGTATGCTCATATCATACTAGGTGGTGGTGGGTGTTTATACGAACAACAAATTTTTCTTTTTTAGGGTTGGGGGGGAGACTGTAAATTAATAGTGCCTCTTATAAAAATTCTCCCTCTGACTCAATTCAAAGCCGTCTGTCTGGTGGACGGATGGCCTGAGCGTAGCTGGCCGAAGCCCGAGCCCGGCTAGTATATATATAAACCAGTTCCGTAACTGACTGACATTCAACGCACAGACCAAACCGCTGGACCTAAAGGGCTGAAATTTTGCATGGCGATTCTTCTTATAGTGTAGGGGTGCACTAAGAGAGATTTTTGAAAAATTCTTTGTAGATTTTTTTAAATTAAATTTTTAAGCTGTTTTTGTAACTTTTTTTTAAGTTTGCATTTAAAATAATAATTTGAGGGTTATAAAATTTATATCGGGAGAAAGATCACAAATTTCTTTAAAATGAAATCTTTTTCGAATCTTTACCTCCCTTTTCTGATTTTTTGTGAATTTTTAAATATTATTTTTAGAATTTAATTTATTAAATGCTGATCTCGTGATTTCTTTTTCTGGCACTTCAAATTAATTTATCGTCACATTCATACCAAACGAAATAGACAAAAAAATATTTTTTTCTCGCTAATGCAGCAGACGATTGGAAATTATCCAAAATTATTAAAATACAGTAAAAGATATGTGGTGCTCCATGGTATAAATTTTTCGATTACATTTTAGAAAGATTAATTACTAATTAAATATTCAATGAATCACGTTAACTTATGCATTGAATCGCTTCGAAGCAGCAAACGTCATAGCAAACTCTGATTGGCTGCGTAAGCAGTTATAAGCCATAGCCAGACAGATGGGAGTCAGAGGTTCTTAAGTTTTTTCGGTTTGTTTGTTTTAGTCATTTGTCAGTTGGCCTGATGTGTTTAAGTTGAGGCGATGGCTCCCTCATTTACGATTTATCACAAATTCTTTTAGACCTCTCGAGATGTTTAAAGTTGATTTTATCAAAGCAGGTTCGCGCCATAATTTAAGTATGTTGTGTATGTCGGCGTAGTCTGCCTATACTATTACTTTGTGAATAAAGTTGTTAAGTTTGTTAATGAGTTTAGAGTGATTAACTTGCTTCTACAATATTGGTGGTATACACGAGCCACCATATAGTGGACACGGGGGCAGCATTAAGCTGTTTTCCCCAAAAGCTAACAAGAAATAGAGTTGTGCAGGATTTAAAATTGTATGCTGCAAACAACTCTGTTATCAAAACATTTGGTACAGTCAATTTGAAGTTAGATTTTGGACTTCGTCGAGCATTCAGTTGGAATTTGGTGGTGGCAGACATTACCACGCCAATTCTAGGAGCCGACTTCCTTAACCATTATGGTATCCTGGTGGATGTACAAAATAAAAAAGTTACAGATAACGTTACAGCGTTAGCAGTATCGGGATATCCAGGGACTGGCCCTAGTTTAAAACTTACTCCACTGGAGGGGAAAACTAAATTTCAATCTTCTCTACGGGGGGAGTGTGTGGTGCTCCATGGTATAAATTTTTCGATTACATTTTAGAAAGATTAATTACTAATTAAATATTCAATGAATCACGTTAACTTATGCATTGAATCGCTTCGAAGCAGCAAACGTCATAGCAAACTCTGATTGGCTGCGTAAGCAGTTATAAGCCATAGCCAGACAGATGGGAGTCAGAGGTTCTTAAGTTTTTTCGGTTTGTTTGTTTTAGTCATTTGTCAGTTGGCCTGATGTGTTTAAGTTGAGGCGATGGCTCCCTCATTTACGATTTATCACAAATTCTTTTAGACCTCTCGAGATGTTTAAAGTTGATTTTATCAAAGCAGGTTCGCGCCATAATTTAAGTATGTTGTGTATGTCGGCGTAGTCTGCCTATACTATTACTTTGTGAATAAAGTTGTTAAGTTTGTTAATGAGTTTAGAGTGATTAACTTGCTTCTACAATATTGGTGGTATACACGAGCCACCATAGATATGTTCCTCAAACTGTACTATATTAATTGTACTATATTCTTTAGTATGTCCTATTAGATTTAATTTGAATATTTTCTTCTACATTATTTTGTCTATAAAAATATCCGTTACGTTTTTTAATAAATATATTTTTTCGTTTTTTTTTTTTTACATCAATTTCATACAATGATCGTTGCATTTATTATAAACATATTTAAACATATTTTTGGCATTAATTGCATACATTGACCGTTGTATTTAATTTGAATGTACTCCGTAGCGAAGTGCGGGTTTTCAGCTAGTCAGATCATAAGACTGCGCTTCGTCTGGTACGACCAAAACACTGACATCACTTGCTAATACGTCATCGATTACTATATCAATGTCACACCTACGCTTTTTATGACAGGCTTTGTTTGATTCCCAGACGCGTATAAATCCTTCTCGCACTCTATCAGATTTAAACCAAGATTTTTCGCAGTTCTTTGTTTAATAACAGTCGAGCTGCTTCCCGTGTCAATCATAGATTTCACTTTGCGGTTATTTGAGATTGTCTCTTTAATATAACTATCTGGTGCCAAGGAATAATCATCGATGCCTAAACTATGAGTTTCATTTTTATTTTCCGAATTTGTCATTCGATTCACCGAGTTCCTTAAGCCAAATCTATTATTATAAGATCGCTGATAGTTCTTAGAATCCTACATTTCTTTCATCCTTTCATTATACGAGGCGGAAGGAAATATTATTTTTCTCTCGTGATAGTTATTATTCCAGTATCTACCACGACAATTCGGTTTATCTTTTGAATATCTATTTACGCGATCCCCTCTTAGTTCTGGCTTGGAATTAGTTTGACGAACATCGCTTGTTACAATGTTTTTATTAACTTGCTTTCTTGTTTGTTTGTGTGTGTGTTTGTCCCTTACAAATCTTGCAATCGATTTCTAACTATTCGATCGATTTCTTCTAGACTAGCTAGACATTTGAAACTTTTAGAATAGCTCAGAACACGATGACAATGCATTATTTTAATACTTTTAGCCATCTCTCAGCAGATTTGAATCCATTTCAGTTAATTTTTTTTTGCAGACTGGTGCAGCCATCTATCGGCCGGGACGGGAACGAAAAAATAAACGCAAGTTAACTTCCTATTAACTTCATTTTCTTTCAAGTGTATGGAATAATTCATCAAAAAAAATTTAAAAAGTATTTATTAATATATAGAATTGTCAAGTTTATATCATTCAACAGAAAATTTAAAAACATGGTATATAAAAAGTTCTTTTTATATTGTAATTATTGATATCTCTTAAATTCGTATGTTGACTGAATTTTTAATCACGATGATAGTGACCAAACCTAAGGCTTTCTCTCATACCTAGAGTTCTTATTTTCGACATAAAAAGTTTTAACACGTACGCTTTCAAATTGATATAACTTTTCCGCTAAATCATTCGCTCTAATGAAAGCCGGCCTTTCGTTATTGTTGTTTCTAATGACTTCTGGCTGGAAGTTCCAGATCATGTCCATATAGGCTTCGGGCTGAAGTGAATGACTCTGGTTTATATAGCACCACAAGGGATGAAGTTCTTAGCTAGTTGCCACCCCAATTTAGACCGAGAACCCCCCAAGGGGTGACATCTAGCTGAATCGTACCCTCTCCCACCCTCTCACACCACATAGAGGGACTTTCCGGCCAACGGATTTAACGCGCATATATCCGGCCTAGACACAGAACCAATAAGGAGAAACGTCGAAGGGTCAATGGCTACGTTAGTTTTCGTCTACTATAGATCACGTGATTATCGGGTGGCAGAAAACAGAAGCCGCTCCTATGCGTTTGCATGTGTTTTTGGACGATACCTTCATTTTGAGTTAAATAATTTAAGTTTATTTATAAAATTCCTCATATTAGTTGTGTGTAACAGGTATTTTAATACTTTTTTTCAATATTTCGCAATGTTTAAGAGAATATAATCATTCTTTCGTCGAGATATTATTATTATGTTGAGATATGTATAGATATCGGGATAAGTTAATTCAGGCCAGCGTCTTGTATCGTATGTTTAATTTAGTGTTTTATTTAGTGATATACCTTTGTTTAGATACCGTATCTAAAGACTTTGCGTAATCTGAGAGCATTATATTCAACAGGCTGTAAGAATGCTCATTGAACGCCATGTTAAATCATGCAATGTTTTGCCACTCCTAGCCGAACAAGAAGTAAAATCTGCAAGAGTTGAGATGTGACATGCTGCGACACACTGCCCTATTATGAAAAAGGCTTTTATGCGAGTTAGATATGTCTACTGAATAAAAAATACGAGTATCATAAAGATACATACTTCACGGCCATCTTCCTCAACGTGATCTCGGAGCTTATGCACTTTAGTCCTTCATCGCAAGGGCAAGAAAACAGGTGTATGTCGCTTCCTACTAAAAATTCTTCATCATTCATCAGACAAAAGTTCTCTAGCAAAAGAAAGAGTAAATATTACCAAGATACCTGGTGCTCTTTTATGACATCTTTGTACACCACTCTCATGTGTACCACAGAGAAAGCGTAAGGTATATAACACCATAGGATTACATAATGAAGATCTTAAATGTATTGTGACGCCTGGTGTTATGTAACCTAGGCTAGTGTTACCATTACCAGTATAAATATACTAACTATGAATTATTTTTAAACATTTTGTAAAATTTACATTAAAATGTGGGCAGTTCGAGTGCCGATTCTTTACTGTTAGTTTTATTTATAGTAAAAGGCGACTGAATGTAAATAGTTACAGTAAAAAGTGAGCTTGAAATTTCTATTACACATATTTTTAGATTTCCTCGCAAAATCATAACTAATGATGAATTTTTTTTTTCAAGTGGTCTAAATAATGACGAATTCAGTCCCCCTTTCCCTCGTTCCCACGAGTAAAGTAAAGAAATCTATACTAATATATAAAGAGTGGGGGCGGATTTTGTACGTGAAGGGTAATCTCCGGAACCACTGCACCTATTTGAAAAATTCTTTCACTATTTGAAAGGCACATTATTCCAGATGGACATAGGCTATATATTATGTATATCAAATCAGTAGAAAGAAAGTTAGGGGCCTAAATGTTGAGCTAATGCTTCACTTTTACGACTTTTCCTTTGTCAACCATAATCAAGTAACCATAGCAACACATCAAACGTTATTTTCATTTATTATCAGCAAAGCATTTAACGTTTGAATTTTTTTGCCAACCATAGTTAAGTAACCATAGCAACACATCAAACTACATTTTTATTTATTATCAGTAAAACATTTAATATTTTAAAGATTCAAGAAGAGGTATTGATAAATGATTTTTGAAATTGGCAGCGTGTAAGGGTTTATTGAGGAAAATTACATTTGGAACCACGCGTTTTATTGGACATTTCAGGTAAAAAAATATTTACAATTTATTGCCTATCAACTGAAAATTTATTGATATAATATTACAGAACTTTATTTAACTTATAAACTTCATGTTTTTGAATTTATGTACAATTTTATGCACAATTTGCGTGAATCGAACTTGAAATATTGAACTTTATTCAAAAATCAGTGTGTTTCATTGAAACTGTGAAATTTATTGATCATTTCGAATAGGTCTATGTTTGTGTCCTTTATAAGTGAAAAAGTATTGCTTCAATTGAGCTGAAATTTTGTATAGATATAGTTGACAGTTCAGATTAAAACATAGGCATATTATTTTTTGAAAATCGGGCATCGCCGGGTACTTCAGCTAGATTAATAATAAATTTATTCAAGTGCAATTTAAGGGTAAAAAATAATCGAAAACCTAATTAATTATGATAATTATTATTAATATTAATAATTATATTACATTATTATTAATAATTAATCCAATTTATCCAAGTATCATTAAATACAATAATGAGTATTATAAAGTATCGTTAAATGAGGTTAAACTTGCCTAAAGAATTAATAAATGCAATTGCAGCAGATTTCATAAAATTATAGATTATAATCACACGCGAGTAGAATTTATAGTGCGTCAATTGAAGATAATCCTCATTTAAAACCTCTAGAAATCACATTAAAAGACATCAGAAATTATGCTTAAAATCCTCCACGAAATTAAAATTGCGACACCTTTTATTAAAGTGTTTCTTATATTCATTTGATCTGTGGAAAATTTGACACGTGATGGAAATTCATAACTTCAGCTAGAGACATTTGACTCCGAGAAAATATGCAAACAACTGTGTTTAAAACACAGGCCATAGGAGAATTTCCCATAGGTTTAACGCTGAATTCTGCCTTATTTTCCATCTTAAACCTATAAAGTCACCTTAAAGTCCATTGACTGTGTTCGAAAATATGAATTGATCTCTTTCAAAACACATTCCTTTTAAAATAAGATTTTTTTTTGTCTATGTGGTAGTGTCCAGTCTACAGATATGTGGCTCTGTAGATTTAAAAAAAAAACTGTTTCCCAAATTTTTCATGCACTTTATTTTAATATTCTGTGATCTGGACCTTGGAGCGTTTTCAGACTCCGTAAGTGTTGAGCAGAAGTGATTTACTTGGGTGAAGGGGACAGTGGACTTTCAAAATTGTGAAATTTGTCCCAAATTTTTTTTTTATTTTATTGAATTGTGAAACTACGGACGAGTAGGGATGTGTTGCAAAAAGAATTGTTAATTTATGTGATTACTTTCCTGGTTATAGGCATTTGTAGTTAATTTAGATATTATGTGGTTACTAATAGCAATAACTTTAAATGTGTTTTTCTCAAAATAAAAATGTTCATATCATACGAATATTCAAACTGCTCCAGGCGCATTTCTAATGATCGTATTGCTTTGAAATTTAAGTTTATATACTTAACTGTATATCAAATAATATTATTGAAAAAAATTATGATCCGTAGCTCAGAATTTCTAAATTTTGTACTCGAAAAGAAGATTTATTGGCATTTGCGCAATAAAAGGGTGTTTGTTCACTATTATTATTTTGTTCTCTTTCTACTTTTAATGAATGCTTAAAATAAGCAATAAGTTTCATTGTTAGTTCTATAAGGTATCCTGTATATAAAAATGACCGTATATATGCAAAACAAATGCGCATGGAACACTTTAATTAGGCCAATTTTTGATATAATTAATAATTCATATTCATAAATTATTAATATTTCATCTATAAATTTCAACCACTTTTGCATATCTATGGTACTAATCACATATTGAAAATTTCAAGCAATCCATTCAAAACAAAGAAAGTTAAGTTTGAAGGTCCACTGTCCCCTTAAAAAAGAATGTGCAGCGCATCTTGTTTGACCGACGCTCCAACAAGCAGTGTCTTGGGTGATGATTAGCTTCCTATGATTAGCTTGAAATATCATTTGTTATCTGAGCTCTCCGTCAGTCTCGGATGGACCTAATGGAGTGCATCTTCGCGCTCAACTCAGTGGTTACAAATTTTTCTGCTACCTCTTTCACTCAAGCTCACACAAGAATGAGAAATGCCCTTACATTTTGAGTGTGACGCAGCCGATGAAACATCAAAGACTGGCTGCATAACTTTTGGCCAGAATTGAACTACGTATAATGCAAAAGCGCCTTATCTGAGAACCCCGGGTCAATTTCACTAGCCGTAATACACCTCTTTGTGTCTCGACGATGCCCTTGTCTTGAGGTAGCTAATGGGAGATGTCGCTGAAACTTGCCTATGTAATTTCGATAACAAGCTTCTGCGCATGACAGGAAGAACTGTCTCAGGGGCTTTAGGACGAGTTTCAATGTTTTTCAGGTGGTCACCAGAAACTTCTGAGGCGCAGATACGTTAGGCTCAAAAGCTCCCAAAACCATGAATCATTGAGCGAATAAGTGACATCATACCACTAACGATCTCAGTGGGTCCCTTGCGGTAGTAGAACTGTCTTAATTTCATTAATTATATTAATATATATATATTAATTATAATTAATAATATATTAATTATAATTATAATAAATAATTATTTATTATAATTTTATTTTTTTTTAATTGATGACGTCGTCATTTCACGACGCCAGGTTAACGCACTTATGTAAGTACGCTCTTCTTCGGAAAGAATTCTGAATTCTAGTTTCTTTCCTAGTGTAACACAATAGCGAAAATACTTGAGGTAAACGGCTTTTTTTTTAGAACAGGAAATAATTACATCGTATGACGTCATTGGTTTGAAGCTTGCTGATTAGTCATCGCTTTGCTGCCGTTGTTCTCTGACACTAAAGCATATACGTGAACAAGACCCAAAACGATTCCAACAGTTCCCTTCAAAAGGGAAAAAAAAGTATTAACGTACTTTCAGGAGTGTTATCTGTAGGATCAAAATACCCATTTTTTACGGGGAATAATGAAAAAAGACCCAGACTGACCTTTTCTTGCCTCTTACTGCACCTTGGCGACAATCTCTGATTGGGCCTCAGGCAACACTCGCCTTGACCACAATCGCCTTCGTTATTGCCATTTTTTCGCCTACCACCGCAGCGCTGAACTGTCATAGGGAAGGAGAAAGAACTTCATATCAGGATTCATAGCAATATTACCCGTTTTAAATAAACATAATCCACAAAATCTGGAATGATCTGAGTTTCAGAACAACGTCACGAGTGGGAATTTTCTCTTTCCGATCCCGTTGACATTAGGGGCTGTTTACGGTGCATTCTTCTCCGTTACTCGTACTGCAAATTTTTCAAACCGCTCATAGACGTCAACATGCTATAGATCGCTGTTGAAAATATGTCTGTATGATTCCCCACAGGAAGTCCGGGAGAATTTACACCTCTTGGCCCTAGCCCTCGGTCGTAGCATTGGCGAAATATAGAAATCTTATTCGGCAGGAAAGTTTTAAAACAGAAAAATTTAAAATTACCGGAAGCTCGAGTACTAAAATGTGTAGATATTCCTCGAAAGGATTAACTTAAACAGTAAATTAGCAAATGAGGGCGGTGAAAGGCAAAGTGGTGTAAGTCAAAGAGTTTTACTACAAACTACAAACATTCCACCATAAATTGAACAAATTATAATTCATAACAATTATTATAATATTGCAAATAATAACTATTCACAATTCACTATAAATTCAACATGGAGATTTGCATTTTTGCCCTCAAATGAAAAAGTTGAAAATGTGACTTACACCACTTTGCCTTTCACCGCCTCAAATATAGAATGACGAAAGCGTAATGAGTTCGGGGGCAGATACCACATAAAGATACTTCTATTAGATAAGTATATATTGCGATAAGTATATATTGGCGATATATCGCCAAATTTGGCGATATATCGCCAAATTTGGCGATATGGCGCCAAATGGTCGCCAACCTTCTAGGCCTTTCTGGACTGTTCCATTGATTTCTAGAGGGCGGCCAATAGGGGGCGCTTTGGAAGTCTATAAATATATCTGAGATTGGAATTGGGAAGTCAGTGTCCACCGTGCAAACCGCAAATGCCTCGGGCGTGTCTTCTTAAGAGCTAACACTGTCTCTTCTATCTTGCTTACTTATTCTTATTTTTATACACCTCCTTCTTGTTTTTTTACCAACCCTCTAGAACTTTATTATAATCTCAGTGCGAATATCTTCCTCATTTTTCTTAAAAAAACGGTGACAACTCTGGCCCAATGGATGCGCGTGCGCTTTGTAATTTTTTCTCCCGGGTGCGATTCCCGGCGTTTGCTTTTATTTTACTATTACTTATTTTTACTTGTATTATATTTTTACTGATAAGGGCCTATTTATGACATTTAATTACCTGCTGAGCAAATATATTTTCTGATGCATAATGTAATAACAATTGGAGATAAAGTCCTACAGACCTTGGAGCTCCGACAGGTTGAAATACCTGAACCTGAACCTGGAAGTCAGTGTTCTCTTATGCTGCGCAATGAATGTATTGAAAGTGCATTAGGCGTACATTGTATTGAAGACTTTGTTATCCTGAGTTGTGGTTTTTAGAGTTTTCTGTTGTAAAGACAGTTATTACGTGTTACTGTTTGTAATCGTGTACGCGCCTGGAGAATTTAGAGAATAATAAATTTTATTTTGTGTACACTTTCTGAAGAGAATTTTTATTCAATCCCATCGAACCCCAAAAACGGAACAATATATATATGTATATACAAATATATATACATACATATATATTATATATATATATATATATATATATATATATATATATATATATATATCAATTACAATTTAAAAAATTAAATATAGCATAAATAACACAGAATAAAAAAACATGCGAAATGTTATACGCGTCATCAAAATGAAAACCCAGCATAAAAATATATAAATCTATATATATATAACAGTTCCGTAACTGACTCACTGACTGACATACAACGCACAGACCAAACCGCTGGACCTAAAGGGCTGAAATTTGCATGGCGATTCTTCTTATAGTGTCGGAGTGCACTAGAGGAGAATTTTTGAAAAATTCTTCTTAGATTTTTTTAAATTAAATTTTTAAGCTGTTTTTTGTAACTTTTTTTAAGTTCCATTTAAAATAATAATTTGAGGGTTATAAAATTTATAATCACGAGAAAAATCCTAAAAATTGCTTAAAATGAAATTCTTTTTCGAATCTTTACCTCCATTTTTCTGATTTTTGGTGAATTTTTAAAGATTAATTTTTACAATTTAATTTATTAAATGCAAATCACGTGATTTCTTTTTCTGGTACTTTAAATAAATTTATCGTCACGTGCATAACAACTAAACAGATAAAAAAATATTTTTTTCTTGCTAATGCGGCAGACGATTGCACGTTATTTTGTCTATAAAAATATCCCTTATTGATTTTTTTATAAATATATATTTTTTTCCTACCTCAATTGTATATATAGATCGTCGTATTTATTATATATATATATATATATATTAGTGGCATTAATTGCATACATTGACCATTGTATTTAATTTGAATGTTACTCCGTAGCGAAGTGCGGGTTTTCAGCTAGTTTAATAATATACTCTCAGAATTCAGCCTTTCATCATTGTAACCGCTAAAAGCTGAAAAGGAAATACGTCAAGGTGTCGTTTTGGAATGTGAACTCTGTCATAGGGACATGACAGTAGTGTCACGGCCAGGGGCAGGAGCATTGAAAAGCACAGAACAAAGTAAAATAATTGTTTAAATGCAAGAAAGAAAACAGGGCAAATGACGGCCAATAAAAGAGAAGGGAAGAAAGCCAGCAATATACCGAAACGAAATTTAGAGATTGTGTCTGTAGCAAGAAATAGAAGATAAAAGTTGAAGAGAATGAATTGCACGAAGAAGAAAAGAAAATTTATGATGGCTATAAAACAGGCCACCTGCTTGAAGCCGAAGCATGGAAAAAAGTTAAATTTGTGGTTGAATTTATAAATCCCGCCCTCGATGCTCATTGGTAAAAAGGGGATTGAGAAGAGTCAGCCACGGACGAATGGCGATGGCATGGCCAATTATATGACCAATGGAAATTATAAGAGGCGGAGACATTAAAAAGAAAATAATATGAAATGAGAAATAGTGTGAAAGGGCAGAGATAACCTAAAAAGTCAGAGTGAGTCAGAAGTTTTTTTAGATGTAGAAGTGGTTGTCAAGGCACTTAGACCTACGAGGAGAGTGAATTAGAGTTTGGAGATACAAGTTGTTCGAGCGCCCAGTATCCCGTGCCGAGGGTCTGCAAGGAGTGATGGAGTTAGAGAACCGACGATGAGCGTAGAGTGTATGCAATTACCTACGGAGCCGTATACCAGACAAGAAGTGCCCTAGTTCCGTGCGATGATAAATACGACGAATTTCATCATACGAGTGCCAGCTGCCCATGGTGATTTAACAGTCATCTTCCGAGGTACCGACTTTGCGTTTCCTTTTATATTGCTATCGTTGCTTCTCAGTGTGTAGCCATAATAATTAATATAGAGCACTATGAGTATAGTGTTTGAATATAAGATGTTAATGAATTGACCAATAATTCGTACAAACAATTTAATATGATGTTATGCTTATATATGAATTAATTTAGTAGTAATGAAGTTAAGAGTAATATGTGTAGATGCAGTACGAAACATTGTTATAATAATTGAATGAGTTAAATATATGGTCGTAGGAATGAAGTTGAGATAATATGTGTAGATGAAGTACGAAATATGTTATAATAATTGAATGAGTCAAATGTAGGTGTCGTAAAGAATTAATTTTGTAGGAATGAAGTTGTGAATAATGTGTAAATGCCGGAGGAAATAATTAGTAACTTGTAGCGTATTATTTATGTGTGTTAATAATCAATAAATTAATTTTGTCAATATAAACCAGAGTGTTTCATTATTGGGAATCACAATCAGTCAATTGTACTAACCACTATCTTTAAGCAATGAATTTAAAATCATAATCATCATATCATTAATAATAATAAGTATTAATAATACACCATGGACAAACAAATTAGCGCACCAAGAAGGAGTCGTCAAAATGAAACGAAATTTTACATTACGTAATGACTACTTGATATAAGTAAATGATAAGAAATCAAGAAAAAGGATAATTTATTTCAGAGAAAAAGGCAAAAGAACGGAGGAGTTAATACTCCGTTGGACCCCCTCTAGCGCGAATGCACGATGCGATACGATCGGGCATTGAGTCATAAAAGTTCTGTATGACGTCTTGAGACATGTCGTTCCATATTTGCTGCAACCTTGCCTCTAGTTCGTTCAAACTCGTGGGATGCCCAACTCGTCGTCCCAAATGATCCCAGATATGCTAAATTGGAGACAAATCTGGGGATCGGGCAGACCAAGGAATGGTAGTAACAGTGCGGAGACAGTCTTGTGATACCCTTGCCGTATGAGGCCGAGCGGTGGCGTACCTAGACCATTTGGGGCCCGGGGCGGATTTATTTTTGGGCCCCCCCCCCCAAGAAAAATGGCAATTTTTAACTTTTTCTAATGACATCTAGCCTTTCTTTGCCTTAACCCATTTAAGACTGGCGTTGCGAAAACGCAACATTATTTACTGTATTTTTTAAAGGCATGTTCAAAATTTTGTACGCCTGAAGTAACATTTTTATTTTATTCTCTATACTTCAATTGATCATAATAATTTTTTTTTCCTCATTTCCCCACTTTTAGCACTTGCAAAAAATGTTTTTTTTCTGGTGTTTTGAAAGGGAAAAAAATGACTATTTTCAAATAATAACCTTAGATAGCAGCACATGATAAATTTCCAATTTGATGCTTGTTCCGAATTTCCTAGAGACTAAAGAACAAAATGGCTTCAACAGATAAATCATAATTTTTTGTTTTTTGTTTCTCAATTCATATTTTTAAAAATGTTGCGAAAACGCAACATCAGTCCAAAGTGTATTACTTATTTCCAATGTGTTTTATTAGTGCTGCCTAGATTTTCATGCAGTAAATTGGTATTGTTTGCATTTCGGATAAGTTTGTCTCTAGAAAAAAGCGATTTTTGACATTGGAAGAGACATTGGAGTATTTTCATGGGCTAGATGATGATATTTCAGAATCGTCTTCAACAGAAGCTAATGAGGAACCATAATTCGTCATTATCCCTCCAGATCCGGATGATTTGACGGATGAAGAAGATATTGATGATAATATTTTATGTGAAAATGTCGAATCACCTAAAGACATTGCAGGTGAAATCGACATTTTTTTTCTAATAAATGTAAAATTAAGCAATATAGTAAGAAAAAGGAGCATATTGTATGGGAAAAAAGGAGACTCTACATGATGCAATGAATTCTAAAATAAGTTTATTAGAGTTTAAGAGATCTATATCATTGAGAGCGTCATATCTTTGATAAAAAGGCTTGATAGAAATGCCAATGAATTCTGTTTTACCTGAAACTTCACATATTGGAAGACGATCTTCAATTCAAAGTCTAATTCTCAACGAAACTCGGAAAAACCGTATGGGCCATATTATACTAAAAATAGTAAAAATAAACAAAAAAATGTAAACACTGCAAAAGTCAAACAATTTCTGTATGGTAATAAGTGTAATGTACCTCATCATGCTAAATGTTTCAAAGATTTTAAAATTCTTAAAAAAATTTTATAATTTTAAATTTTTAGTTTTTTAAAATTTTTATATCGCTTTGGACTGATGTTGCGAAAACGCAACATTTTGTAACTCTCGTAAAAATAAATTTAATTTTCTGGAAACAACTTATTTGTGTAATTAATGTTCTAAGAAGTGTTAAAACACTGTTTGGTGCATTTTCAATAAAGAAAACAGGGAGCGGTCCTAAATGGGTTAATCAGACAGTTTCCTTAGGCTACTGACCTGTGCAGACAGTGGTGTGCTCAGGATTTTATTCTGGGCAGTCAAGTTCTCCATGTGCTAGGGGTCATCCATTTCCCTGACGCCCTATTATCAGGGTGGACTAGAAGGGGGTGTCTTCTGGGGGGTATGGAATACCCCCCAGCCGAAGGGGGGTCCGGGGGTCCTCCCCCGGAAAATTTTGAAAATTAGGTGTTAAGTAGTGCCATTTTAGGCTATCTAGAGTACTAGATGCCACTTCTTAAAAATCATATATCTATGAATTCGAATAAAATATTTAAAGCGACGTCCCCGTCATTATTGGAGTGAAAATCTAACAAGAAGTGCTTTTTAAAGCAGATGCGCGACGAAAACAGTGCGTGCGTGCCCTGTTGAAAAAAGACGCCTTCAATACTTTAATAGGCAAGGGTTCGGTTCGCGGATAGTACTATAGAAGTGTATAAACAGCGCTCGGCACTTGGCTTTAGAAATACTGTTTCTGGCACTGTATAGCGCTAAAATTGTAACAATAAAGATCGCTAAAATGTAAGTGCAAGAAAGATCGCAATGGTAAAGAATAAATAACACAATTACTATTAGGCCTATACGAAACATTTTTGCATTATTTTGTAAATTAAAAAAAAATATTTTAGCTCTGTGGCTCCCGCTTCCCCCCCCCCCCGTCGGCACGCCCCTGTGTGCAGAGAAAAATTGACAGAATAAGGGTGCGAACTCGTGCAGTACGAGGTGAGCAATGATCAATACTGCTTAAGCGATAAATTGATAAAAAAAGTCTTATGTCAAGGTGTAGGTTCGAGCAAATCGAACCAATGACGTACCGCACGGCACAGCTCCGAGACCAACGTTCTAACCGCCTGAGCCATGAGCTCGCTAACTTACTGTTCGGTACAAGGTTAAAATCAATTGTACGGCGCTGGTTTTCGTTGTATGAATTTTTCGTCAGGCCAAGGTGAATGGTAAAAGGCTTGGCCGTTTGATTAATAAAAGCGATAATAGTTAAAGACAAAATTCATATTGAAAAGAGAAGGAGCCATTTTGGCGCCAATACTTACTTATAATATTCAGGTAGCTTCACAGAAAACCAAGAAATACCTCACTTTGATCTACGTTAACTTTATTGGTAATTCAACTTAAAAACTGTTTACTTTTCACAAGGCAATACACATTCACATTATCAGATGAAAACACAGAATGGGAATACATCACCTAGAAAATGCCGTGTTGTGTGAAACCATGTATATGAGACCAGGGACATATCCAAAATGGGTGGGATTGCGTTCTGAAAACTATTAAAAACAACAAGCATTTTAAAAAAATTCCATATAAGCAAGCTAAATTAAGAATTCTGTAATTCTCTGTCTTTTTCTAACTTTGCATCAAGAAAATTGTCTAATGCTCATGAAAGTTTATTTTCATAGCCACTTGTTCTCGATGGATAACATTGCTAGGCCATTTAGTCTGATTGGCTCATTGTTGAGCGCAAATAGTTTTTGATGACTTTCAGTTTCGAAAAACTTCTTTCACAAGTTGCAACTGAAATGCAAATCGTCAAAAGACAACTTTAGTGCTAAACACAAGTTTGGTACTGACTCTTGAAATTCCATACGAACAATGAATTGCAAACTTGAAGAGCTGACCACTTTTTGACTTCCTCTGTATTAATATTTGAAGGTTTATCATTATGAAGTGGAATAATATATCTCCTAATGAAACATTCAAACTCGTTCATCTATGCAGAAACGATTGATGGGGTCTTAGACGTAAGGGCTATCTGACCCGATAATCTTAGTCTTTTTATTTCTGGCAAAACCTCGTCCTTAGAAAAATTAGTCTTAACTTTCAGTTAGACGAGAAATAAGTTCTGGCAATTTCTCATCTGGAGCTTTGACAAATTAACCGACTGCAAGACTTCAAATTGTATGAATGTTCTCCATGGATTTGTTCTGTTTGGGATTTCCAAATACAACCTATTACACATTGGAACATGGACCCTCCTTATTCTTCTTGTAAAGATAACCCTCATCTTTAGCTTTTTCACCTGCATCATCTTTTCGATCGTTTTCTGCCTCTCTTTTCAATAGCATTCCCATTTCTCACATTTCTTGGGAAGCGAAGTCCAAAGCATCACTAACTAAAGATTCTCTGCTTCCTTAATAAAAATTTCCAATGCTCTTAGTTTATTTAAAGCCTTGTCCAAGGAAATTCCAGAATTTGCAGGTAGTGTTGAGTGTGGTTGATTTCCTCCAAAATGTCTGACCATAGGCGTAGAAACGCTATAAACTAAAAATCGCAAACATTTGCCATTATAATGTGAGATGATCTCTTGTATCTAGGTTTTCAGACTCGTCGCACAGCTAGCTTCTCCACTGCATCGATCAATTTTCCAATTTTCCAAAACGCACAACATTATTAAAATTTTTACGCCAAAGCCAGAATCTGACCAAAGAATCGGCCTGTAATTTCCAGGCTCATCGTCGTCATCCGTCAGTCTTTCCTCAACTTAATGCTTAAATCAGGACTTCTGACACCAGAAAAACTAACCAGTCTTTAACAGGGCACGATTTAGAAAATTCTTGACTTTAGGCACAACTCGGGATGGGGCGAGGGGGCCCCCTAACAGTGATGTGGGCGTAAAATTTCCAGACTTGACACATTCCAAAAATAATCATGAATCATTGTGAAAGTATCATTTTACCGAGAATTGGCTATTTGAAAGCCGTAGAAATCTAGAGCATTATCAAATACAAAAAGAAATACAACATATTAACTCTTCATTAAATTAAAACACAATACAATGCAACCAGAAAAACTTAGTAATCCCTTATCTGCACTATAACATACATATGAACTATACATATAACTATACATATGAGAACCAATCAATCAAATTTGAAAGGATGTACAAAAAAAATTGATATGAAAAAGGTAAAATAAAAAACTGAATTGGAAATTTCTTTTTTTTCTTTAAAAAAAAGGGTTTTGGGGGGCCCAAAATTCAGGGCCCCTAGGCCGGACCCTGCCAGGCCTAATGGAAAATCAGGATCTGATCTATAAGGACTTTGCCTAAAATAAAGACTATCACCTATTTAATGATTTTCATACGTTTATTGCACTTCTAGGATAAATACGGTTACGTACAAATTTTAAAATTCATCAAGAAAAGTCGTGGTCTGGAATACGACGAAGAATGTCGGGCGATTCTCAGCAACTTTAGCGTCAGCTTTATGGCATCTCTCGCACCATAGGCGTAGCGTGCTTCTAACTTTGTTCTTTTTTGGGGGGGGGCACAAATTGAATTCAGTTCAGCGCTTGACTACCGGACCGGTCCTTAAAATATGAAAGATTGGGATTTTTTTTAAATTGAATAAAATAGAATTGATGTTTGAGTAGTTAGTTATACAATGAGAAAAATAAATAAAGTTATAAAATCAGAAAAAAGTATAGCATCGAATTTATGCTATGGATCATATCATTGTTAAAATCTATGTTAAGGCTAAAGACATAATCGGAATCTTCCAGTTTCACATTTTGAAAAGGCGGCAAAAAACCCAGCTTTCTTAAAAGTTTTCTACAATTTTATGGTTTTAACTGAACTTCTATTAACGTTTTAATTTATTTCGAGATAAGTTGGGGGGGGGGCACGTGAAATGTTGGGAAGTCGCCTAAAATATGCAAGTGTAATATTTTATAAAAACAATAACGTTGTTCTATGATTTTTTTTAAAATAAAAATGTAATGTTTGTACTAAAGTTATTGTAGTAAAGTTATCATTCAATTTTTAAAATGGCCCCTGTCGTGGGGCCCCCTTATTAAGTGGGGCCCGGGGTGGACCGCCCCCCCGCCCCCCTTTGGTCCGCACTGAGTCCGAGGATTGTCTTCTTGAAAACTGGCTCCTGGGAGCCGTTGCATGAGTGGCACACATGTGGTTGCAGGATTTCATGAACATACCGCTGGGCTGTCATGTGCCACGAACAATACTAGGGGTGACCGTGTATTGTAGGCAATGGAACCCCATACCATCACACCAGTTGTGGGAGCGATGTGTCGCCTGTACAGCAAAGGCAGGATTGAAGCGTTCACCACGGGCTCTCCACACACGAATACGATTGTTCATCACTGCCGAGATTGAATCTGGATTCGTCGCTAAAGACCGACCTGGTTCCATTCCGCTGCAGTCCAGTTTCCTCGTGCGCGGCAAAACTCCAAACGGAGGCGTCGATGGGTGGGCGTCAAGGGCAGCACACGTAATGGGCGCCGGCCGAAGACCAACTGTCCTTCAGCCAGGCGCCCTTCGTATGGTTCGAGAAGACACAGGGGCCCCTAGTAAAGGTGCTACCTGTGCCTGGATGGCGGACGGATGCAGCAGTGGCTGTACGCGTGCATTTCTTACGATGTGGCGTCTCTCGACGACTGGTCTGTCGAGGGCGTCCTGAGCCTGGGCTTCGTGTACAGACATCTCTCGGGTCCACTGGTCCCAACACCCTCCTCCAACACAATTAGAGCAGCGTAATTGACGAGCTACTCGCCTAGCTACCACCCAGCTTCCATATCCCGACGATTCTCCCCCTCTCAAACGCGACAACTGCTTATGGATTGTCTCGAACACGGCGTAATGGCATGTCTATCTCAGCTCTCCTTTGTAATATGATTCAGCACAAGCAAACAAGCTTTGGTTACCTGTTTTATACTCCACAGAGTACATGTTCAACGCCCTCTACCGGCTAAACGTAATGCGCAATCACACTGCATTTCTAATCATTTGCATATCTCCCCGACATATACCTTCATTGCAAGTTTCGTTACGATCCCGCAATTATTTCTTGGTGCGCTACTTTTTTTGTCCATGAGTGTATATATAATAAATCCCCATTAATAATATTTAACTTCACCTGCTCACCAAACTCTGTATGAAAAATTAAACACATTATAAATACATAGTATAAAAAAGCATTTTAAATGTTATACACATCAATAATATGAAAACCCAATATAAAAATTTATTGATATATACACTGCTGGCCACTGTAAATGCAACACCCTGAAGGAAACATGCAAATAACATGAAATTTACAACATGCATTAGCGGAGGTGAGATATGCAAATGATTGAATTCAGCGCAGACGCACATCACGCGCGCCTGCGGCGCCACTTCAAAGCGCTATTATAGGCTTGGAGATTTCGACGATTTCAAGTTCGGCAATTGTGTTCTATCTTGGGTTTTTTAAAAAAAAAACGGTCAATTATGCCTCGTCGAAAACAGCGATCATCTTTTGATCAAGTATCGAGTTCGACAGAGGAAGGATAGTGGCCTACCGAGATTGTGGTACTTATCTTTCAGGGAAATTGTAGCCTAGTTGTTGGACGAAACCAACAACTGTAATGCGGATATGTGATCGTTGGATGCAGGAGGGTACGACGGACCGGCGTGTTCGATCGCATCCACCTCAGCGCACCACTTCACGTGATGACAGGCAAATTGTGCGCAGGCAGTGACGGATCGCTCAGTCACATCACGAACCATAGCACAGCACATGCAGTCTGTAACGCATATCCAGTGTCTGCGCGTACCATTCGACGCCGTTTACAGCAGAGTGGTCTGTCCGCAAGACGGTTTCCATTGCTTTGTCTACCCTTCACGCAGAACCACCGACGTCTCGCAGCCAATGGTGCGATGACAGAAGGCTGGTGGACGGCAGAATGGAATGAAATTGTCTTTACTGACGAGTCACGCTTCTGTCTGCCACACCACGATGGTCGCATTCGAGTCTGGAGACACCGTGAAGAGAGGATGCTGAACAGCTGCGTATGCACCGCCACACTGGTCCTGCACCGGGTATTATGATATGGGCGGTATTGGATATCACTCTCGCACACCTCTAGTACGCATTGCCGGTACTTTAAACAGCCAGCGCTACATCTCCGAGGTGTTGGGGCCAGTTGTCCTTCCTTACCTTCAGGGCTTGCCCACAGCATATTTCAACAGGCTAATGCGCGACCACACGTGGCACGCACTGTCCAACGGTTCTTCGTCCATCGCCAGATTGAATTGCCTTCCTGGCCGCCTCACTCTCCGGATCTTTCGCGATAGAAAAACATGTGGTCCATGGTTGCTCTACGATTGACCCAGATTCCATCCTCAGCTGCCACAGCAGATCAACTTTGGCAACGTGTGGAAGCTGCTTGGTCTGCTGCTACCTCAAGAACTCATCCAAAAGTCTCTTTGTAATCAATGCCGAGGCGTGTGGCAGCGGTGATCTCCAACAATGGCGGCTACTCTGGCTACTGATTTTGGCAGGAACTACACTTCACAGAAGTCTATAAATTTAATCATTTGATACTTGGTCAACATGTTATCTACAAAATAATCTTTTGTTGTGATATCTCTTGTCTTTCTTGGTGTTGCAATTGGGTGGCAGCAGTGTATAAAGGAAGAATTCCTGACTTATACATCTATACCCGTATAAGCCAGCAAAACTATTGGAGATACAGATATCAATTTTAGGAGTATATTATTTGTACTGAAGGCGTCATTTAGAAGCAATCTTTACAAAATTCGCCGCCCCCTTGGGGGGGGGGTGCAAAACGTGTTTCTTTTACATATGTGCTTGATACTCTCAAAGAACAAAACAGATAGCCATAAGATTTTTGCTTAAAAATGTAAGCAACACGAATACCTAAAAACTAATTTCAGGATTTTTCAAAATTCGCCCCCCCCCCTAGGGGGGTAGGAAGCTAAACGTGTTTTTAAGTGATTTTCACATATTCCTTCATATCATAAGAAGGAAACAGATATCCATAAGATTCTTGGTTTAAAATGAAAGGAACATGAAAAATCCTAAAAATCTATTTCGGGATTTTTCAAAATTCGGCCCCCAAGGAGCCCAGGGGGGTATATGAGATAATATTTTTTCCATTAATATGACAAACTCTAAATAACAGAGATTTTCTATTAGGGTTACAAAGGTTGTTTAAAAACAAAATTTAGATATTTCAAAATTCTCCACCCCCCAATAAAAATTTGTAAAGGAAAACCAAATATTGTAATATTTAATGAAGAAAAAAATCCTTTTTAATAAGTCCACACTCTTTTGTTTGCTCACGTAAACGCCAGATGGCAGCACTTTGACGTCACTGATGTCAGTGGTTGGCTCAAAGTTATGAATTTTGATTTCGCTAAAAGCACGTGGGTTAAAAGTCGGACTGTGTGTTTAATTTTTAACGTTATTTTTCTTTATTTATGTTAAAGATAAATAATATTTTCTATAAACTTAATTTGTAATTTGTTTAATTTTAACATTGTAAATTTAACATCATTATTTGATTTTGTATTTATTTAAAGTTAAATAAGATTTTCTACAAACTTTAATTTATAAATTGTTTAATTTCTAACATTGTAATTTGAACATTATTATCTGATTTTTTTTATTATTTAAAATTAAATAAGATTCTCTATAAATTAAGAAAGATATGCTTTATTTGATTTTAACTCTTGATGAGATTTTTAATTATATTTCTGAATTGGATTTAATTTGATTTTTATATCTTCTAAAATGATTCACATACTTTTTTTCTATGTTATTTTATACTGGTTTAGTTTTTAAATAATTTTGGTTAACAAGCATACTAAAATTTGACATTTTTACTTTTCAGATTTTAGTGCTACAATGATGAACTGGCTGAACTACCTAAATTCTGATATGTGTATAAATTTTCACATGTTTTTTTTTTTTTTTTTATTTTTGTTTCTAAGTTAGGAATACTGTGTTTAGTTTTTAAATTGATTTTGGTTAACAAACATTCTTAAAATCCCGGGCAACGCCGGATACTTCAGCTAGTTTATAATAAACCTCCGAATTCAGAACTAATTTAACTCAAAATTTAAACATACGTTAAAATAATTAAGAGATATACAAAATCGAAAAAACATTCGGGTATTTTTAAACAACTTTCCACGTCATAATTTATCAAAATAACTGTAATTTTAAAAAAAAATGCTTTTACAATCAAACTTTTGATTCCTTACACTCTATTCATATGAAATTATGTGTGATAAGTATCAACTGTTATGACATAAACTTTGTTGTTATCCGTGTTTCCTGAGTAAAAAATCCCTAAAATGCAATTTTCTGTAAACGCAATAAAGATTTCATTACAGGAATAAAATTACAAATTTCTTATTCAATTACTTAAGAATCTCCAGCTTTGTAGGTTAGACCCTTCTTTATTTCATTTTTAGGGGCCTTAATATTTTTAGAGCCACTTTCGCCCTTTGCAAAGAGTACCTTTTTTGCGTCAACAATTCCCTCACCTCCAATGTTCTTGTATCTTGCAAGTGTATGTGGACCAATAAGATCTTTCATAACGACTTTCATATTCGGTTCACTCTAATGTACTACTTGTTTATTCTTTACTAGCTGAAGTACCCGGCATTGCTCGGGATTTTAACAATATTTGTTAACCAAAATCAACACAGTATAAACAACATAGAAAAAGTATATGTGAAATGTTATACACATCTCAGGAATTCAGGAATTCAGCCTTTCATCATTGAAGCACTAAAATCTGAAAAGTAAAAATGTCAAATTGTCTAATGTTTGCTAACCAAAATTAATTTAAAACTAAACACGTTATAAATAACATAGAAAAAACATGGAAATCTTATACACATGAATAAAATGAAAACCAATAAAAAAATATATAAAATTATAATAAACTCCTCAGAATTCAGCTAGATTTAGCCTTTTATCATTTGGGCAAAAAAAGAAGCTGAAATTACAGGTTTAGCTGAAATTTCCAATAGAACCATGATATGACTCTAGCGTTGCCTCTTAAAAAAATGAATTGTTTGATTGAGGGCTGCAAACCATTCAACTCCTCTCCCCATTAAACTCCTATAAAATCCTCTACATATTAAATTCCTTTTCTCTCCATAATAAACTCCTCAGAATTTTGGTAGATTCAGCCTTTTATCATAGTACCACTAAAACCTGACAACATCCTCTCCAGAAATATAAATTTATTAATTACAATAATTAAACTCACGCAAATGTATGAATTACATAAGTTTTTTTAACAACATTTGAATAATTCGAAAATGAAAAAGCATCATGAAAATAAAGATAATAAGAACTTCCGGAATCGAAATTAATTACCCTTAATTTTTAATTAATAAAAACCAACATAATATGAATAAAAACGATAGTTGTTTAAAAGCATATGAAAATAAAGCTATTATGAAGATAATAATAAAAAAGCATATGAAAATAATGCTCGCGTATGAAGTTAACTTTATGATATAAAGATAGTAATAATAATATAAACCGCGTGCATAAAATATTTAGCTTTTCAAGCGAAATAAATTAATTTTTAGAAAAAAAACTACTTTTAATCGAGAATTAAATACATTGCACAAAATTTTGATTTTACCAACTTTCTACCCTACAATTTACACCCTACTTCTTTGAAGTTGGGTGTTGAAACATACTCTTTGAAAAATTTACACCCTACTTCTTTTAAATAGGGTGTAAATATAAAGTTTTAACAGCGAATGAATGCCAGTTAAAAATTATTGTTGTTTAAAATCATATGAAAATTACGCTATTATAAAGACAAAAACAAGCATAGGAAAATAATGCGTGCGCATGAAGTTAACGTTACGATATAAAAATAGTAACAATAATATGTATATATAAAAACAGTTCCGTGACTGACTGACATACAACGTACAGACCAAACCGCGGGAATAAAGGGCTGAAATTTTGCATGGCGATTCTTCTTATAGTGTAGGAGTGCACTTAGAAAGATTTTTGAAACATTCTTAGATTTTTTTTAAATTAAATTTTTGAGTTGTTTTAGTAACTATTTTAAGTTTGCATTTAAAATAATAATAATTTGAGGGTTATAAAATTCATATGACGAAAAAGATCATAAAAATTCCTTTAATATGAAATCTTTTTCGAATCTTTACCTCCATTTTATGATTTTTGGTGAATTTTTAAAGATTAATTTTTAGAATTTAACCTTTTACATGCCACACTATGATCAAGGAATAAAGTACCATATTTTGCTGCGTAACTTTGGTCGATAACTTCCAGGAAGTCGGTCCAACAGATGTACTCCAATCATTCCTTTATTATATAATTTTATAATGTAAGGTTAAGGAAAATCGACTTTTATTTTAGCTCGGACATATCTTTTGCTCTTCTAATGGTTCGTGAGTGATAAAATTTGATGTAATAGTTACAACAAAACTATCGTTCCAATGGCACATATAAACTTCTCCATCGCATCGGTAATCAAACTCTCCACGTTGAAATTTCGATATTTCTTTTGCTGTTTTAAGAGAACATTGTCCCGTTTCTGGAATCTCGCACTGTGCCGATTGCCTGAAAGCCTTTGTTAGATAAATCTGTAAGCAGACTGGACGATGTAAAAAAAGTTATCGAAAAATATTTGCGTTTCTCTGGATTGTCAATAAAAGAAAATAGTTCGGAGACAACTTTTGATACCAAGTGGCAAATTTTCATTTTTCGAACTTTTTCTACCGTAGATAGACATAGCATAAGGATAACCATTTGCTGAGCAGATCATCCAAACTTTGAAACCAAAGCGAATTGGCTTTCCACGTATGAACACCTTAGCCGAACGATGCCCAAAGCACGGAACCATGGATTCATCGATACTCATATTTCATGAAAAAATCCAAATTGACGAAAATTTTTTCCAACCTCTTTATAAAAGGGAGAAATTGTTCCTAATTTATCGCCTGGTTCCAATTTACTATTATCAACAATGTGGAAATACTTTTTTAACATCCGAAATTTATTTCTGGGCATTGTATTGTTAACAATTAGGATATGCAATCTTCCTGAGAGCTCCAATATGTATTTTCATCAGGTACTGAGTGGTAGCCACTAAACAACAGTAATCCAAGAAACTGCCGAATGTCATTTGCGTCGACGACTAAAGAGTCTCCTTTTTGTAGGGCGTACAGCTTTGTAAGTTCGGCTGAATTTTCTAAGTAATCAGACGGCAGAATCACTGATCACGTGTGATATCACTGCTTTTGTATATCGTTACTGCCAATGTACCTTTTTTGGAACATTGCATTTTTACGCAGTCTTGAGGAAATATTTCTTGTTATTATTTTAATTTATTTTATTAACTCGTTAAACTTGTCCTTTGCAAGTACGATGGGGAAATTTTTGGGTGGATTTGAATTTTTAGGAATTTTATAGAATTTTTTTCTTTACGTACTGTAAAAATTGTGAAAAAAGCTGATTTTTAGAAATTTTTCTACGCTAAAATATTCATATTTGAAAAAAAAAGTCAAAAAATCAATCATGCCTTCCATAATATACGGTAATTTTTTCAAACTGACAGATATCACAGTTTATTTTTAAAAAATATTAAAGATGGTGTTCCAAAAAAGGAACATTGGCATGTAAAAAGTTAATTATTAAACACTGATCACGTGATTTCTTTTTCTGTTACTTTAAAATAAATTTATCTTCACATAACAACGAAATAGGCAAAAAAATACTTTTTTTTTCTTGCTAATGCGGCAGACGATTGGACATTATTCAAAAAAATATAAAATAATGTAAAAGTATGTTCCTCAAACTGTACTACATTAACTGTACTATATTCTTTAGTATGTCCTATGAGATTTAATTTGAATATTTTCTTCTACATTATTTTGTCTATAAAAATATCCCTTACGATTTTTTATTAATATATTTTTTGTTTTTTTTACATCAATCGTATACATTGATCGTCGTATTTATTATATATATGTATATATATTGGCATTAATTGTATACACTGACATTGTATTAAATTTGAATGTACCGTTCGTTTAGGAACACCTCCTAAACGAACGTTAGGAAGTGTTGGTTTATGGAATACTAAAAGTTTAAAATAGTGGCGCCATCTATGAACATCTATGAATCGAGAATCTCATCCGTCAAAAATTGTTCGTTATCCTACTTGTTAGCAATACAATGCCCAGAAATAAATTATTGATGAATGTTTGTTAACCAAAATCAATTTTAAACTAAACACAGTATAAATAACATAGAAAAGATTAGCCTTTATCATTGGAGCAAAAAATCCTGGAAAGTGAAACATAAAATATGTAAATTTATAAGAAACCTACCAAAATCCATTAAAAAACTAATCACAGTATAAATAACATAGAAAAAAAAAGCATACGAAATGTTATACACATTAATAATATGAAAACCAATTAAAAATATATAAATGTATAATAAACTCCTCAGATTTCAGCTATATTCGGTCTTTCATCATAAAAAGCTGAAAATAAATAAAATAAAAATAATTTTAAAAAATAAAAAATAAAATAAAGATAATAATTAAAAAAATAATAAAATAAAGCTAAAATAAAAAAGCCTTCATAAAAAGCTGAAAATACAGGTTTAGCAAAATTTGCACGATCCCAGACTCTGAACCCGAGTCTTACGGTGTACCAAATGAACAGTTTTAACGAACGTGCCACGATTATACGCAACACTCTTGAGTAAAGTAAAAATATACGCAATGAGTTTTTTGGAAAGTTGCTTTGGGTTGGTGAATATACATACTTTATGGAGTAAGAGGAGTTTTAAATGAGAAATAAGTTTAGCAGGATAGAAGCTTAGTCTTGAACTCTTCAATAGACACAAAGACATAAGCTAGGGGGGTTGCAGTAGCGATTAAAAAAGATCGTGACACTTAGCGTGGTTGATTCGAATTTTCCATCGCGTGTGAGAGTGTCAATATGCCGTTGGATCCGATTTATTTTAGAGTATAAAATCTGACTTGAAAGATTATTATCTCATTTATTATTCTGGTTTAATATATAACTTGAAACTTTTTGATTTTATTTATTTTTATCTTTTCGCTCGCTGTTGCCAGCTAACCCTAACGTGGACGCCATATTCAGAGGGTGATTCCACAAAGTGTAACAGCTCACAAATTGTTGATTTTTTATTAATTAAAAATCAACGGTAATTAATTTCGATTTTTGAAGTTCTTCAGACCCTCGGCTGTTTTAAAGACGCCTGTATGTAAAATTTCACGATCGTTGCTCCTAAACTGTGGATTTCTATACAATTACAGAGATACAAACATTCATTTTATATATTAGACTAGCTGAAAACCCGCGCTTCTCTACGGAGTACATTCAAATTAAATACAACGGTCAATGTATGCAATTAATGCCAAAATAAATAATTATATCTATATAATAACAGCTGAAGGTAAACAAATGTTAGTTGTTTACCTTCAAACTAACATTTGTTTACCTTCGTGTTTGTTAGCAGAAAACGGGGACGGGCTAATCTCGCGAACCGAGCATAGCAGAATATCGCGACTGGTACCGATGGACGCGGTCGGACGAGTCGCGTGCACTGGTACCATCCTCAACTTTCAAAACTTTAAACTTTTTAAATTATTCAATTAAAACTGCCGAACTCAAAAGAAGCGGGTAATAGAAACATGTCATCCGGGTGGGCCAGCTCCTTTCCGTTTCGCAAATTTCCACTATTTACATGCATGCAAAATTAAACTTTTCCGCCCACCAGTCGACAAATTTTTTATTTCCTGTGTTCTACAACTCTTCATCTTTTAAGCATAAGTTAAAAATGTTTTTTCACTGCAAACGAAGCTTTTTCCCCAATGCCGTTTTCCGAAATTTCACGAAATCGACAATTTTGATGGACAAATATTTCGGTTTTCTGCGCCTATAATGTCAATTTTATAATTTATCAGCATTTCCTAGATGTTCAGCTTCAAAAATATACCAAATATATTAATAGAAAAAATGTTATCATTCTAAAAAAGCGTACTTACAAAACTCACTTTTGAAATTTCCCGCACTGCGATCGCCATACTATCTTAATGTAACTGAATGGGGAGTTCGTAATTTTTCGACTTAATATTTTACTCACTAATAATTCCAGCAAGTTCGTGAAATTTGTTTCTAATTAATGAGCAAATGATGAGGATTCTTCCGCCACCAATTTTGAATTCCTGAGAATTGTCATTCTATTTTTTTAAGCCCTTTTTCGCCCATGAGAATTTCTGTTTACATTCGGCCATGTTGCCAAAATGAAAAAGTATTAGTTGAGAACGAGTCATTTAATAATTGAAATCCAGAAATAATTTTAAAGCACCAGAAATAATTTTAGTTTCAGGAAAGGAGAAGTTAAAACATTTAGAATTTTTTTCTAATAAGGTGAAACGTCGCAACGTCACTGCCTACGTCAGTTTTCTTCTGCTATAGATGACGTCATTATCGGGTGGCAGAAAACAGAAGCAGTTCCTATGCGTTTGCATGTGTTTTTGGACAATACCTTCATTTTGAGTTAAATAATTTAAGTTTATTTATAAAAATCCTCATATAGTTGTATGTAACAGGTATTTTAACACTTTTTTTAATATTTCGCTGTTGTATGTTGAGATGTATAGATATCAGGATAAGTTACTTCAGGCCAGCGTCTTGTATCGTAACTCCAGTCTTCCTCTGTCAATAAATACGGGTCACATACTGAATAAACCTTTCAGGGCTGTACCTGAATGTTTAATTTAGTGATATACCTTTGTTTAGATACCGTATCTAAAGACTTTGCGTAAACTGAGAGCATTTTATTCAACGAGCTGTAAGAATGCCCATTGAACGCCATGTTAAATTATGCAATTTTTTGCTACTCCTCGCCAGCAAGAAGTAAAATCTGCAAGAGTTGAGATGTGACATGCTGCGAGACATTGCCTTATTGAATGAGCTTCTTTTTTTTTTTGTTTAAAAAGCAAAATTTGAAAACGGAATTTGAAAGAATTATTTCAAAAGCCAAAAACCAAAATTTGAAAAAGGGAAATTTAAATCATCATTTCGTTTTTTAAAAATTCTGTATTCTTAAGTGATTAAACAGTTATCAATCTTTAACAAATAAAACCATTTTATTTTAAATCGAAAATGCAACACATCGGGTTGCCACTCAGCTAGTATATTATAATAATTGCGACGATCAATGTATACAACTGATGTAAATATATAAATGCTAGTAGGTAACCCGCCATTTTGCCGTCATAATGGAAAAAGTATATGAAAGTTAAAAAATAGCCTGAATTATCTAAAATATTGCTTTTAATACACACTTGTAAAAGCAATCCCTTTCATTATTTTTTTCATTTATTTAGTTTTTTATGCAATTGGAGTAGTAGACTGCCATCCAACCCGTCATTTTGACGTCATAATACTAAAAATGACGTCATAATGAAAAATTTATATGAAAGTTAAAAAAATTTTTTTACAGTTCACTACGCGATTCATTCACATTCAAGTTTGTTGTTTACTTTCAGAATTCATCGCAAAGTAAACAGATTTTTAAAAACTGTTAAATATACAGCTAAACACATCCAATTTTTTTTAGTTCTGAATGTTTATAGAAAAATAGGCTGAACAAACGTGATTTGATGGAGACGATATTTGTTTTTAGGTAAGAAAAAATTCTGATCCAAATCTGAAATTGAAATTAAGCCTATCCGGCGGTTTGTTTACTGAGGGCTTCAATTGAAAGTTGAGTACAGCCCGGAAGTGTCGTACAGAGACAACGGCTATTATATATAGGATTATGCAATTGGAGTAGTAGACTGCCATCCAACCGTCATTTTGACGTCATACTACTAAAAATGACGTCATAATGAAAATTTATATGAAAGTTAAAAAAATTTTTTACAGTTCACTACGCGATTTCATTTCACATTCAAGTTTGTTGTTACTTTCAGAATTCATCGCAAAAGTAAACAGATTTTTAAAACTGTTAAATATACAGCTAAAACACATCCAATTTTTTTAGTTCTGAATCGTTTATAGAAAAATAGGCTGAACAAACGTGATTTGATGGAGACGATATTTGTTTTTAGGTAAGAAAAAATTCTGATCCAAATCTGAAATTGAAATTAAGCCTATCCGGCGGTTTGTTTACTGAGGGCTTCAATTGAAAGTTGAGTACAGCCCGGAAGTGTCGTACAGAGACAACGGCTATTATATAGGATATATATATATATATATATATATATATATATATATATATTTATAAAAAATTGTAAGGATATTTATTTTGGGGGGGGGGATAATATCCAATCGTCTGCTGCATTAGAAAGAGAAAAATACTTTTTTGTCTATTTAGCTGTTATTGCACGTGACGATAAATTTATTTAAAGTACCAGAAAAAGAAATCACGTGATCGGCATTCAATAAATTAAATTCTAAAATTAATCTTTAAAATTCACCAAAAATCAGAAAATGGAGGTAAAGATTCGAAAAAGATTTCATTTTAAAGTAATTTTTATGCTTTTTCTCGTGATATAAATTTTATAACCCTCAAATTATTATTTTAAATGCAAACTTAAAAAAAGTTACAAAAACAGCTTAAAATTTAATTTAAAAAATCTAAGATCAAATTTTCAAAAATCTTTCCTAGTGCACCCCTACACCATAAGAAGAATCGCCATGCAAAATTTCAGCCGTTTAGGTCAGCGGTTTGGTCTGTGCGTTGTATGTTAGTGAGTCAGTTACAGAACTGTTTCATATACTATATAGATAAGGTAATTTTGGTTCGCAATAGTAGCGGTTTGGTTGTAATGGAAACCTCCTATGTCCCGTAAGTTTTTCTTCAACCGGAACAGTGAATCAAACTTTGTAAACAAAATAAATATTTCAATCAGTTGAAGAAATCTACTTAACAAGGAATTAAAGAAAAAAAATACTTACGGCAAAAGTGGCGCAGAACAAAAATCCGACCAAGATGATTCTCTTCATTTTGAATCAGGCGTAATTCGGGACTTTTTTTTTCCGAGCCACGTAATTTTGCTTATATGGGGTACTGTGGGAGCATAAACATGTTTTTTCTCGCATGCCCTTGTTTTAGATTAGAATAATATCTGGGAATCAGGGGCAGATAACAGTTCAGTTCCAAAAATCAGGATAGCGGTGAAGGTAAACATCTGCTTCTTCTTTCAAGCGGTAGACGAAATTTAAATCTATTGAAATAAAAATCTTATGTCGACATTCTGATTCGAAACATGTCCGGAACAACAAAATTTCAACGTCTTAAAAAAGGCTTCATCGACATAACCGAGTATGTATTGTTGGTGAGGTTCAGCCACAAATCCTTTCATCAGAGTGCGTGTGTGCATAATGATTCCTTCGATACACTTAGGGAAAATCTTGTACCTAGGGCCAGCTATTTTCAATTGGCAGTATCTTTACTTATAACTAACTTACAATAATAAAAATAGTTTGTATACATTACGTGCTTTCTTCTCTTTAAATAAAAATCACATCAAGTGTAGGAAAAAAAATTTTATAAATGATATTGAAAATTTAAAAAAAAAATTACAAATGGCCTTAGGTACAATAACTCCAAAAACTGAAATTGTTGTTTACAATAAAAAAATTGTATGCATTATTTCTTTCATGTACAACTTCTAAAATCTCCGTAAGGAAGAAATGTTAATTGTAGGCAATGTCTTAAAGGAAGAAATGTTTATTATTTCATGACTTTCTAATGTATGTTTTTCCTCCATTGTCTTCTCCATGATCCCACATAAATTTTCTGTTTCAAACACAGATTCGTAACCTTTTTTTTTAACAATTACTTTTTCAATATTTGAGCTTGAACTTCATTTTTCTCGGGGGCATCAGGAAGAATTCTACACGTGCCAAGTTTTCGTCCACCTCTTTTCTACCAGATGCCATGGCCCTAGGTACAAGATAAGATTATGGCCCTAGGTACAAGATGTTGTTGTTTTTGGCGAAATGGCTTCCATAGCCAAAGACCTGCAGAAACTATGTTTTTATATCATTTCTTCCTTTAATGATCTGCTATACATTAAACATAAGTTTGCACTTACTTTCAAAAAATAAGACTTCAAATTGAAGTGAAAAATTTAGTTTTGATCATCAAATCAAGACTTTCTTTTCTATTTAACTATAGCTTCTTCTTTCTTTATTAAAAACGGCTGTTATGATTTGAAACAGTGTTGTCGCTCCCTCCAATGAGTAAAAATTCTGTAAAATAATAATTATTTAAATAAAGCATGGTGGCCCTAGGTACACGATGGCCCTAGGTACAAGAGTTTCCCCTACATACGTAGACAAACATACACACAGATATCCAAACGGGTGTAAATAAACTTAAATCAGATAAACTAAATATACATGAAAGCAAAGGATGCCACAAAGTATATAAAAAACTTTCAGCAATATTACTTCATAAGTTCGTTTTCAAAAATTGTGTTCTGCCTAATCTGTAAAGGTAGTCCAAAATCTAATTCGTCCCAGCCGAAGTCCTCCGAGAGAAATCTAGGGGAAAGTGAAGAGTCGCCCACTGCTTGGCACGATTTTCAAAATCGCCAACTTGGTGGCGCTCTCACGTCTTGTCTGCTAGAGTTGCAACCTCTCCAGAGGACACTACGCAAGAGGGCGACATTTAAGATGGCGGTAAACTAAATAAATACAAAAAGCAGTTGGAGAAAAAAATTTAACCTTAAATCGTTGCAAAAACATAGTACATTTTTTAAAACTTAAAATCGTTACACAACACTGAAAAATTGAAATACTTTAACTTACCATAATATAAAAAACTATTGAAAAATAACTATTGTAAACTATTGTTTCACTTATGGGGCGGTGAAAAGTATAGTAAATAAATACTATATGTGGGGGTGAAAGATATAGTATGGGGTGTGGTTAGTGCATTGCGTAGATTAAATTTGAATTCGTTGTGATCCTAACGATTGAAAATATCTCTGGTTAGAATGAAATCTTGATATATTAAATTGAAATAAACGTATACAATTATACAATGTATACATATCATTGTCACTTTACTTGACATTATTATAATTCATCTACTATAATTGGTTAATTATCATTAATCAAAAATTGGTATTGATTCATCATTAAATCCTAATACTTTCTTCGTCAAAATGAGCACTAATTTATATTCAAATCAATCACATAAGCTTACTCAATAATTACCATTAGTTACTATCATAGTTATAATACATCCATAATCAACAATTATTAATTCATACACAAATCACGTTACTTTATACTATATAAGATCTCGTTTTACGAATTATCGCATATTATCCTACTAACTTTCGTCATGCAATTAAATCGCAATCACGCTCTATATACGTTATCACGTTACATGAACAGTTACACGTACGAGAAGCAATGATGGTAAGTATTAAAAGGAGAAAAGACGTTACCTTTGCAGACGATTGTTGAATCACCTTTGATTATGGACATCGGGCACAGGGCAGAGGATTCATCATTAATCGTTGAACTGAACATCTGGTTAACGGATGCGCTGCTTTCTCATCCTCTATTCGTCATGTCACTCATACTAGGCACAGGGCTCCTTTGGTCTTTGGGTGCTCTCGGCACTGGAAACTGGATGCACAACCCTTCTTCTGGCTCTATTGGCATTGGAGACGGGATGCACTTTCATCGGCTCTATCATCGGGCATGCTTCGTCTTCAGCATCGTTTAGCTACCATCATACTATGTAGGGGCTATTTATCTTTACTGCTCCGTCTTCACGATTACATTTTTCAACAACTAGCTTGCTAGCTGTCTTGATACCACTTCTATGTCTAGCTACTCTTCTTTGCTCTCCCTGTTTCTTTTTTCATATCCTTTTTCTCATATTATTTCTGGCCACGCCTCATCCAATCTCATTGGCCATATTATGCTCATCTCTTCTCATCTATTAGTTCGTGGTTGCCTCTTCTCTATCCCTTTTCACCAATGCGCATCGTGGGCGGGACTTTAAAATTTCCCTCTTCCTTGACTTTCCCACGCTCAGCTCAACACCGACTATGGGTGGTCCCTTTTATTGCTATCATAAATTTATGGTTTCCTTTTTTTTCTCTTCCTTCGTCGAAAACTCATTCTTCAGATTCACCGTTTCCCTTTTATCTTAACTTTTATCTATACTTTTATTTCTTTCTTCGTGCCCAGTCGTCTATCTGTAGTAGTTTTGGTTTATTGTTGGCTTTTCTCCTCTCTGTTTCTTTATTGCTAGTCTTTTGCTTCCTTGCCCTGTTTCTTTCTTATATTGTACAATTATTTTAATTCGTCCCGTAACTTTCAACAATCCTGCACTTGGCCTGAACGCTATTGTCATATCTCTATGACATATCTCTATGACAACTTACCTTAATTGTAAAAACTATTCGTTAACTTAAAATCTTTTATATGTTTCAGTTTAAAAAAATAAATATTTCTATCTTTAATTAGCATAAAACTGTAAAATTACCATCCCAGGGCGATAGTACGCCAAAATGGCAACCATTATTCAGCAACAACGCTATTTTCCCAAACGTTAAATCATACAAGATTCGGCGATTGTCGCCTAGTGGCTAAGTGGTTAAGGTATCAGTCTGCTATGCCGGGAGCGCGGGTTTGATTCCCGCATAACACTTGGTTGTATTATGGGGAACCGGTCAGTCTTCCGCCTGCAAAAGGAAGACTGACCTAGAAGGGTCTAGAAAGGCGAGCTACCGTCCATTGCCAGTGTCATCGTTTGTTAATAAAATTTGTGTGTGATTTGTCTGTTTCTATTTCCTTGTATTCATATGTACACCGGACTGGGGTGTAATGTCGTCATCCCCCAGGGACATTAGCCCCCCCCCCAAAAAAAAGAATAAAATCGGTGATTATCAGCGTATATGTTCGATTCTTAAAGAATTGAAATCTTAAGTGAGTGTATACAATTTTTAATTATTTTGTATATGTATGTCCGTGCTTTTTTGTTTTATATGTCCATAGAAAATACTAAGGATTGAATTCAAGAAATAAGGATTAATTATTATTCATACTTTACTTCTTTGCTACAACCACGTGGGTTTGCAAAATAGAAAAATATTAATTTCTCAATAAAATATACATATACGTATACAAAATATACATATAGCAAATGATTTATGATGTATAAATAGTTTTTAGTACGATATTTACCCATTGTGTTTATAAAGATTGACTAAAATAGAAAAATTCCATCCAAATTACAATTAAAACGAAAAAAACAACCAGGCCTATTACAGAGATTCGAAAAAACAAAAAGTGATCCAATTAAGGGAGCAAAGTGACACATTTGTAACTGATGATGAGACTCCAGGTATCAGGCAATTGTTTGCCGGCAAAAGCCCAGTTTGTGAATGGTTATTTGCCTATTTCAAAAAAATAACTGATATCCACTAACAAAAACTTTTAAAAAGTGAAAAAAAACACCAAGCTTCAAAACAAAAGTTATGACTAAAAAAATGGTGTGATGTCAAATATCCAAGATTATTAAGTTCTGGTACTTAATTTCCTAATCACGAATTTTTCACATCTAAGTGAAGTGGTTAAGCATGACTTGTTGATAGAAACCCTTCTTCCCTAGACCAAACTCATCATAACCTGTTTCTGAAAATTTAAGTTTTAAATATTTATGCATGTCAGACTTCGCGGCCGTCTTAAAAATAAAATCATTAAAATAACAGAAAGCAAAAAAACAATTGTTAATGTGAATTAATTTTTTTTGTTAATGTGCGCAGTTAAAACATCAATTTCAGATTTTAACTACGCACTTCGGTGCTCTGTTAGACAGTATGTTTATAGCGTCATTCCAACAAAAGGTACGATAAAAAATGGTGTTATATCCAATTTTATTAAGCACTGGGGCTTAATTATATTTCTTAACAGATTTTTAATGGGATATTAGTCATTTTAATCAGTCTTCTATTTGAAGTTAATGCATGATGTTAAACTAAACAAGCCATTAGCTAGAAAGAAAAATAATAAATAATGTTTTCATTCCCCAAAGGAACAATTTTGCATTAAACAACGAAAAATATGAATACTACGCTTTGGAGTTACGTTGCTCAAATGTAACGTGAAAAGAAATTTCAAATTTATAGAATAATTCTTGACCATCTTAAATTGCTGCTACATTCATTTTAAAAGTAATCAAATAATAGGACACACATATTTTGCATAAATAACTAAAATGAATAATTTTACAACTAAATGACATACTTTCGAAGTTTCAACAGACAAAATTTATTTATTCCAAATACGAAAAGACGGCTGTCATATACGTAGGCATAATAATAAACATTTAATAGTAGTAATAACAGTTAAGAATAATAAACAGTTAATAGTAATATATCGCTTTCATTTTGTACGTTTTCGATGCAGAGGAAATATCTTTCCTGCAGTTAAGTTCAGGGTAACTCCACGGTTAGCTCTCTACTCTACTAGTGCTTTTTAACGCCAGTTCCTCTGTCTGTCAAATACTCCTGCGTGAACGCCCATTTTCTTCATTTGCTCTTACCCTTTTCCCACATACATCTACTAGCTGTAAACCTGCGCTTCGCTACGGAGTACATTCAAATTAAATACAACGATCAATGTATGCAATATAAATATATATATTTATAGCAAATTCGACGATCAATGTATACAATTGATGTAATTAATATATATATATATATATATATAAATCGTAAGGGATATTTATTTTTTTGGATAATATCCAATCGTCTGCTGCATTACAAAGAAAAAAATATATTTTTTTTGTCTATTTAGTTGTTATGCACGTGACGATAAATTTATTTAAAGTACCAGTAAAGAAAATCACATGATCAGCATTTAATAAATTAAATTCTAAAAAAGAATCTTTAAAAATTCACCAAAAATCAGAAAATGGAGATAAAGATTCGAAAAATATTTCATTTTAAAGGAATTTTTAGGATCTTTCTCGTGATATAAATTTTATAACCCTCAAATTATTATTTTAAATACAAACTTAAAAAAAGTTACTAAAACAGCTTAAAAATTTAATTTAAAAAAATCTAAGAAGAATTTTTCAAAAATCTTTCTTAGTGCACCCCTACACTATAAGAAGAACCGCCATGCAAAATTTCAGTCCTTTAGGTCCAGCAGTTTGGCCTGTGCGTTGTATGTCAGTGAGTCAGTCAGTTACGGAACTGTTTTATATATAAATAATGTAGTAATATTTTATATTGCACGTCTATACACTGAAGTGCCACTGAATTACGGATAGCAAAGCCTATGCAAATTGTGTAGTGCTGCGCATCATGTATGCGCAATTGAGGGCGCTGTGGCAACTGCATATATAGCGCGTACTGTGGTTGTTCTGAATTAGTTGTTGGAATTGCAAGTATGGGTAAACTTACTGATTTAGACGCCTTCGATCGCGGACAAATCGTAGGTGCGCGACGCATGGGCCATTCAATTTCCGAAATCGTCAGACAGCTAGGATTTTCAAGGTCGACAGTGTCAAGAGTATTCCAAGAATACATGGATGGTGGAGAAAGAACTAGCGATCGGGCAAACTGCAAAGGACAATTAGCCTACACAGTGCGTGGTGAGAGACGGCTCAGACGTATTGTACGTATCCAGCGAAGCCAAACATTAGCTCAAATTACCACTCAGTTTAATGACGGTGCCAGTCCTACAGTCAGTAAACGGACTGTGCAACGCTCGCTTCACCGTATGGGTTTCGGGAGCCGTCGACCTACGAGAGTACCATTGCTCTATACTCGCCATCGGGCTGCACGTCTTGCCTGGGCAAGAGAGCACAGAGACTGGAGTGTAGAGGACTGGAAACGAGTAGCATGGAGTGATGAGTCTCGATTCCGACTACTTAACGCCGACGGGAGGCTGAGAATATGGTGTCAGGCTCATGAAGCCATAGATCCTGCATGCCTGGCTGGAACTGTACAAGGGCATGGTGGCTCAATCATGGTCTGGGGTGTTTTTTCGTGGCACAGTTTGGGATCTTTGGTGCGTGTACCAACCTCCCTCAATGCAATTCGGTACGTAGAGTTGCTGGGTGATCACCTCCATCCGTTTATGCTGTTCTGTTATCCGCACGGTAATGGAGTTTTCCAGCAAGACAACTGTACCTCTCACAAGTCCCGGTTGGCTACTGGCTGGTTGGATGAGCATTCCTCTGACTTCTCTGTCATGAATTGGCCACCTAGAAGTCCAGACTTAAATCCTATTGAGCATCTTTGGGATGTTTTGGAAGAAGGCGTGAAAGGCCATCAGACAGCACCAAAGAACCTTACTGAATTATGGACAACTTTAGCCAATATTTGGCAAGCCATTCCCGTGGAACGTTTCCAGAAACTTGTTGAATCTATGCCTCGTCGTGTGGCAGCCGTTATCAAGGCCAGAGGAGGCCCAACTCGTTACTAGGTAGGTATCCCTAATTCAGTGGCACTTCAGTGTATTTTGCATTTTGTATTATATATTGGTTCCCTGGGTTGCTCCATCAACATTGAGGTGGCACCAAGGTAGCAACGTTGACTGACTTGTAAGGTGCTCCCAGATAAAAATTACTCAACAATTTCCGTGGTTCTGTGCGAATATCTCATGACTCGTGCATCTGCATTAGCTTTAAAAAAAGCGATTTCAAGGAAAGCTTTTTATTTTATTGTCCTTACCCTTTCATCTGTATCAACTATACTTTACCCTCAATAGCCAGATCGTACAAATTATTAGAAAATTTCGAAGGCGAATGGTACTTCATTATTGAAAGGGAGGCGCATAGATTCCATTATATTCCACACCAGGTTATACACTGATGGCCACCCAAATTGCAACACCAAGAAAGAGAAAAGATATCACAACAAAATTTATTTTGTAGATAACATGTTAACCAAGTATCAAATGATTAAATTTATAGACTTCTGTGAAGTGTGGTTCCTGCCAAAATCAGTAGCCAGATTAGCCGCCATTGTTGGAGATCACCGCTGCCACACGCCTCGGCATTGATTCAACGAGACTTTGGATGAGTTCTTGGGGTACAGCAGACCAAGCAGCTTCCACACGTTGCCAAAGTTGATCTGCTGTGGCAGCTGGGGATGGAATCTGGGTCAATCGTAGAGCAACCATGGACCACATGTTTTCTATCGGTGAAAGATCCGGAGGCGAGGCGGCCAGGGAAGCAATTCAATCTGGCGATTGACGAAGAACCGTTGGACAATGCGTGCCACGTGTGGTCGCGCATTATCCTGCTGAAATATGGCTGTGGGCAAGCCCTGAAAGTAAGGAAGGACAACTGGCTCCAACACCTCGGAGATGTAGCGCTGGCTGTTTAAAGTACCGGCAATGCGTACTAGAGGTGTGCGAGAGTGATATCCAATACCGCCCCATACCTTAATACCCGGTGCAGGACCCCTGTGGCGGTGCATAACGCAGCTGTTCAGCATCATGGTTCAGCATCCTCTCTTCACGGTGTCTCCAGACTCGAATGCGACCATTGTGGTGTTGCAGACAGAAGCGTGACTCGTCAGTAAAGACAATTTCATTCCATTCTGCCGTCCACATCCTTCTGTCATCGCACCATTGGCGACGGAGACGTCTGTGGTTTTGCGTCAAGGGTAGACAAAGCAATGGACGTCTTGCGGACAGACCACTCTGCTGTAAACGGCTTCGAATGGTACGCGCAGACACTGGATGATGCGTTACAGACTGCATGTGCTGTGCTATGTTTCGTGATGTGACTGAGCGATCCGTCACTGCCATGCGCAAAATTTGCCTGTCATCACGTGAAGTGGTGCGCTGAGGTGGATGCGATCGAACACGCCGGTCCTTCGTACCCTCCTGCATCCAACGATCACATATCCGCATTACAGTTGCTTGGTTTCGTCCAACACGACTACCGATTTCCCTGAAAGATAATCCACAATCTCGGTTGACCACTATCCTTCCTCTGTCGAACTCGGATACTTGATCAAAAGATGATCGCTGTTTTCGACGAGGCATAATTAATCGCTTTTTTGAAAAAACCACAAGAAAAACACAATTGCCGAACTTGAAATCGTCGAAATCTCCAAGCCTTAAATAGCGCTTTGAAGTGGCGCCACAGGCGCGCTTGATGTGCGTCTGCGCTGAAATTCTAATCATTTGCATATCTCACCTCCGCTAATGCATGTTGTAAATTTCATGTTATTTGCATGTTTCCTTCAGGGTGTTGCATTTACAGTGGCCAGCAGTGTATTTTAGTCAGGAATGGTAATTACAGTAATTGTATTGTTTTATATTGAATTAAATGTTATTTTTTTAAACATATTACAACTCAGTTAACTGTATTATTTTTCCAATGTGGCGCACCTCAGGTTTCTCGTACTAGGAAACGAGGCCTCTTGGTAGGATCTTTATTCAAGCATAGAAGGAGGAAATAAGATAGATCAAATCATTTTTATTTCAAAATTTTGTGCCTACGCAGACTTCGAGGAGAAATTTTACCGAGGAACATTTTCCGTGGCATACAGGGCGAAAGTCTCAAGCAATAATAGCAAAAACGAAAAAAAGTTTTGTTTCCCAGCTACTTTTATTTTTATTACCATGTTTTTATTAACTCGCTTTCTTTTTTCTTTGTTTGTTTGTTTGTGTGTGTGTTTGTTACCATGTTTTTATTAACTCGCTTTCTTGTTTGTTTCTTTGTGTGTGTGTTTGTCTCTTACAAATCTTGCAATCGATTTTTAACTAACTTCCCGACTAGCTAGACATTTGAAACTTTTAGAATAGCTCAGAACACGATGGGAATGCATTTATTTAATACTTTTAGCCATCTTTAAGCAGAATTTAATCATTTTCAGTTAATTTTGTTTTGTAGTCTGTTGCAGCCATCTATCGGCCGGGACGGGAGCGAAAAGTTAAATGTCAGTTAACTTCCAATTAACTTCATTTTCTTTCAAGTGGATGGGATAATTTATCAAAAAAATTTTAAAAAGTATTTATTAATACATAGAATTGTCAAGTTTATATGATTCAACAGAAATTTAATATCATGATATATAAAAAGTTCTTTTTATCTTGTAATTATTAAAGTAATTTGTCTTGTTGAAATATTTAAATGCGCTTAAAATACTAACTGAAGTACGTCTAGTTTCGGGAAAAATAAAATAGTTGCTGCAATAACAAAAGTTGTTTGTTTTCTGCATGTAATCTTCCAAATGTAAAAGCAAATATGCATCTGCACAATTCATTTCCTTGAGCCTTAATTCCCCGTCTCATGCAACTTAATGAAAAAATAGGTGCAATGTCATGTCAGAGGGTTTCATGCACGTCAAAGTCACGTCAGACATCCTTCGAGTTATGCAATCAAATTGCTATGTCAAGTCAAATTTGACTTACGACAGGTAAAGTTTGAAACGCGCTCTGTCTCCAAAAAAAAAGGGAAAATTTTAGCTGCGTGAAACTGCAGAGAAAACAACATTAAATTTGCGGCATTCTTCAAACTTGTTCTATTTAAAATGGAAAGTACAAATCATGGTATCCTCACTGATTTCGATGCATGACTCCGGTGAATCGGAGATCAGAGAATCTATTGCAGAACTGGAATCTCTGAACACTTGTTTTCTCTGTTTGAATATTCGTGCTGTGTGACACAGTATACTAATTAAACCTGCATTCACTGCCTAGAACTGCTGGAAATGAAACCTCCAGAAGAGGGCGATTTTAATTATTTTTGTTCAAAATCACGGGCAAAATTTTCATCTTGTAAACGGTCATCGCGAGAACACTTTTAATGTCTCTCTATTCTAAAAAAAAGTAACTCCCGCTGCAGCTGTCAAAAGCTTGTCACGCTATCTCTTCCGAAACCGCTGGGGGTATGGGGTCGAGAGTGATACCAATGGATGTGTAGAAGTGAAAATGGTATAATTCCCCACGGTGTGTGGCCAATAAAGAATGTATTATAAAGGATGCAGAGGCTGGGGTAAATACAGGATTGTAAACCAATAAAAAATAGAATAATAGCTGCCGGTGTGGCCAGTGATAGCGATCTGAAGTCTAAATTTTACAAGATGGATGGTCGGTATTTTATGGCCCACAGTAAAAAGGTCAGATGAGAAGGGTCAAAGTTGTTTTGCAAAATAAAATTATGTTGGGGGAGGTACTCCATAGACTATGGACAGAGGCGGTGTAATAAAGAACCAATTTGGGTAGGAACCACTGAAAGAAAAACAGCCCACTGCCCAATGAAAGTGAGTGGCGTGCCAGAATGGCCCACCTGTAAACGGACAACAGCTCCGCTAAGGACGGAAAGAATTGGAAAAGAAGGAGACGGATTTTTAGATTGGGTTCCTGAGAGTTAGATGTTAGACACTCTCGTCTGCCCCGGAGCCTTGGAGAAGTGCGAATATTCCGCCAAGGTGTTCCTACACTGGAGATGATACTGGGTCCCGGTCGCCAATGCTACGATCATCGCTGCATACATCCGTTATAGTAAGTGCCTCCCCAATAGACTCTAAAAATCATATTTGACTATATAGTTTGCCTCTGTTTCTGGGTTCTCTATGTTAAAATTGTTAATAAGAAACGGATTGTTATATTAATAGCTCTGACAAGTTAATTGAAATTTGGGTTATCAAATAAATGTATGTTTATGGTCAATGCGTTGTATTCCTTGCTTGTTCCAACCCATGCATGCATCCATTGGTTCTAGGTAATTAACACCTATAGGATGCAGAAAAATGGGGGGACCAAAGTAAGACTTGTCTCATCTTCGTCGGACTTTTTTTATTTTATGTTTTGTGGGAAAATATTGACTTTTTCTTCTTCAGATTACGATAACTCGCCAAAAAATGATCGTAGAATTGTGATCTTTTTACAATCTAAGACTACAGACATTTCTCTTTCAAACTAGACCTCATTTGTTTAAAAATATTTTAAAACAGACTAATATTTTCATCAAAAAATGAAACACAGTTTTTCAAGAAATATCGTCCCCTATGTGGATGTAATATCGATGCTCCTCGAGTTTTTATCTTACAAAGAAAATATTTACATCATCTGGAAGCCGAAAGCTTTTTTATTCATATAAACCTCACTTTAAGTCTCTATCTTAAAATTTCGATTTTTAATTGAATTTTAAAGCTGATAATTCAACAGTGATGAAAAGCCCTTCGCATAAGGGTGACAACAGCAAATGGATGGAAGCTGTTACTTTGCCCGAGAGTCACCCCTATGTATCTCACTATTAGCCATAATAGAGGAGCGAGCGTAGCGAGCCTAGGGGCGAAGCCCCTAGTAATATAAAAAAATCAAAATGAGTGAAGGAAAAGGGAATGTTTTTATTTATTGACTTCAAACTTTCGGGAAACGTGAAATATCGTGTTTAACAAAAATACAGAAATCAATTTAGAAAATTAAAAATATCCTAAAAAAATTAAAAATAGAAAAGAACACATCTCTTAAAATTTAAATTTCTTAGAAGCATAGTTTCCGAAAGAACGTCTGACTTCATTCAAAGAGTAATAAAATTCTTTCGGCATTAAAATAGCTTTTCACGCTGTTCAGATTGTCTAAATATTCAATGCAATGGGATAGTAGAGTGTTCCACCGAAGTGAACAAAATAAGTAGAACGCGATTTCGGTAGATCTTAAAATAGGCTACTATAGTTCACATTTTTGCTGTTTGGATTACAGGCAAACAATCTCAAAGATTTTTTTTTTAGGTTATGCAGATAGATATTTTAAGATAAGCATACAGGAGAACATAGAAATGAAAGGAAAATACTTTTGACTTCTGCTTATGGTGTTCTACAAGCCGTATCTCGAAATCCTCACGGTGAGTCACACCGAATTTTGGAATGTAGATTACTGATGAAAGGCCTCGCTTATAAATCTCTTTTTAACGGGTTCCAGCTCACTGCGGCTTTCGGGGCAACGAGCTTGCAGACCGTCTTGCTGAAAGGGATGTTCTAGTACTTCAGAGACCCATGAGAGCAGCTACATTCCATGCTTCAAAGTTACTAATCCATACGAATTTTAGGAAGATCTTTAAAAAAAGTGCCGTTACAATCGTCGACAGAAGAAGGATGGTCTATCCTTAATGAGAACTCTTCCATCGTTCCTGATACCCCAAGAAAAGTTGCTGTTGCAAGCTTTAGCGACCGTTCACATAGAATCCGTGAGCGCACATAGAATCCGTCAGCGTTACTCGTATTGAAATACATTTAACCAATTACAAACCTCCAAACGATTAGCCACAAAACTGTTAAGGCCCGTGATTGGTTTAAAATACGTCAATACGAGGAACGCTGATACTGACGGATTCTATGTGAACAGGCTCTTAGGCTGATGACTGGGCACTATTGTTTGCGATCTCACCTCTTGCGCATTGGAATCGCGGATTCCCCAGATTCTACTCTTCGTGACTCTTGTCAGCCTATGACATATGAACTTTTGGACGTGCGCTTTGGACTAAGGGTCTGTTCACATAGGAGTTCGTTGCGTAGCGTTAAGGGATAGATGACGTTGAGACGAAAATAAACCAATCATAGGCGTTAAAAATTTCATTGCTAATCGTTTGGAGGTTTGTCATTGGATAAAGATATTTCAATACTTTAACGCAACGCAACGGACTCTTATGTGAACAGGCCCTTAGTAATTTTAGCAATATCATCGAAAAATACTGGAGAGCTCGTAGTTTAATGGCTTAAGAGCTAATGTCTGTGGTATTTGTAAACAGCAACACACTTCTGTTTATGTAACTCTTTATTTAATACAACCGTCTTACTCTTAAACATACAATTCCTCTGCTGAACTTTTTTGGAACAAGCAAAACAGTAGTAATATCTCGTAATCCTGAAGAATCAAGTAATCATTCTTAGGCATCAGCCTGGCATTTTTCGTCGAGGAATTTAACTACCTAGAAGAGTAAGGAACATGCACATGATTAGTATACTGTTAGAGAGACAACATGCTTGTTTTCTGGAAATTGATCACATTGATATCAGTTTGTTGCTAGTCTATGAGTATAGTTTAGAACAGTCATTGATAGACTACAATTGTGAGTGAACTGTATTCTCACTTGAACACCAGGGACGGTTAAAAGTAAAAAAATGTCATCCGATCACGCTGTCATTTTGATACAGCGATTGGCATGGGTGTTTGCAGCCATTCGGAATCGGTTCTAAACTGAAGTATGTTTTAAGTTACAAAAGAGGACAGTGGAGTTCCAAAACCAACTTACCATGTTGTTATTTTGCAGTCCTAAGAAGCAGTGAATTTTCATGTAATGAAAGGAAATGCTTCTTATCATGATTTTGTGCCTCAAATTTGCAATAACAGAAGAATAATTTTAAAGATTAGATAGATAAATTTTAAATGAAAATAAATTTCCTGCCATGCGAGGTATATATTGCGTTTAATCTTCTTGAGATGTTATATATCCTAGCTGACTCATCAAGCATTTTGTTGGCCATTGTCGCTACGCGGTGTCACCATTTAGATCTGATGCTTACGGAAGTTTTCTTTATTCCTTGAGTATTTTCTTAAATGTTTTTATAGAAACTAACATAATTTATTGAGTTTTCAAAACTCATTGAAGTGAAAAATTCAAAATTACCTTTTATTTTACTATATTTTCTATACTTTAGTGTGTGTCTAAGCGAGTATTAAAGATAACTTTTTTTTTAAAAGCGGAGGCACTTGTCGTGAGCCATTCGCCTTTTACTATTCACCTTAAAGTCTTAAGTCACCTTAATCAAGCTGTCTACTTTAGTATGGTAGCACCATTTAGGTGAGCCAGCTATTGCTCCCTACGAGGGGACAACACAGTAACGAACAAGCCTTACTCGAGATTTGAACTCAAGCCCACTGCCGTAGAAGCTAACAAATGGTAACCACTATACCATGTGGGCAGCTTAAAGATAACTTAAGAAGAAAAAAAATAATCGAATCGGGTAAAAGATAATTGAATTTGTGAAGTAGCCGTTTATGGAAGTTATAACATCCATTTGTTAAAAATCCGTGTGTTCTTTGGCAACAATTGTATTGCGTGGCGCGTATTTTGGAGAGGTATTCAAACAATAATGAAGTTCGTCATTTCACCTGGATATTTATGAACTCACATATATTTAATTACGGTTTCGATACTCCACAAACGTGAGCAATTAGAGTTTAAACTAAAAGTACTTAGAACGTGTCCATATGTATGATGAAAAGGGCAACTCGATTTCAAGTTGAAATTGAATTGACTCTCTGTTGGCAAGTTTTTCAAGTCTTTCAGCGAATACTTTCAGAGCGTTAAAAAATGAAACAAAATAGACAAAAATAAGCCCCTAAAAATGCCCTGACTCAGTCAAATGATTTTCCGTTATTCAAAACTTTGATCGGGAAAAAAAATTATTGAATTCGGAACAGACCAAAATGTAACTAAACGATGGAAGTGTATTAAAATGTACGGAAAAGTACTAGTAAGATAATTACATATGAAAAGGTTGAGCGATGCGTTTCAAAAGCCAACCAATATACGTGCTATTGCTGTTGTTTTTTCTAATGCCCCCTTGCGGAAGTTCCTGACCAGGTCCATATAAACTTCGGGCTGTAGTGAGCGACTTTGGTTTATATAGCACCACAAGGGTCGGAGTTCTTAGCTAGTTGCCACCTCAGTTTAGACCGAACATCCCCACATAGAGGGACTTTCCAGTCTCAGATTTAACGTGCCCATATCCGGCCTAGACACGGAACCAATCCATGAAAAATGCTTTTATGCGTGTTAGATATCTATTGAGTAAAAAATACGAGTTTCATAAAGATGCTTACTCCCCCATCTTCACTTCTGACGGATTTGCAGCTTAGTCCTTCGGCGCAAGGGCAAGAAAACATGTGTATGCCGTCTTCATCTACTTCATCACCATATTTTATCAGACAAGTTTCATCTAGCAAAATAAAGAATAGATATTACCATTATACCATGAAGCTCTTCTATGACATCTTTATACACCAAACTCATATATACCACGGAGTAAGCATAAGGTATATAACACCATAGGATTACATAATGAAGATCTTGAATTTATTGTGACGTCTGGTGTAATATACCCTATGCTAGTGTTACTATTACTAATACAAATAAACTAACAATAATTCATTTTAAAAATTTCGTAAAATTTACATTAAATGCGGGCAGTTCGAGGCCGATTCTTTACTGTTATTTTTATTTATATTAAAAAGTGACTGCAAATAAATACTTACAGTAAAAAGTGAGCTTGCAATTTCTGTTACACATATTCTTAGATTTCCTCGTTTATAATCATAACTAATTATCAAGTTTTATTTCAGGTGGTCTGAAAATGACGAATTAAGGCTCACTCTCCATCGTTCCCACGAGTAAAGTAAAGAAATTTAATAATAAATTTATTCAAGAACAATTTAAGGGTAAAAAATAATCATAAAATCTAATTAATTCATATTAATATTAATAATTATATTACATTATTATTAATAATTAATCAAATTAATCCAAGTATCATTAAATGCAATATGAGTATCATAAAGTATCGTTAAATGAGGTTAAACTAGCCTAAAGTATTAATAAATGCAACTATACCGGTTTTCATTGAAATTATAGATTATAGTCGCACGCGAGTAGAATTCATAGCGCGTTAACAGAAGAAAACCGTCATTTGTACCTCAAGAAATCACATTAAAAGACAGCAGAAATGATGCTCAAATTCCTCCGCGAAATTAAAATTGCGATACCTTTTATTAAAGTGTTTCTTATATTCATTTGACCTGTGGGAAATTTGAAAGGTGATGGAAATTCATATATTCAGCTAGAGACATTTAACTCCGAGAAAATATACGAACACCAATACAGGCCTTAGGAGAATTTCTCATAAGTTTAACGCTAAATTCTGCCTTAATTTCCATCTTAAACCTATAAAGTCACCTTAAGGCCGTCTGCACATGGAGCAACTCAAAAGAAACTGATAACTGACTCAAATCACAAACCAGTCGCAACTGGTTACAAACCCGTCGGACGGGTTTGTAACCAGTTGCGCCGTGTGCGTGGCTCCATTCAATTACATAGGTTACGACTCATCACGGACTGGTTTGTGATTTGAGTCAGTTATCAGTTTCTTTTGAGTTGCTCCGTGTGCAGACGGGCTAAAGTTCATTGACTAGTGTCCAGTCTACGAATGTGTGGCTCTGTAGATTTAAAAAAAAACTGTTTCCAAAATTTGTCATGCACGTTTATTTTAATTTTCTGTGAGCTGGACCTTGTTCACGTTTTTACGTTAAGCGTCAGTTCAGTGGATCCCTTCCGTTATTAGAACTGTCTTAATTTTATTCATAATTTTTTATAATTTTTTATTTATTTTTAATGGATGACGTCGTCATTTCACGACGCCAGGTTAACTCACTTACGTAAAGCTCTCTTCGGAAAAAATTATGAATTCTTTCCTAGTGTAGCGCAATAGCGAAATACTTGAGGTAAACGGCTTTTTTTAGAACAGAAAATGATTACATCGTATGATGTCATTGTCTGAAGCTCGCTGATTAGTAAAAACGCTTTGTTGCCGTTTTCGCTGACACTAAAGCATATAAACTATGAACGAATCCTATGATTCCCAATTCAAGCGTTTTTACTAAGGCATAAACCATGAACGAATCCTATGATTCCCAATTCAAGCGTTATTAGTAAAAACGTCTTGCTGCCGTTTTCGCTGACACTAAGGCATAAATTATGAACGAATCCTATGATTCCCAATTCAAGCGGTTTTACTTATCGCTGATTAGTAAAAACGCTTTGCTGCCGTTTTCGCTGACACTAAGGCATAAACTATGAACGAATCCTATGATTCCCAATTCAAGCGTTTTTACTTATCGCTGATTAGTAAAAACGCTTTGCTGCCGTTTTCGCTGACACTAAGGCATAAACTATGAACGAATCCTATGATTCCCAATTCAGTCGTTTTTACTAAGGCATAAACCATGAACGAATCCTATGATTCCCAATTCAAGCGTTTTTACTAATCGCTGATTAGTAAAAACGCTTTGCTACCGTTTTCGCTGACACTAAAGCATAAACTATGAACGAATCCTATGATTCCCAATTCAAGCGTTTTTACTAAGGCATAAACCATGAATGAATCCTATGATTCCCAATTCAAGCGTTTTTACTAATCGCTGATTAGTAAAAACGCTTTGCTGCCGTTTTCGTTGACACTAAGGAAATAAACTATGAACAAGATCCAAAACGATTCGAAAAGTTCCCTTCTAAAGGTTAAAAAGTATTACGTAACTTTCAGACTGTTATTTGTAGAATCGAAATACTACTCACTTTTACGAAAATAAGAAAAAAAGATATCATACTGACCTTTCTGTTTCAGCTTTCTGCAAATAGGCCCTTTCATTATTAAAGGCTTCATGCAACACTCGTCTTCGCCACAATCGGCTTGTTTCTTGCAATCTCCGCCTACCACCGCAGCGCTGAACTGTCGTAAGGAGGAAGGAAGAACTTCATATCTGGATTAATAGTACTATCACACATTATATATATAATAGCCGTTGTCTCTGTACAACACTTCCGGGCTGTACTCATCTTTCATTTGAAGCCCTCAGTAAGCAAACGGCCGGTTAGGCTTAATTTCAATTTCAGATGTGGATCAGAATTTTTTCTTACCTAAAAACTCACGTTTGTTCAGCCTATTTTTCTATAAAATATTCAGAACTAAAAAAAATGGATGTTTTTCGCTGTATATTTAACAGTTTTTAATCTGTTTACTTTTGCGATGAATTCTAAAAGTAAACAAACTTGAATGTGAATGAATCAAGTAGCTCAAGTATTCATATCGCGTAGTGAGCTGTAAAAAGCTGGATGGCAGTCTACTACTCCAATCCCATGAAAACTAAATAAATAAAAAATAATGAAAGGGTTTGCTTTTACAAGGTGTGGATTAAATGCAATATTGTTAGATAATTCGAGATATTTTTTAACTTTCATATACTTTTTCCATTATGACGTCATTATTAGTATTATGACGTCAAAATGACGGGTTACCTTCTAGTTTTTAAATGAACATATGCTGAGCATAATCCAAAATTTCAACGTCCAAAATCTGGAACGATCCGAGTTTCAGAACAACGTCACAAGTGGGAAATTTTCACATCCGACCCCGTTGACATTAGGTTTTGTTTACGTTGCATTCGTCACCATAACTCGTACTCAGGGCAGGGCCCGATTATGAACGCTGGGGGCACCTGCGCAGATGCTATTTGGGGGGCCCCCTTAGGAACATTTATAAAAATAAGAACTATCCATGGGCTATACATACTATTAGAAGTACTAGGTGCATACACCAAGGGGGTTTGGGGGCCCCCCTAGCATCCGGGGGCCCTGGGCAAAGTTCCGATTTGCCCATGCGATAAAAAGGCCCTGAGTCTCAGGGGAGTGCTTAGGGTTTTAGCGGCCCTGGGCGATGCTTAGGATTTCAGCGGCCTTGGTCGAAACACATTTACTGGCAATCTAATTTCTCTGCGTACTGAGTAATGGATCTTGTAAGACAACCCCGACTGATAATCAAGGTATAACATCGATAACTCTTGCTATACTTGACTAATTATACTGACTTATTATACTTGTTTGCTATACTGAATAACTATACTTGATTACTATAACTAACCAGTTATAGTAATCAAGGTTTACTATAGTTTTACTATAACTGGATTGAAAATAAATCATACTTTTCTATCCCAGAAATTTTTCGAAGCGAAAGGGTAGTTTGTCAATTAAAATTCTTTCTGCGATTCTTTTCAAAAAATCGAAACATATATTTTTTTTATAAGTTGAATTGTAGAAACCGAGGAAAAATGAGGGATTGTTTAAAAACCCGTAACATTTAGAAAAGTGTTCGATGGGAAATAAAAATGGCGGCCCTAAATTTTTAGCGGCCCTGGAGCGATTGCCCAGTTTGCCCACCCCCAAGCACGACCCTGCTCGTGCTGCAAAATTTTTAAACCGCTCATAGACCTCAAAAGGCTATAGATCTCTGTACCTCACACCTCTAGGAGACAGCGAGAGGAGGCAATTGATTTGCGCATGCGCACAATCTTCTCTTTTTATTTTGATTGGCTCTCGAGCACGGCGGCAGAGACGAAAGTTGAACTTTTTCCAACTTGGAACCGCAGAGACCAGAGACAGAGACGAAACCGAGGGAGTGAAAATTTGCTTGTAATACGCATGGGCAACAACGTGTTACGGTTCATTTAGAACCCTCAAACTTGTCATTTAGGGATATTTGTACGTTTGCTTGTAATATGTAATAGTTGGAAGTTATGTCTGTTTTTGTGCTACAATTAAGGAATTGTATTGGTCTTGTTCACTCCTCGCAGTGGTTATGTGTTTAAATTTGTTATTTAATGTAAGAAGTACTTGTTATTGTGTGCGCAGTTGCGCTTAAGTTAAAATAATAATAATAATTATAATTATAATAGAAAATTGTAAGGTGGCTGATATGTACTGTTGGCTGGCTGGTGAGTAGTTAAAATTTTAAATTATTATGTTTAAAGGTAAATGTTCTTGTATTCCATTTTCCCCTTAAAACTATATAAATTCTTTGGTACACTTCTTTCTTTCTGTTGCTAAGCAGTTACTCAATACGTTCTTGTGCGCCTTTTCTCGTCTCTCACATTCGCAGGGCCCTCGATATAGGGGTGAAGCAGAGATCTCTGTAACAGATCTTTGGAATGTTGATGACTTGCCCATCGCTTGCTTATCCGTCCGTCCCGCTCGCGGAAGAATACAGTGCTGTGAACGGCGGGGTCCGCCGTGCAAGAAAACAAATAAATCATTGAATAAAATCTAACCCGAGACCAAGAAATAATTCAAGAAAAAAATAATTGGGCATTTAACTTCCACAAATATGAAAGAATCATGGCTTTCGAAGTAACCATCTGGCCTCAGTGCTCGGTGCGAGCTGGGATTATTTTACGTGTATCCCTTGTTACGGCGCAGGCGAAGCGGGGGTGAAGAAAAAGTTTTGCTCCTGAGGGGTAATCGGGATGAGAGAATCTGATTTTTTTCGGCTCCATGGAACGATCGTCACCCTTTTTGCCGTTTTAGAAGCGGTTTTCACCACTTGGAATCCATGAAGAATGCTTGCTACGAAAGATCCTGAGAGGCCTTAGTATACGTGGCATGCCTTCCTTCTTTGAGTTCTCCTATGTGCTTTTCCTTCCTTCTTCTCCCTTTTTTTATATATATAGCTTAAAATCAACTTAGATAATATGCATTTTTTTTTATATTTATTATGAGCTCATATAAAGTGTTAAATACCTACAGGTCACCAGCCACCCATTCTTATGTAATATGTGAGTGTAACCATTGTGATTAATGTATTTATAGGTATATATATATATATAAATAAGGAAATGGATAAGTGTAGATTTAATTTATGATGAGGATGGTCTTGAGGGTAATAATTATTGTAACGTTAAATCATGTAATGTCTGAATAAAATATTGTTAAGTTTAAAAATATAATTGTCAAGACTTTGTCTGATTTTGGAGATGTTGTCTTTGGGGTCAATTTTAGGTCGTCTCCTTTGCGGGGAAGTTGTTTTCTGTAAACTGCTTTAATTTAATTTAATCTTGTAGCGATCATAACAACCGAAGATACATGATTTTCGTCTCCGTCGCCGTTGTGCCGTGCCACACTAGTGTGTCGCGAGGTGATCTTGAGTGTGCCGCGGTGATTTTATCGATTACGATAATAAAAAAAATAACCACCGCATTAAATAGAAACTTTTCTAAGTAAAATATTCCTCTAACTTTTTGTTAATATGTAATTTTTCTGGGTCGAAATTATACACAAAACAAAAACATGTTCTTAGCCATACATTGTATGTATGCTCGAGCGTCATATTTCTGGATTTCAGTTAAGAAAGAATATCCACATATTTCTGACAAGGCCATTGCAATTTTGCTCCCATTTTCTACCACATACTTATGCGAACAAAGTTTTTCGACACTGGTTCTAATTGAAAATGACAAACGATCGTATTTAAAGGGCCTTGACCATGAACTGTAGCTCTTTCTATTATAGAGCCAAATATAAAACGTGCAAATATAAAACGCACATTTATCAAAACAATCTCAAATATCTCATTAATAAATTAGTTATGTTTAAATTAACTTTGATTTATTAGGCTTAAGTAAAGACCAAAAAAACAAATTTTAACATAAAAATTTAAAGAGACATTTTTTTTTACTCGTAAACTATAATTTTATATTTTTGTCCTTGCGTTGGTGTACAGATCAAAATGATTTATATACAACTTAAATTATTATAATTATCTTGATACATAGAGCTATTTTGTTGTGTTTTTTTTAATCTAATAAATACATATACGTATTTATTGTAATTTATTTATTTGCAAGCTTTTTCTTGTGGTGTGCCGCGGAATTATCGAAAAAAACGTTGTTGTGCCGTGGAAGATAAAAGGTTGCGGAGCTCTGGTGTGGAGTAAGCTTTACTGTCGGTACAAGAATGGAACGCATTGGCGAAATACAGAAATCTTATTCGACCGGAAAATTTAAAAAAGAAAATTGTTTAAATACCGGGAGCTTGAGTACTAAAATGTGTAGATATTCCTCGAAAGGATTAACTTGCACTGTAAATTAACAAAAATAAAATAACTAAAGCGTAATGCGTTCGGGGACAGATACCACATAAAGATACAGTAACCACCGTTTATAGAGATCAGTGGTTATAAGAATCAACCGTTTATAAGAATCAATATCGCAAAAAAAAAAAAAAAAAATGCATTCTTTCCATGTTAAAATTTTCGCATATTTCAGGATGTTAAGTCTTCCAGCACTTTTCCGCTAGATTCTCTATATGTTTATTGCTCAAGATCTCAGGATCTAAGCTGCAACCTAGGTATCTGGGGTGTTTTTCACACAGTAGAGAGCCGCCATCCATTGTGATGTTAGGCTGATAGTTGTACAAATGTCTATTTGTGGTGAAGAATCTAACTATAGACTTTGAGGTGTTAAAGTTCAATTTATGAATATATATATATATATATATATATATATATATATATATATATATATATATATATATATATATATATATATATATATATATATATATATTTATATATATTTATATATATATATATATATATATATATATATATATATTTATCTATATATATATATGTGTGTGTGTGTGTATATATATACAGTGGAATCTCGATCGATCATTTTCGGATCCATCGTTTTTCCGTATGCGTCGTTCATTTTATCCGGTCCCAACGATCGTATTGCTTTGTTATGTTTCCGCATCTATCGTTTTCCCGCATTTATCGTTCATTTCAATCGGTCCCTTCGAAAACGATAGATCGAGATTCCACTGTATATGTATATATATATATGTATATATGTATATATGTATATATATATATATGATTATATATGTATATATATATGTATATATATATATGTATATATGTATATATATATATGTATATATATATATATATATATATATATATATATATATATATATATACATATATATATATACATATATTTGTGTGTGTGTGTGTGTGTGCGCGCGCGTGCGTGCGTGCGCGCGCAGTAATTTCCGCTTATAAGAATCACGTTTGTTATTACTGTTTTTGATTCTTATAAGCGGTTGATTCTTATAGCCGAAATTTAGGTTTTTGGACAGGCACACACACACACCTATATATACATATATGAGATAATTTACTATAAAATACTCTTTAATTTACGTTAATTATCTTTGATTAAAATTATTTTTTTTAATTTTAAGAATACATCTTAATTTCTAGACTTATAAGTAGATACACATAATTATAGTAAGAGAAGAAAAAAAATCATATATTTGTTACAACATACCTTCTTAACAGTTTTAACATTTCAACTGCAGAAAGGGAGCAAGAAAAATTTTTTATAGTAGTTTGACGTAAAGGAGTTTTCAGGACGCTGTTTTTTATACCTCTTTCAATACAAATAGTCTCAGACGAAGATTCACCTTCTAGCTTGCGTTTCACGGTTTGATAACGGGCTGAATCTACTAAGTCACGTTTGTCTTAGTCATAGTTGACACTTCGCCGAAGATTTATTCGCTTCAGGGTCCAGAAAGCCGCAACCAGGATGTGGGAGTTGGGAAAAAGAGTCCCTGCCTTTGTTTGCCCGTGGAGAAAAGTGAAATCGGACCCGGACGAGTAAAGATGCCCAAGGGTCAAGCTAATAGGACAGTGATGTGCTAAATCGTTTAAGGGGAAACTATTATGTTATGTCTAATAAAAAAAGGAACGCATTTTACAGCTGTATTCCATCCCATCTTATCACTCTTTCTTTTAAAAACATAAAAAAAGAACTTCGTGCCTTTTGAGGGTTTAAGTTGCTTTTCTGGAAAACTGAAAGGAAAGCGAAGAGTGTAAACTGATTATTAAAACCGGTGGATTGATTCTTTAAAGCGAAAATGTGTATATATATATATATATATATATATATATATATATATATATATATATATATATATATATATATATATATATATATATAGCTGTAGATCGTTGCTGATTTATAATTTGTGTAGATAAGATCTTTCATAACGACTGTCATGTTCGAACTCTGAACTGTACTACTCGTTTATTTATCAGGTAATTTTGGTTCGCATTAGTAGCGCTTTGGTTGTTATTGAAAACTCTTTTGGCCCGCAAGTTTTCCTTCAACTGGAACAGGAATCAAACTTTGCAAACAAGATAAATATTTTTTTTCAGTTGAAGATATCTACTAAACAAAGAATTAAAAAAATGCTTACGGCAAAAGTGGCGCACAAGAAAAATCCGATCAAGATGATTGTCTTCATTTTGAATGAGGCGTAATTCACGACTTTTTTTTGCGAGCCACGTAATTTTGCTTAAATAGGGTACCGTGGGAGCAGAAGCGTGTTTTTTTCGCATGCCCTTGTTTTAGAAGAGTAATATCTTGAAATCAGGGCAGATAACACTTCAGATCCGAAATCAGGATAGCGGTGGAAGCTAAAACATCTGTGTGACGTTTGGTTCTTTTGTATTATAGACTTCAGGTGTTGAACAACATAAACATTTATTGAGAATTAGAAAACAAAATATTTATCACAAGAGACTGAGATGCCCTACTCGGCGATCCCAGAGAAGTAAAATTGTGCATAACTGGTTCATTGTCCTAAATACAACCTTAAAAAAGTATTCCATCATATTGACTAAAAATATGGTAAGACTGTATAAGACGGTCAGATTTGGCGACATTTGGCAAGATTTTTTTTAGCTAAAGACTTGGCGCATTTTATGTCTTCCCGTAAATAAAAACTCGCCAAAGGATTGGCGCGTTTCAGGGTATGCTAGAAATGAAAAACAAACCCCATAAAATAAAACAACGCATAAACACAACAAACATGTTACAAAATCTAACAAATAAAATTTATATATATATATATATATATATATATATATATATATATATATATGTGTGTGAGAATGAGTTTGGCAACACAACTGAACTATTACTACAACTTCCACTCCTACTACTGCGGCACGAAGGACTTTAAGCGGATGTGTTGTTCTGCAAGCTCCCGATGTTTAGCTCTTTTGATGCTTCTGTGTTTATTTTTTAATTTCATACTAAGTGTTAGTCCTGTCTTGTAAACATCGTCTAGTTTAATTAAATGTTCAAAATAATTAAGTCTAATGATTCACTTCTAAAGGAAGGAGTACTAACTCCTTCCTACATGGGTGCTCGGCCCTCGGACTCGAAAAATACCCCTAGCATGCTGAACTTTAAAAAAAAAAACTTTATTTTCTTTCGATGATACGACTTGATTTCGACTTGATTTCGACTGGATTACTGTTGTCTGTCATTTTGGATTTGGATATCGAAAGCGAAAGCCAAAGTGATGTGCCACGGACTCTGATGATACTCTGATGGGATGATGAGAACCAAAACCAGAATTGTAAGTAACTTGGATCATATTAAAATTATTTGATGCATACGTTGACGCTTGTTCAAGAAAATTTTGATGATTAAGGGAATTCTCAACTTATTGATGATTTAAGAAAACTGAAAGATATTTCAACGTTCTTTTGATGCAAGAATTTAATTGATGCTAAATTCATTTTTGATGGTCTTTGACGTTGAATTTATCACTTCTGTTTTCTTGAAGAGAATTCTATTTCGATGAAATTATTTGATGATTTGATGAAAATTTCGACATTTAACTTGAAGAATCTTGTTTCCTTGAACAAACCACAACATAATATATATTTTGAAAGATCGCGAATTGAATACTTTTGAAGATTATTATATTATTATTTTGATGCATAATTTTGACGAAGCGAATGTTTATTTGATGACAACTTTGCTTATTTGATGCGCTTTGATGTTGAACTTAATTCTGCTGTTTTCTTGCGAGAATATTTTTTATTTTGCAGAATGCTTTGATGCTTTCGATTTCACAATTTTGATACTTTCGATTTCCCAATTTTGATGCTTTTAACATTAGAACTTTAACTATTATTTTGATGCTGCATTTACATCCTCTATTTTCTTCAACAGTGATTTATTTTGAAGATTAATTTGATGAATATTTTGCTGAAGTAATATCTAACTTGATACATATCTAAATTTACGTCATCTGTTTTCTTCAACCAGAGAAATTATTTTGAAGAACTTATTATTTGATATTTGATGCTTATTTTAGTTCATAATTTTGTTTTCTTGAACAAAACCTGTTTTACAGATTACTTATTTTGATGCATATTTTGAGAATCAATATTTTATTATTGAATTGGTATTTGAAAAAATTTCGATTTGAAATATTATTTTCTACTTTTGAATTTGAGTAACTACGTATTATAAGTATCGATTTTGGTTTTGAATATTTGTATATTTGTGTACTATAATTGTTTGAACCTAGTATATAGTTATGGCTACTCTCAACGATTACCCCAATATTGCAAAATCATTAAAAATTGGTAGCACGAATCAAATAAAGGTTCTACATCGTTTAATTTTTGGTACAGACGGCGACAGACAAAATCGTACCAGATTACGTAAATTTACAGGTTTTAAACAGCCATTCGTGTTGGAAGCAACGAAACAGAAAGTACTTAAAGAGTTTTCACTTAAAGACTTGATTTCTATTTGTAATCTACTTCATTTAGAATTTTCAACTGACCCAGACAAATGTGCCAATACCATTCTTATGAGTCTTAGTGATTTATCGTTATTAAAAGCAGAATTTTCTGATCTTTCGGAATGCGAAGTGAATGATGACTCACTTCCGGGTGCACGTTCATCCCAAACTAACAGCGTTATAGAGGAAAATAGATCTCCCTTTTCCCCCACCATTGACGCAAAAGAATCTTCGAATAAGCAAAATACACACATTTCCGTTGGTGAATCAGATCAAAATTCATTGCCTTCAGTTGAAACTGCGAATCTCTCTTTCCAGTTGTTTAGTCTGAAAGACGTTGTTGATTTAATAAAACCTTTCTCGTCTCGTGATAATTACAGTGTTGAGAATTTTATATCTGACGTTGAAGAACTTTTTTGTTTATATCAGATAAACAATCCAATTCACCAAATTACTTTTGTTAGAAAATGTTTAACTGGTCCCGCTCAAACTTTAATTAGGTCTATTCGTGGAATTACAAATTGGGAACAATTGAAGCACCATTTATTAGACGAATTTTCGGACAAAATTAACGGTATTCAGTTACATAAATTAATGGAATCTCGACGTATGAAACCGTTTGAAACCCTACAAGAATATTTCTTAGCTATGAGAGATTTGGCACACAAAGGTTCTCTCGATGACTCCTCTCTGTTTGAGTATGTCATAAACGGAATTCCTGATTCAACAAACAATAAAGTTATTCTTTACGGTTGTAAATCCGTCCCTGAATTTAAGGAAAAGTTGAAAATTTATGAACAAATCTTTAACAGATCACAAAATTTCAGACAAAATAATCAGAAAAAAATTGATGCTTCCTACCTCAATGTGAAAGTCGATAATACACGTAGCCCAAATACACAGCCAGTATGTTTTTCCTGTGGCTTGAGAGGTCACAAAAGCAACCAATGTTTGAATAAGTCACATGGTAAACAATGCTACGGATGTAAAAGTTTTGGTCATGTTCATGCTAATTGCCCTAAAAGTTATCGAAATTCTAAACCAAAACCTGATTCTCAAAAACCTATTTCTGATAAAACTGTAAATGCACTTTCTCCTGAAACTTCATCGAAAAATCCCATGCATGTTGACATTCAACTTGCAGGAATTCAATTGACAGCACTCTGTGACACTGGGTCACAGGCAACCCTCATCAATGAGAAAACCTATCGAAGAATTGGTTCGCCACCATTGCAGCCCACCAACATTCCCTTTTCAGGAATTGGCAAAAACCAAGTTCACAGCATCGGATTCTTTCAGGATTCCATCGAAATTCAAACCATTACTTTACCTGCTAAAATACATGTTCTAGAGGATGACTTGATTCCTTTTGATGTGATTATCGGAATCGACTTTTTGCAGCAAACCCAATTTACATTTGATGAAGACGGTATTCGTTTTACTCTTGATAATAACATCTTCGTTAATATTGCTAATATTCCTGATGACGAAGCTTTTCCATTTGATCTTTCACACATTTTGAATTCTGAAATTCGTGAGGAAGTTCAAAATATCGTTACTTCCTACAAACCCCATAAAGTTCAAGACACTGAAATTAAAAGGACTATTTTATTACAAGATGAAATCCCCGTAAATCAACGTTCTCGACGACTCCCTTTTGCGGAACAGAAAATTGTAGAAAAACAAATTCAAGATCAGGGCCAAATATGCATGTCTGAAAAACCTCTAACATCTACTCAAGATAAGATTTCTAGGGTAGAGAAAATGGATAATCCAATTGATTTTGAACGTGATGATGATGATGATGATGCCAATGATTTAGATTTGTTTCATGATAATGATGATGGAAAATATTTAGATGATGCTGATGCCAATGATTTAGATTTGCTTCATGATAACGATGATGATAATGCTTTTGATATTGGAACTATCAAAGCAACTCTTGAACCAAAAATATTTGATGCCGATGATGATGCCCTTGAGAATGAATCCGTCAAAAGTGAAAAGGTTGAACCAAAATTTCAAGTTATTGAAGCTCCCAAACCCCCTGAACAAATAGCAGCTTTTCAACAACAGAAAAACATTCTTTCACAAAACCCAGTTCTTCATGTTTTTCAACAGGGATACCCATTAGAACTCCACACTGATGCCAGCTCCTTAGGTTTTGGCGCTGTGCTCTTGCAACAATCCGATGATGGACAGTTTCATCCTATTCATTATTTTAGCCGTAAAACTACAGTTCAACAAGAAAAATATCATAGTTATGAACTGGAAGTTCTTGCCGTTATTGAAGCGCTAAAAAAATTTCGAAACTACTTGTTGGGAACAAAATTTAAAATTATCACCGATTGTGATGCTTTCCAAAAAACGATGCACAAAAAAGACCTACCAGCTAAAATTGCTCGATGGGCATTGATGTTAGAAGACTTTGATTATGAAGTTTGTCATCGACCCGGTAGACAGATGAAACATGTTGATGCTTTCAGTCGTAACCCCATTCTTGTAATTACCTCAAATGATATCACTCAAAAGGTGAAAAATGCCCAAGACCAGGATGAATTTATATCTCAAATTAAATCTATGCTTGAATCTACACCTTCTGATGAATTTTTTGTTAAAAACGGAATTCTTTATAAACTTCATCAGGATGCCGAACTTTTAGTAGTACCACAAATGATGCAGAAAGAAATAGTAATAAACGCCCATTCACAAGGTCATTTTGCTTCACAAAAAACCGAATTAATTGTTTCTCGTGAATTTTTCATCCCTCAACTTAAGCAATTAGTTCAAGAAACTATTTCGAATTGTATTCCTTGCATTTTGTCCTCGCGAAAATCTGGAAAACAGAAAGAAAACATACGACAATATAAGAAACGGCGTAAACCAGCTTGTAAATACAAGATCGGTGACACAATGACAATACAACGAACTCAATTTGGAACCGGATTAAAGCTCCGACCAAAGTTCTTCGGACCATATGAGATCACGAACATCAACCCCAACGATCGTTACGAAGTTCGAAAGTTAGGACATCACGATGGTCCAACCATAACATCAACTGCAGCGGACAAAATGAAACAGTGGTGCAGAAACTGAACACCAATACCACTGTGTTGAACAATGCTTGATTTTTTGAAACATTTTTCCTTTTTCTGCTCTTTTTTTTTTAATCTTTTCAGAATTATTGTTTACAACCCAGCCGCGGACATCTGGAAAGTCAGAACGGCCGTGTGAGAATGAGTTTGGCAACACAACTGAACTATTACTACAACTTCCACTCCTACTACTGCGGCACGAAGGACTTTAAGCGGATGTGTTGTTCTGCAAGCTCCCGATGTTTAGCTCTTTTGATGCTTCTGTGTTTATTTTTTAATTTCATACTAAGTGTTAGTCCTGTCTTGTAAACATCGTCTAGTTTAATTAAATGTTCAAAATAATTAAGTCTAATGATTCACTTCTAAAGGAAGGAGTACTAACTCCTTCCTACATATATATATATATATATATATATATATATATATATATATATATATATATATGTATGTATAACTGTTTTTACTATTAATTAAACTGTCCAGTACCTATATAATTAAATACCCAATAAAGGTGGGTGGGATTGGGTCACGAAATAATTACATGACATATACGTCAGAAGTTTGCAGTAGAAACAACCTTGGCGCCATAATCGTCCAAGCTTGGCAACCAAAAACTCTCGCCAAATTGTCTCCAAATTGGCGAAAAATCTACCTGACAGTCTTATACAGTCTAGCAAAAAAGGGTATAGACGTTGCCATCTTCAGTTATTGTAAAATACGAATAATACAAAACATAATATCACGCGAATAATACAAAATATAATAACACGTGTGCAAACAAACTCAGGTGCAGGAATCTAGCAAATATTATATTACGTCATACTGGTAGGCTGAATTTCAAACGTTAGGATTTCAAGCGGTGGACGGAATTTAAGACTATTTCGAATGAAAATCTGATTCCTTCTTATGTCGACATTAAGATCAACTTCTGAGTCGAAACATCTTCGGAACAGCAAACTTTCGACGTCTTAAAAAAAGCTGACTCGACATAACCGTGTATGTTTTGATGGTGAGTCTCATCCACAAATCCTATCACCAGAGCGCGTGTGTGCATAATGATTTCTTCGATACACTTACATCCGTAGACAAACGTACACACACATATCCAAACGGGTGTAAATAAACTTAAATCAGATAAACTAAATATACATGAAAGTAAAGGATGCCACAAAGTATTAAAAAATCTTTCAACAGTATCACTTCATAAGTTCGTTTTCAAAAGTTGCGTTTCTGCTTAATCTCTAAAGGCAGGCCAAAATTTAATTCGTCCCAGCCGAAAGTCCACCGAGAGAAGTCTAGGGGGAAGTGAAGAGTCGCCCGCTCCTTGGCGCGATTTTCAAAATCGCCAACTTGGCGCTCTCTCGCGTCTTGTCTCCTGGAGTTGCAACCTCTCCATAAGACACTACTACGCAAAAGCGCGACATTTAAGATGGCGAAAAACTAAAATAAATTCAAAAACGCAGTTGGAAAAAGATTAAAAACTCAAAAAACTCAAAACTCAAAAATATAGTAATTTTTAAAACTTAAAGTCGTTACAAAACACTGTAAAATTAAACTACGTTCACTTACCTTATTGTACAAAACTATTGTAAACTATTGTTTCACATACCTTAATTGTAAGAAACTAATCGAAATCGGCTTGGATACCACAATCGGCGAGTTTACGAATTCGTAAAAAGTGCCAAAAAACGTGCCAAATATGTGGGTGCTTCTTCCCGACGACACCGTTACATAGATTATTTACCAGGGAGGTTAATAAAAAAATTACGTCTTGATTCAATACGTCAAAGAGTAGTTATTTTAACACTATGACGTATTTTCAGCATTTTACACCTAACGTTACGAGTCCATCTTACTTGATTCGACTTCCGGTCTCGTCTGCCTACCAAAAGTCATAACGCGCCCAATTCGAGGCGAAAGCTTCTCTTCTGGAGTTGTGGCAACGCTTCTTCAGCAGCTAGACGTCACACAGGCGAATAAATGATTGAAATATGAGATGGGAGACGACAGTTTACTACATATATATATATATATATATATATATATATATATATATATATATATATATATATATATATATATATATATATATATATATATATATATATATATATATATATATATATTGAGATAACCATTAGGTGGGGTCTTTTTTACTTACCATACAGACCTTCACTTAAGATTTCATTTATTTTTATCAATGTATGTGTGGCAGAAGAAGAGATCTCGCCTTACGCAATGCGCATTGTGCTTGCGTATAACCAAATAGAAGAGCTGTACATACTTTGGCCGAGAGCAGTGTGTGTTCGGCCGTCGCCTGTAAGGTACGAATAAAGTTAGTTGTTGTGTTTGACTATCGATGTATTTCTTTCCCGAACCGACTGATATTTAAGTACGCAACATTTTGGCATCCCTGCCGGGACACGAGTATTATTCCGATAGTCAAATTAAGTTAAACTAAAATACGTTTTATTAAGAAGTGGAAAATACGGCAAAACCGAATATGAATTTACACAACGCCAGACAGCAACGGAAGTCATGTAGAGCATCATTTACAAGAACTGTAAATAAGTTAGCAGAATTGATTGCTGAAGATAAACCTGACTTAGATGACATGGAAATGCTGTTGGATCAATTATTGGAAAAACAAAAAATGCTAAGAAGTGCTGAAGAGAAGTTTTTAGAATTATTGCAATTAAAAGGCTGCACTCAAGATGAATACGATAAGGAGTACGAAGCAGCCATGGATTATTACGAAAACGTATCTGAGATCAAAGTGAAGTGCAACAGAATTAAATCAAGCCTAAATATGTGCGTCGAAAGTGATAAGTCTTCAGAAGCAAGGACTGTGGCTAAACAGAAATTACCAGAAATTGAGCTTATGAAGTTTGATGGAGATCCAAGAAACTGGCTCACCTTCTGGACTCAATTCAGCAAAATTAATGAAGATAAACGAATTGATGTGCGTGACAAGTTCCAGTATCTATTGCAATCTACAAAGCCCGATTCAATAGCAAGACAAATTGTCATGATTTTTCCTGCAACTGAAACAAACTACGGAAAAGCGGTCAGCTACTTAAAGGAGAGATTTGGCAATGAAAGTACTTTAATACAGATTTACGTGCGTGAACTATTGAAGCTTGTTATAAAGGACAAAACACAAATGAACTTGATGGAACTATACGATAAACTACAAACGCAGCTACGAGCATTAGAGTCTTTGGGCGTCACACAAGATAAGTTTGCTTATATGCTCTTTCCCCTCATCGAATCAGCACTCCCCACGGATTTAATAAAGATATGGGAAAGGCAGAGAAACACTTGTATTGAAACAGGTAAGAGTGATTTAGATTTATTAATGGATTTCGTAAAAAATGAGGTGGAAACGGAGTTCAGAATTAAAATGACTCATGATACTTTTAGTTCAGAAAAAACTAATGTTAAGAAAAATAAGTACTCTGAACAAAAACTTCGTATACCGACTACATGTGAACTGCTTAATGCTAATATTAAGAGTAGTAGTAACGCTAGTGAAAATTTAAATAGGTTTAAAAAGTTTGAGTGTATTTTTTGTGAGAAATCACATACGTCAGAAAATTGTAATGAAGCATCTTCAATGAGTTTGGATTGTAAAAAAGATATTGTTAGAAAAAAGAATGCTTGTTTTGTATGCTTGAAAAGAAATCACAGGGCTAATCAGTGTAAGTCAAAGCATAGGTGTCCCATTTGCAAAAATCGACATTTCGTGATTTTATGTCCAGATTTAACAAATAACAAAGTTGATAATGTCTCTAACGTAGAGGGAAGTGAAAACAAAACAAGCACTCTTAACAATCATGTTGATATGTCAGATGTATTTTTACAAACTATTGTTGTAAGAATTCAGAATGGTTCCAAGCAAATGCTTATTCGAGCTGTTTATGATAGTGGGAGTATGAAATCTTATATTTGTGAAGATGTTGCTCAAAGTATGAAATGTAAATGCATTGCAGAAACAAAAATTAAGCAATCTCTGTTTGGTGGTGTTGAAACCCCTGAAAGTGTATATAGAAATTATTTAATTGAATTAAGTGATATTGATGGTAGAAATAAGTGTAAATTACAAGTACTTGGTCAAAACCGTATTTGTTCTGAAATTAAACAGGTTCCATGTGGTCCTTGGTTGCATGAACTAAAGTTACGCGGAATAAAATTAAATGATTTGGAAAATAATAAATTGGGGGTTAATAAAGAAATAAAATTGTTAATTGGTGCAGACATTGCTGGAAAATTGTTAACTGGAAAAATTGTGAGTCTCAAATGTGGCATTACGGCTATAAATACAAAATTGGGATGGACTGTTATAGGAAAATTAAATGCGAATCCTGGCACTGAGCCAAATTCTGAGAGTTCAGCTTCCCTTATTTCGTCTCTGCTTGTAAAGGATCGTTGTATAAGTAATCTTTGGAATCTGGATGTTTTGGGGATTGCAGAACCTTCGCTAAGCAAAACTAAAGCTCAGTTACAGGAGGATACGCAGAAATATTTTGAAGAGACTCTTAGTGTAAACAGTGAGGGGCGATACGAGGTAGCATTGCCTTGGGTTCATGACAGTTCACTTTTACCCGATAACAAAATAAATGCTGAGAAATCTATGTTAAGTGCCAAAAGAAAATTAACAAATTCTGGAAAATTTAACGATTACTGTAATGTTTTTGAGGACTGGTTAGCTCTTGGCATAATTGAAAAGGCACCAAATGATAAACTAAGGGGTGTTCATTATTTGCCGCATAGGGCAGTGATTAAAGAAGCTAGTACTACGAGTATTAGGCCAGTTTTTAATGCTAGTTCCCATTTACCAGGCTTCCCATCATTAAACGAGTGTTTGTCTACTGGACCGAATTTAATTGAAACGATTCCTTCAATTTTAAATCGTTTTCGGATGAATTACGTAGGTGTTACCTCTGATATTGAGAAGGCGTTCTTGCAGATCGCAATCAGAGAAAAGGATCGCGATTTTTTAAGGTTTCTTTGGTTCAATCGAGAAAATCGGGAACTGGTGGAGGGATATCGGCATCGAAGGGTAGTGTTTGGCATTACGTGCAGCCCATATTTATTAAACGCAACTTCACAGTATCATTTGAGTAAGGTTCCGGAAAATTTAAAGCACACAGCAGATATACTGAAAACAGCTTTCTATGTAGATAATTGTGTGACAAGTTTGAAGTCTGAGCTCGAAATGAAAAAGTTTTTCTTAGAATCAAAGGCAATTATGGCTTCAGGTCATTTTAATCTAAGATGTTGGAATTCGAACTTAAGTAGTGAAATATTTGAAGAGGTTTACTCCACAAAGGAAAATGTACCTCTCTTGGGCCTTGTATGGAATACATGTACTGATACGTTATCATGCAAAGTGGAAGAGGCTATCGATACCCCGATCACAAAAAGACTGGTTTTAGCCGTAACCAACCAAGTATTTGATGTTATAGGCTATACGGCTCCAGTGGTGTTAATTGCAAAATTTATTTTGCAGGAAACCTGGAACTTAAAAATTAAATGGGATGATGTCCTTCCTGATGATTTAGCCCAAAAATTTAAATTATGGAATAAAAGTTTGCATTTGCTTTCAAGTATAAGTATATCTAGATGGTTCGGTCTCCAATCCACTGACTCAATAAGCTTACATCTTTTTTGCGACTCCAGTAAAAGGGCATATGGTGCATGTGTTTTTTTAAGAGTCGAAAATGACAATGGGGTCAGAGTTAGTTTAGTGCAGGCAAGATCTAGAGTAACCCCTTTAAAACCTATTACCATACCTCGCTTAGAACTTTTAGCTTGTAGTATAGGGGCTAGATTGTTATCTTCCGTACTCAAAGATCTTAATTTAGAGGGGGTAAATATTTATTGTTGGACTGACTCGACAACGGCTTTATGTTGGATTCATCGAGATCAAAATTGGGCAACATTTATTCATAATCGCGTTCTAGAGATTCGTTCTTTGACCTCTAATGCAATGTGGCACCATATCTCAGGTTCTCTTAACCCCGCCGATTTACTATCTAGAGTAGAGGATGTTCTGCAGAACATTTAGTTGAACGAAAATGGTGGGAGGCACCGGACTGGTTGCGCGAAAGGGAAGGAGATTGGCCAAAGTCGTATGAGGACCCAAATGAGGACTTAATCAATGCTGAAATTCATAAAACTGTTCTCGTGACATTGGTGAAAAATGATGAAAATCATAAATGGTATTATAAATATTTTTCTTCGTTTAAGAAAATTGTAAGAATGTTATCTTGGATTTTTAGATTTTATAACAAGGTAAGGAAATTTGACAAAAATCTCTCAAAGGACTTATCTGTGCATGAAATGGAAAGAGGAGAGAAAGCGTTAATGCTACTGATTCAGAGGGAATCTTTTAAGGGAGAAAATGATGACAAATTAAGACAACTTAGACCAATAGTTGACTGTCATGGTCTTATAAGAGCTCAATCAAAGGTTGCTTATAGAGATGATAAATATGATTTTAAGTTTCCTATCATATTACCTTCTGATCATCCTGTTGTAAAATTGTTAATAATAAGTGTGCATAATGATTTATTACATGCTGGTACTTCATTGTTGATGTCAAAGTTACGAGAAAATTTTTGGATTTTAAAATCACGTAAGACAATAAGAAATTGCATAAGAAAATGTGTAAGATGTCAAAAATTCAAAGCTAAAAAATGTGAGACAATCCCAGGAATGTTACCAAGTGATAGGGTTCGCGATGCATGTATGTTTGAAATAGTAGGATGTGATCTTGCTGGTCCATTGTATTTGAAAGATGGTCGAAAATCATATATTGTACTTTTTACTTGTGCTGTATATCGCGCCGTCCACTTAGAATTGATAACTTCCTTCGTTATCCACTGAAACCTTTTTTCAATCTTTAAGGCGTTTTATCGCTCGTCGAGGGCGACCTACGACCATATACTCAGATAATGGAAAAAATTTCAAAGGTGCAGATAAATTTTTGCGAGCTATTGACTGGGATGGTCTCCGTTTTAAGGCTGCAGAACAAAAAATTGAATGGAAGTTTAATCCTCCATCCGCAGCCTGGTGGGGCGGATGGTGGGAACGCTTAATTCAAATTGTAAAACAAATCTTAAGAAAAATATTGGGTCAAGCTTGTCTTGATTACGAGGAATTACTTACTGTACTGTGCGACTGTGAGGGAGTAACTCCAGACCTCTTACCTATGTATCAGAAGACATTGATGATGACTTTCCTATAACCCCTAAAAAATTCTTGCACGAAACTCCGCATTCAGGTGTACCAGATATTGATAATGTGGATAAAGTGAAATTGAGTAAAAGAACAAAGTATTTGCAAAGGCTAAGAGAAACATTAAGAGTTAGATTCCGTTCAGAGTATTTAGGGCAGTTACGGCAGCATGCCTTAAAATGCAATAAAAACAAACCACTTAAGGTGGGAGAAATTGTCCTGCTTGAAGATACTAATAAAAAACGTTCTTTTTGGAACCTGGCTCGTATTTTAAAGGTTATACCTGGTCGAGATGGCCAAATAAGACTAGCGCTTATAAAAACTAATAATTCAGAATTATTAAGACCGGTTCAAAGATTGTACAGATTAGAACTGGAAAATGCAATAACAGACGATAATGACTAGCCCACGCCTTTAACTAGTAGTGGCAGAATTGTTAAAACACTTTTAAGGTAATTTTGTATTCAGACTATTTTATTTCAAAATTCACTTTACTCGGTTTCACTTCTTTTTATTATGTGTTCAAATGTATCTTATTTGTATAAGTATTGTAAGCTATATATATATATCATTCTGTGTATGTTTATTTTGAGTGTATAGTTACCCACTCAAAAGGTGGGAGTGTATGTGACAGAAGAAGAGATCTCGCCTTACGCAATGCGCATTGTGCTTGCGTATAACCAAATAGAAGAGCTGTACATACTTTGGCCGAGAGCAGTGTGTGTTCGGCCGTCGCCTTTAAGGTACGAATAAAGTTAGTTGTTGTGTTTGACTATCGATGTATTTCTTTCCCGAACCGACTGATATTTAAGTACGCAACAGTATGTATGTATTTATGAAGTACTAGCTGAAAACCCGTACTTCGCTAAGGAGTACATTCAAATTAAATACAACGGTCAATGTATGCAATTAATGCCATATATATATATATATATATATATATATATATATATATATATATATATATATATATATATATATATATATATATATACTATAAATACGATGATCAATGTATACAATGTAAGTTTTGCCTAATGCAATATGTTTTTATTAGAAGCGAAAACATCAGCTAAATTATAGCGGAGAATCTCGTTCTGAACAGAGGATATTTTGTTATATTTCGAGGAACTCTCAATTAATTTTGGTAGAGAAAACGGGCAAGTTTTAGATAAACTTAATTTTAATACATGGCTTTGATTATCGGTTAAGGTATGTGCAGACAAACTGATTACATGATGAGAATCGGATTTAAAATTAGACGATGAAAGTTTCGATAAATGAGCTTGCTTTTTAAAATGAATAGTAATTTTTTTTATTTTATACATATTAAATGCGAAATTCGAGACAGAATTCCAATTACATTTTTCTAAAATCGGAACGCACGAAACATTTTTTTCCCTAAAAAAATAGAAGTAAATCGTGCAATTCCTTTTCGACAGAGGCAATGTCTAACATGTTGGATTACGGCGCACAAAATAAAAAATTTAGACCGAGAAAGAGCTTTAGAAATTCTAAAAAGAATTATTTAAAGGAAATGAATTTAGGGATGATTTTACAACATCTACGTTTTAAAAGAAAGTTAAGGTGATTGAGGTATTTAGCATGTTTACATTGGAGATAACAAATTATAGTAAATTTTGCATTATGCATAAGTAACAAAGCAAACCAATTAATTGAAAAGAAAGTTAATATAAATATGAAAAGCAAGAAAACTGATATCAAAGAGACAGTAATACGAAATAAAGATCTCAGAATAAGAATACAGAGGCTGTTCACACATTTTTTAGACGATGTATATTGTATTCACAAAACTAAATTACATAAAATTCTTGTGTTTTAAATGTTCTATTTGACATTCCTTATTCTGAACTATCTTTCGAAACCGGAATTTCCAGGATAATAATGCCTTTTGAAGTGTCAGAAGAGGTATTTTATCCTATTCCTCCTGAACAGCTTTCCAGAGTCCTGTAAGGGTTTTGGGACGACCTTTGGATAATGCAGATTTTAAAAGTCCGAAAGCACAAAAATCCATAGGTGATACATCGGGAGATTTAGTAGGGATACCAGTGAAGTGTATGGCCTTGATACCAGTTTTTTGTTCCATTTCTTTTAGGAAATTTACGGTGGATTTTGATGTGTGACTGCTAGCTTTGTCCTGATGGAGTATCACAGATTGATGGCACTGTGGGTAAAGCGATGATATTTCATTCAGAAAAATTGGCGATAAAATATGTTCCTGATAGTATTTGGAGTTAATCTTGACATTTTTTTCCACTCTCTTTATTTTTAACTTCCCATTATAAGAAAAACCAGCAACAATCGTGAATCCCTTAGAAAAACTTTCTTTCGATTCTTTGAACCATGTACTTAAATTTTTTTCTCCCCTTTTATGATAATAAATGTCTCTTTTTTGTTGCAATCATTTAAATACACCCATGATTCATCTATTGTGATAATTGTTTTCCATTTTTCTTTCGATAAGTGTTTCTCATATAGAATTCTGCAGCGTGTCCTGCGTTCAGCGATATGATTTGGAAGAAGATGAGGCACATTGCGTTTTTTCGCTTTCTTAAGATTTAAATCAACGTTTATCATTTTGTTTACAGTGGACACAGAGCATTTTAATGATTTTGCAACTGTCCTTTGACTAGGGGGATTTTCTTTTAACATTAAACAACGTACCTTTGCAATAGTCGAAGATGTCCGTTTTTTCCTTGGATACTTGTTTGGAATTTTTGTCCCACTTGAGGCTCCAATTTGACGTTTTTTCCTTTCTTGTTGACGATATTACCTATCGACGCTTTAGATATCACAAAACTATGACTCTCACATCGTTTTTGGATGTATGCATATTTCTCTTCGGATACAGCATAAATGTAGCCTTCGAACCACTGCTTTGTTAAAAACGCCATTTTGAATAAAAACAAAATTTTCAAGCCGCAGACGATAATTTTGACTTTTAAAAACATAGTACAATTGCAGTTATTTATTTTGCAGCAAACGATTTTTTATTACCGCTTACCAAAATCGTCTAAAAAATGTGCGTACAGCCTTTGTAATTACAAGATAAAAAGGACTTTTTATATACCATGTTTTTAAATTTTCTGTTGAATCATATAAATTTGACAATTCTATGTATTAATAAATACTTTTTTAAAATTCTTTGAGGAATTATCCCATCAACTAGAAAGAAAATGAAGTTAATTGGATGTTAACTTGAGTTTAACTTTTCGTTCACGTCCCGGCCGACAGATGGCTGCACCAGTCTACAAACAAAATTAACTGAAAATAATAAAAACATGGTAAAAATCTGCTTAAAGATGGTTAAAAGTATCAAAAGGATGCATTGTCATCGTGTTCTGAGCTATCCTAAAAGTTTCAATTGTCTAGCTAGTCGGGAAGTTAGTTAAAAATCGATTGCAAGATTTGTACTGGACAAACACACATACAAGAAAACAAGTTAATAAAAACATGGTAGAAACAAGAAAACTGATATCAAAGAGACAATGATACAAAATAAATTTCTCAGAATAAGAAAAATTAGGACTCAGTGAACTCCAGCCCTAACTATGAAGTATTGGACCCGCTGTGTTTGTTTTCTAGGGGTGACAGCATTCATTGCTTAGTGGTTACCGTTTGTGAAAAATTTTCAGCTTAACCATTCTCGTTTTCCAGAATTTTCCCGCAATCTTAGACAATATTGTAACTCCACCTACCGTAATATGTCCATTTCAATTTGCAAAAATGCATTAAATGATATCGTAATGTGAGGTAACTTAGTTAAAAATGTAAACAAATATACCTAAAATGTATTTAAATGACAAAAAAGAAAATTATTCCAAACTTGGAAGACTAAAAGAACTGATTATGATTAGAAATATTTGTAGGGTATCCGGATCCTTTTTTTATGACTATGTCTTTTGCTTTGGACATCACGTTTTTTCTTTGCTCGTTCATCTATAAATCTCTTGATATGTCAGTTCCTGGAAGAGATCATAAAAAGAATAATTACAAGATAAAAAAACTTTTTATATACAGTGGTACCTCCGAAAAGCGGACAGTCGCGGGACCAAAAGTTTTGTCCGTTATTAGGAGGTGTCCGCTATTGGGGAGGACAACCTTTTTATAAAAAAGTTTTTTCACTTCTGTTTGATATTTGATTGAAAATTACCGATGCAATTTTAATTAAAAAGGAAAAATTAATTAGGTATAAAATAATAACTATTTACTACTTTACCTTTTAATTTTGGGTTAATCCTTTTATTTTGCATTAAATAATCCCAAAATACAATGCATAGGAGCTTAATTATTTTAATTACTACTGAAAATATCTGTTAACAAAGTTTAATTTCTCTTTTTTACACAGCAAACCTGTTTTTCTAGGTGAATCTTCATAGGATTTATCTTTGCTAGTCCCTCCGAATCTTCATTGTTCAGAAAGAACTGTTTCAATTGTTCGCTGTATTTCAGTGCTTCCGAATAATCTGTCATTTTGCAGTTTTCCATTGGCGATTCCTCATCTTCATCCTCAGTAAGGGCCATTGTTTCATTTGTGTCCCGATGAATGAAATTGGAAACAGGCAGGTTTTCTTCCTCAATAGATAAACCGTCGTCGATCTTGACATACTCTTCAACGCTGACATTTGAATCCAAATTGGCTTCTTTTGGCCGCAAGTTCTTTTTCGCTTTTTTCAGTAGTACTGTCAGTTGCCACTTCGCTTGTACTCAAAAATCCCGCTTTCATAAAACATTTTAGAACGCACCCAGTTTCCACCTTTTGAAGGGCTGGCGTAGTTAAGTAAATCCAAAAAAAGATACAGATTTTGCCACCTCTTCTCTGGATTTGCAGGAGATAATCTGTGACAGCACATGTCTCAGAAGCAGCTTTCTGTATTGTACTTTAAAGCTGCGGATAATTCTCTGATCAAGTGGCTCTAGCATCGAAGTGGCGTTAGGAGGCAAGAAAATTAAATTAACAGTTTTGAGCTTTACATCATCAGGATGGGAAGTAGCATTGTCCATGAACAAAATGATTTTTTCCTTTTGTATTTTCATTTTGTTGTCTAACTCCAACAACCAATCGCTCATTATCTCAGTGGTCATGAACGCTTTCTTATTTGACTTCCACGAAACACTAAATTTTCGTACATCAATGTTCTTGAAACATCTAGGCTTCTGAGCTTTTCCAGTAACAACTGGAGTTTCGAAGGCTCCCAGCATGTTGCAATACTGCAAAAGAGTGAGCCGCTCTTTTGAAATTTTCCCGCCACTACACACTCTTTTTCACCCTTAAAACATAAGGTGTTGTTCGTTGCAAAGACGCATAAGCATATATTTTTAGCTTGCTTGTTAGAATAATTTTGAAATGTTTACCAAAATAATTGAAAGTTTTTCAAAAAGACCTGTCCGCTATTCGGAGTGTGAGCTATCCAGAGGGAATAACATGGATTGTCCTATATGAAAGGACTGGGACTCGTAAAAATGTCCGTTAATTAGAGGTGTCCGCTATTCGGGAGTGTCCGTTAAGGGAGGTATCACTGTACCATGTTTTTAAATTTTCTGTTGAATCATATAAACTTGACATTTCTATGTATTAATAAGTACTTTTTTAAAATTTTTTTGAGGAATTATCCCATCAACTTGAAAGAAAATGAAGTTAGTTGGAAGTTAACTTGCATTTGACTTGTTTGACTTGTTGCATTTGACTAGTTCTCTTTCCGGCCAATAGATGGCTGCACCAGTCTATAAAACAAAATTAACTGAAAATAACTGAAAATTAATTTAATTCTGCTTAAATATGGCTAAAAGTATTAAAAAATGCATTGTCATCGTGTTCTGAGCTGTTCAAAATGTTTCAAATGTCTAGCTAGTCGGGAAGTTAGTTAAAAATCGATTGCAAGATTTGTACTAGGCAAACACACACACAAACACACACATAAATACACACACAAACACACAAGAAAGCAAGTTAATAAAAACATGGTAAGAATATGTTTATAGTTTGAAATAGGCATCAAATTTCATACCAAACAAAAATCTTTACTTCGCTAATAAGCTAATGAATTAACCGATTTAAAATATATCGAAATAAACTGAAATTTTAGATTAAGTAGTAATTTCAAAAGTGCCTTCAAAAAAAACCCTTCAAATAAGTTTCAGCAGATTATGGTCGGAATATGACAGCTGCAACATTTGATTTTGTTCCAGAAGGAATCCGGAGAAACAAAACTGGTGATATAATGGATATCTCAAAGATCTGCATTACCTTGGTAGCCTTACTCGAAAGCAGTGATACTGAAACTCTTTATCATGAATATGCTTTCGCGCTTAACTTGACGAGCGGTCGGCAACATGAAATATCTTTTCTGCAGTTCAGAATTTTTAAATTTTTTTTGTTTGTTTATCTGTTTCTTGTCGCTTATTCTAGCAATTCTAAAACAGTTTGCATTATTTCAAAGATGCGATGTCCGTTGCAAAGGGAAAAAAAGACCCTTTCGGAATTAGCTATATTCCCTTCCGTTTTCCCTATCTTGATATTCTTGACCTTATCACAGTTAGTGTTTATATTCATAGGTAAAATAATTTTTCGGTAATTACGTGAAGTGTATATGAAACTGCTCAAAAATTGCAGGAGGGATAATTTCCTTTTTTTAAATCAGGGCCTTTTAAATAGCAAAAGTTGAGAAAAGAAGGATTAAAAGAAGGATTAAAAGAAAAGAAGGATTAATGCGTCACGCAAAGAATAGCCATTTCTTATCGCTACAGCCATGAAGCTAAAGAAGGAGGAGTAGCTCAGTGTTAAAAATGTGCCTCACATTTGGTCGCCGCCACCAGGTGCCGCGCGCGCCGAACGCAAGGCTTTGACACGGAAACCATAATACGGATTGTTTAGTATTTTTCAAGAGAAAACATGTTTTTTTGGTGCATATTTAATATAAATTCATTTATTCAACTTAACATTATATATACATATATATGAAATGTCCGGAACGGACATCTCATGAAATAGGATCTTACATCGTGGCCGGAAAATAATAAAGTCAGCTTCAGGAACAAACTAATTTATTATCGAGTAAAGACAAGAAAGAGGGGTTACCAGGACAGAGATAAAGTTCAGAATGGGCGATTATAGGTAGTTAGTAATATTATCACAGAATATATATATATATATATATATATATAATTCCCTACTCAAGCTTACGTGGGTTCAAGCCACGTAAATTCTTATAGCGTTACAACTGAAAGGGTTGCGATGTAAACGTGGATTGTTTGTTGTTTTCCACTCTACATCCCCACGAAGTCTAATAGAAATAATTTATTGAGGCTGTATAGAAGGAGCATGGCTGGCAGCCAGTAGCAGATTTGGAACTAGGCAAAGTAAGCCACGGCCTAGGCGCTCCAGGCCCGTGAAAAAAAAACATTTTACCTGGTAACCAATAGGAAAATGGAGTTTAACTGCGTGGGCCTATAGGCATTCGATGAAACTGCGTTAGAGGCTGGCGAATTTTTGCCTTGGAATTTTCTTAACTTATCTTAAATGTATTTGTTAAAAAAAAAGTTTTCAGATCTCGTTTTCAGGTAAATGGAAAACATACAGGATTAGTGGGTTATCACATAGATGGTAAAAATATATACTTTTCTAACGGCCTTAAAATAAATCGAGGGGGGGGAGGAGGCAAATCAAGTTTGGCCTAGGTTCTTCCAAAATGATGCTGGCGGTGAAGAATTGAGTGATATTTATGCGGTCGAATGTACCATCAACGGAAATAGGACATTAATCGTTTCAGTTTATGTTTCGCCAAATAGCAATTTGAAAGATATAAGATGTTCCTTTCTGACTTAGGGATGCGACATCGATGTCGATGTTTTTATCAAAACATCGATGTTTTGATAAAAACATCGATGTTCTAAACATCTATTTATTGAAGCCGATTTTATTTTAACATCGATGTTTTGTGCTCGATGTTTTTTTTAATGAAAAGCCCCATATTTAAAAAAATTAACCACGTAGCATAATTTTCACACACAGTAAATATAAGTCTGAATTCCGAAAAGGACGAATACTAAAAGGGGAACGATTCCCTAGCAATAAGTTAAATGGCAATCAACAACTAATGAACCAATCAGATCGCTTGGAATGTTCTCGGCACTCCAGAACCTTCCATGGGGTTTTAATTTATAAATAGTATAAACACGAGAGCGACACGAGATAAACACGAGAACATTTAAGTTGTTTTATTCTGGTTTTGTATAAGTTAATGATAATAATTTTAGTAAGATGCCTCCCAAAAGTACCGTTTGGAAATATTTTTGCAAAACCTCTGACAAATTGGCGAAATGCACTTTTTGCCTTAAGTCCCTCAAAACTTCTGGCAATACCACGAATTTATCTGGACATTTGAAGGCAAAACAAGGTGATAAATACAACGAGTATTTTGAGTCATCAATGAAGCCCAAGGCAAAAAGTAAACCACACAATCAAGATGCTGCGGCCCCAGCCATTCCAAGCGCTTCGGTGACTGAAACGGAACATAGTGAAGAAACCGTAAGTTCGTATTCCACTATTCCTAGGTTCCATCAAAAAACTTTGAAAGACAGTTTCACAAATGTGATTTCTTTTAAAATGCGTTATTTGAAGAAAGCTCGAACGTCGAATCACAGAAGTAATGTTACTGAGAACTCAATTTTTTAAGTCGGGTGTATTTACATTTACATATCTGAAGTAGACAAATTTTTTAAAATGCTCTTTTTATTTTTGTTCACTTAAGTATGCACATGAGCAGGGATTGCGTATTACATTCGGGATCGCATATATATACATATATATATATATATATATATTAATAACATTAATATTTTCGCCCATACTTTACTGTGATTATCAAGGGTATTCTCATGGTTGTTAAACTCATACCTTTTTAATTTACTTCGGTACAAACTTCAAATTTCAATCCATTTTGGCAGCTTTTTCTGTACTTATTGTTTTAACTATTAACCTCTAAAACAGGAGAATAGTTATTGTGAAAATAGTTTATGCCACATACACTGCAAAAATGAAATGCTGTTTTCGGACATGCTACAAAATTGGAAATGTAATTAGAAGTGTAAGAAAATGTAATTCATATTCAAAAGGGAATTACCCCAAACAGGCAAACCCGCTACCCATGAACATTACACCCTGAAATAGGTAGCTTTTTTAACCTGAAGCAGCATATCGTTTTTACAGTGTAGAGCTGCTGTTCTCAAATTGTGGAAGGCAAGTAAACTTCAGATATCATACGAGGAGCTCTCAAGAATGGAAAATTAGCAAAATGACCAAAAGAAATGTCTCTTTCATTGCTTGAAATATTTCTTTAAACTGCATCAACCCCTTTCAAGTACATTTATTTATGGATTTTTTTATTTTACATTTATTTATATGTACATTTATTTATGGATTTATGGAATTTTCATTGTTTATAAACCATCAAATATCTGTAATGCGGTTTGCATTTAATCTGAGGAGATTCCCACATAAAACACACGCCATACGCCCAAAAGCAAATTTTCGTTTCGTTATTGGGAAACGGTTACCGAGATTTGCAGAACTCCCAGAAACAAATATGGGCCAGTAATTGTAAAATGTTATTGTCCCAACTGCAAATGAGTGCTGTTGGGCCAACAACTACAAAATGTTGTTGTCCCAACTGCAAATGATATTTGCACTGCTTTCCCAACGGTTGGGATTCGTTACCTCTTACGATTTGTCATCACAAAAACATCCATGCCTTTAACTGAATTCGAACACATACTCACGCGTTGGTAGTTTCCACCGGTGCATTTGTTGTGTTGCCGTTACCTAATTTACAAATCACCAACTATTTATGAGACAACATGCATCTTGGGCGTCAATTCCTAACTTTTTTCTTTTTCAGTTTTTCACAGAAATTTTCAATATGCAGCATTATTTTATTTGTATGTTCATCCAAGTGTTTAATCGCATGTCATTAGAAAGTGTGGTTGGGACAAATAAAAATTCAGAAAACCTTTTAGGTTGCTATATATGGGATTCCAAAAAACAAAACAGAGTATTACACTAAATCACATATCAAAAATATTTTTTATTTATCAAAAGTATGAAACATATCTTTTTATAAAGCATTCAACGCAAACATTCTTGTGTACCTCTTATTCGGCTTGTTTCTCAACGCATCTCGAATTGATGAATTTAGTGACCTGTAAGAAAAAAAATATCTTATTTAGAACTCAAACACAAAATACACGAAATACAAAGTATTCACAATCGATTCAAATTTCTCTTTTAACTTACTATATTTGACGTGGCATCAAGTTTTATACCTCATTTTGCCATTTCCGACCTGCATATTTTGATTTTGGGTTCCCTGTTCTACAGAAACAATAAATTTAAAAATAAAATTTCTCTCTTTCACAAAGACGTGATTGCCCGATCCATAAGGGAGATTTTAAGCTAACTGTTTCATGATGGCGCCTTCCACAAAAGTTACCAAATTATTGAAAAATGCGGAATTTATTTTGTTTCAACAAGGAAACCAGAAAACTCTTGTTGTAATAGATTCCAAAATTAAAAGTTTTAAGGGTCTTGTCCCTCAGCAGAAATGAATGGTTTAAGAAGTGCCTCATTGGCGAAATTTTGAAAGAACTGCTTTCATAAGTACCACAAAATGCACTACGAATCGCATGATTAAGGAAAAGACACAGAAATCTTTGTCGTATTTTAATTGGTCAGTGCTGAGTATAATTATCCGGCTTCAACATTGCTTTATGAAAATATTTCAATAGTTTACATATACGTATAAAAGTATAAAAAAGAGGGAAAATAGTTTACAACTTCTTACTAATTCACTGTAATTTTCTTTATCGGGTTCTTCGTCTAACACCTCGATACTTATCACTATCAATTCTCCCACAATTATTATTTTGAAATTCCTTACAAAAAATATCGTCTTGTTCTCCATTCCGTCCAAATTTTTATTTCTATCCCCCCCCCCTCTCCACTATTCGTCTGGCTTCTGTTTTTGGAATCTCCGATATTATTTGTAAATTTAAAAACAAAAAAATCTCCAGGCAACGATCAAATTAATAGCAAAACTCTCTAAAAATCTTCCCCTTAATATCTTTACTTATATAAGAGCCTAGAGTAGAAAAAGTGTAGGTAACCATTCCGGGACGGACCAAGTCGGGAACATCTTAACATCGCGACGCCATTTTCTGAAATTTTTCTTGAAAAATAATACCACTAAAGTTATATATTTTGAAAGCCCTTTAAAAAATATCAAAATTTTAAGTTAACACCCTAACTCAAAACCGTTTAGTTTTTGAAATATCATCAAATTAAAATATCCATTTGAAAAGAATCATTCATTCAATTGAGTCATTCACTTGAATTTCGAATTCATTCTACTCCATGGTTTTTCATATTCCGTTCAAATAACTACATTTTTAATGTTTAATTTTAATGTTAATTAAATTGTGTTTCACGTTTTATTTTTGTTTTATTTTATTGTTGTTTACTGCTGTTTAAGTATCGTTTTCAGCAATGCCTGCTGTATGGTTAGTCATTCACTTTTGAAACAGTTTTGGTTTAGTTTTGATTTAGTTTTGTTTTGTTTTGTTGTTTACTGATGTTTAAGTACAGTTTTCATCAATGCCCGATGAAAATGATGAATCACCTCTTGAAACGCTGATCAACATTCCGTCATTTTTGACGGTGGTTATATACTAGTTCTTATATATTTTACTATTATTGTTAACACTATATCTGAAATTGAATTATCTTCCCAAATGCCAGAAAACTGCAATTAGCCCTATTCCCTAGATTGGAGCCGACCATAAATTTCCTCGAAATTATCGCCCTTGTGTACCCTCAGCAAAATTACTGAACGCGTTATTGTTAACTCGTCCTTAATGACAATATTATAACGCCCGAACAATTTGGCTCTGTAGCCAGCAAAGCACCACGCACCAGTTGGTCAGTGTTGTACAATTCTTTGGCGATTGACTGCACTCACGGAGACTTTCTAACTTTTCTTGGACGTGACGTAAGCCTTTGGTAAATTTTGGCATCCGTGCCTCATACTTATATTAATCCAAATGAATACACCATACAAATTTATTTACCTAATCTGTCACCATCTCCGCAAACAAATTTTCACCTTTCGCAGACACCAACGACTTCTTTTGACATAAATTTATTACTAGTGGATTCCAACAAGGTTCGATCCCTGGTCGAACTCTTTTTAATTTATATATTAATGATATTCCTAGAGGAGTTGATACCGTTCTGGCCATGTATGATGAAGCCAAAACCTACCCCTCAAAGTGTCAAGCTATTCATTTCTCTAATCGCTATTCTAATCCTCCGCGTCTTTATCTTTATAATTCTCTTATAGAATAGGAATGCACAGTAAAGTACTTAGACACCACCCTTGACCTTAAATTAACTTGTAAAGAACATATCATCAAAATTAAAAATAAATGCAATGCCGTACTGGGGCAACTTCGTACGTTATTTTTTGGACACTATCTTTCTCATTAAAAATAAAACTTTGCTTTTCAAGCAATTAATACTTCGAATGGATCTTTACGCCGTTCCTGTTTAGCATCAAAATAAATATTCAACAACTTGAAACCCTCCAAAACAAGACACTGAGGCGTACTCACCTTTACGTTTTTTTCCTAACCAATCTATCCGCAGAGATCTTAATATTTCCTCCTTTAGTGTAAGAGGTCATAAAATTTCTAAGAAATTCTACGATTCAATTCCTAACCTTCATAATGATATAATCGCGGGTAAACGTGAAGAACATGATTCGGTTTCCGGCCAATACATTTTTTGCCCCAAAGATTTGGCAGGTTGGAGTTAAGCTTCTGGGTTTGCTAGAAAGAGCACTGCTAATTGCATATCGCCACATGGCTCTTTAATTTATAAAGTCATATTGGTGCCATATTGCCACAGGTTGGCGACCGAACCATATTCTTCATATTACAAATACTAAATTTTTTTCCATCACTTTTGCGAACTTCTCACATCTCATTACGTATTACTCCCACTTTTAACTGTTTGTGCCCTACCAAGGTTCTGCCTGATCGTTCGTCCCAGGTTCTAAACCCGGCGACTCCTTCTTTTTCAAAACTTCCTCCATTTCAAACTCATTTTTTACTTCTTATTTTTTTGTTCACTTCATGTTAATATTTTTTTCAACTGTATTTTTAATTTTAAATTTATTATTACTGATTGAAGACTTTTTTATTGTGCTGAGCATTATTTGATCACAATTGTCGCTTGGTTATTGGAGGTAATCTTTTGACCATGGCTCTCCAAAAACTTCAAGTTCCTTGATTGTTGAATGTAAGTTTTAAATGTGTCTAACAATCCCTTAAATAATCCAATTTTTTTAATTGTTCTTTTTAAAGGGAGATGATAGCCACCAGATGGTTTGACCTTAGGACAAGGAGGCGCAGTGAATTATATATTTTGTTAGTAAAAACAGTTTATAAGCCCGGTGGCGTAGTGGTTAAAAGCGTCAAGCTGCCATCCCACAGGTCCAGGGTTCGATAGCTGAGACTGGACAAGGTCGACTCATGCCTTTCATCCCTTGAGTGGGTCGATAAAATGAGGATCAAGCATGCTTGAGAACTAAACTCTGGGGGTCTCACGTCAGGTTCACCACCTGACTCAGACATATGCTGTATGGTGCCCCAAGGTCAAGAAAGCGGAGATGGGTACCGCCGGCCCTGGTCCACATCGGACTGTTGCGCCGTGAGTTGAGTTTAGTAAAAGCAGTTTGACAACAAGAGACGTACTCAACTTTTCCTCCTCCCCAGAGTCGAGGGTTTGGTTTTGTTTTGGAGCTCTGCTGTCAATTTTTGCTACACGAGGGCTAATTATACCGGGACCTACTGCTTAAAACCGATTCCGAACGGTTACAAACGTCCATGCCAAGAGTGGGATTCGAATCCACAGACTTTTGGTGCCAGCGCCCTAGCCATTCGGCCATCAACCGGCCCGAAGAGTCGAGGGAGTGGCGTGTTTTAGAGTCATCACCGGACATTATTACTTGCAGGTCCATCTATATAGAATTAAACTAGCCGGTTCTCCATTCCGCCCGCTCTGCAATAGTATGCACATGACTGGGGAACATCTTTTCAGTTGCCCCTCCCTCCTTGACGTACGCTCTTGTGATGACTTTGGGGTTCTCCCCCTTTCTGGAGCCACCTCCCTGTTGTATTGGACTGCAAGACGCTTTATGTCTGAGAAGACGATGGCGGGCGTAATTTAAGAAGAAATATCTAATATATAAAAATGAATGTTTGTATCTCTGTAATTGTATAGAAATCCACAGTTTAGGAGCAACGATCGTGAAATTTTAAATACAGGCAGGGCCTGACTAAGGCAGGGGCATACGGGGCAGTTGCCCCGGGCCCCTACATAAGAGGGGGGCCTCCAAATCGAATAGAATGCTTAGTATTAAGTATTAAGTTCTTCATTACTAAAGTAGTGAAGCAGAGGGGGGGGGCAAAGAAGTTTTTGCCCCGGGCCCCAATTAGGCTAAGTCGGGCCCTGAATACAGGCGTCTTTAAAAACAGCCGAGGGTTTGAAGAACTTCAAAAATCGAAATTAATTACCGTTGATTTTTAATTAATAAAAAACCACAATTTTGAAACTAAATGTAAGCTGTTACACTTTGTGGCATCATCCCTCTGAATATGGCGTCCACGTTAGGGTTAGCTGTCAAACAACGAGCGAAAAGATAAAAATAAATAAAATCAAAAAGTTTCAAGTTATATATTAAACCAGAATAATAAATGAAAATAATAATCTTTCAAGTCAGATTTTATACTTTAAGACATTTCGATTAACGATCGTCGTTTATTTTCGCCGTGTTATTTTGTAAACAAACGTTCTCTGTTGCCATTTTCATTTCAGACATTTCTTATTGAAACGATGTAATGCGTAGTAAATGCGTTAAATATTTCTTATCTAAAATTTATATTTTAAAACATTTCAGTGAAATTAACATCGTCTTCAGATTATAAACAGACGTTATTTGTTGCTATTTTCATTTTAGAAATTTCTTATTAAAATGATGGAATTCTCCGATATATTTCCATAGTGGAGATTTAGACCCATTACAGAATTTAAAAAAAAAAACCTTTTGTGTAATTTATATATTTGTGTGTGTTTAATTATTTCAAGTGACTCTAAAGTGGGCGTGGCATTTTTTTCCACTAGCGTCAAAAATCAGAATAATATTGAATTATTTAATTTTTTTTGCTCATCAGACGACAGTAGCAGCGAGTGGCAGTAGTTACACAAGTTTGAATTTGAAACATTGTTTTGTTGTTTCCTAAAAGAAGCAATAATCCGTTACTGTATTTTATATTGTTCTTAATTTTATAATTCAAGATGTACTTTTAAAAGCATAAAAATTAGTATATCTTAACTAAAAAGAATCAGTCTAAACTTAAGAAACAGTTTTGCGATTTATTTACGGTTAACTATGTTTGTGTTTAGCTATTCCATTTGTTTGTTTTAAAAAATGATTTTTTAAAGGTTTTTTTTGGTGCTTTATGGTAAAATAGCACTTAAAAATAAAAAAAAAAGAAACAAAAACTTAACTGTAAATAGCATACTTTTTCTATAAATTGGTCAATTTGAAGTAATTTTTATTGAAATTTAGCTAAAATGCCTATAACTGCATAAAAATCTTAATGCTACTATTTTAATTTCCCAAGCACAATTCTAAAAATGTTATAAAATACGCAGCCCTACTTTCCGATTTAGTACAAGAATTTAAAATTGATTTCAGGACTTCGGGGAAAATAAACAATTTTTGTTTTTGCATGTTTTCTATTCTATTTACAGTCGATATAGATATAATGCTAGCAAATTGTCAAATGGAATGCATAGAGTTGCAATCTGACATCTAACTTAAAGAGAAATTCAATCGAGTCTCTTTGTTGTACTCATAAATCATACCTGCCCAGATATAAATATCCTTCACTGCATAGTCAAGCGTTATTCTGGTCATCAACGTTTGGAAGCACGTACATCTGAGAACAACTATTTTCAAGAGTGAAGCACACTAAGAGTCAAATTCGAACCAAAATTTATTCGTTGTTTTTTAGTATTGATGTGTATGACATTTCCCATCCCTTTTTTATACTATGTTTAATTTTTCATGCAGAGTTCACAAGGCAAAAGACAATTTGACAATTTTACTTTTCAGCTTTTAGTGATGAAAGGCTGAATCTATCTAAATTCTGAGATGTGTATAACATTTCACATGTTTTTTTCCTATGTTATTTATACTGTGTTTAGTTTTTAAGTTGACTTTGGTTAACAAACATTCATATTGAACCCCGAATCAAGAAAAGAGAAACATAGTTTATGAAGGTACTTCAGATGATATTTGGATCAGTTTAATTGAACAGAGATTTATATGGAGTTTAATAAGGACAGAATGTTTCTATTATTGCTACAGAATCTTGCATTTATGGTGCGTGTAGCCCAAACTGCAGATTTCTGTTAATTTTTTCATCAATCAGTGCCTTTAACAAATACTTTAATACTTTATTTATATATTTTTTTGGCTACAGAATCCTGCATTTATGGAGGTATTTATATGGACAATTAGACATTTTTACTTTTAAGCTTTTAGTGATTTATTATAAATGTATATATTTTATGATATTTATACTGTTATTAAATCTATGTTATTTATACTGTGTTTAGTTTTTAAATTACTTTTTGTTAACAAACATTAGACAATTTGACATTTTTAATTTAAACTTGAAAAATGAAAGGCTGAACCTACTAAAATTCTGAGATGTGTATAACATTTCACATGTTTTTTTTAAATGTTATTTATGCTGTGTTTACTTTTTTAATCAATTTTCTTTAACAAACATTCGACAAAATGACATTTTTACTTTTCAGCTTTACTTTTTAAAACTCTTAACTTTCCAAGAGACAATTGGACATTTTTTCCTTTTCAGCTTTTAATGGTTTATTATAAATGTATATATTTTATGTTTTACTTTTCAGCTTCTTTTGCTCCAAAGATGAAAGGTTAAATCTAGATGAATTCTGAGGAGTTAATTATAAATTTATATATTTTTATATTGGATTTTTTAAAAATTATTTGAGTGTATAACATTTCACATGCTTATTTTTCTATGTTATTTATACTGTGTTTAGTCTTTAAATTGATTTTGGTTAACAAACATTCGACAAATTGACATTTTTACTTTTCAGCTTTACTTTCCAAAAGACAATTTGACATTTTTACTTTTCAACTTTACTTTCCAAAAGACAATTTGACATTGTTCCTTTTCAGCTTTTAGTGGTTTATTATAAATGTATGTATATTTTATGTTTTACTTATCAGCTTCTTTTGCTCCAAACATAGAAGGTTAAATGTTGCTAAATTGTTTAGATTTTAAATTGATTTTGGATAACAAACATTCCACAATTTGACATTTTTACTTTACAGCTTTTAGTGGTACAATGATGAAAGACTGCATCTAACCAAAATACTGAGATATGTATAACATTTCACATGCTTTTTTTTTGGCTATGTAATTTATACTGTGTTAAGTTTTTAAATTGATTTTGGTTAACAAACATTCCACAATTTGACATTTTTACTTTACAGCTTCTAGTGGTACAATGATGAAAGACTGCATCTACCAAAATACTGAGATATGTATAACATTTCACATGCTTTTTTTTTTGGTTATGTAATTTATACTGTGTTAAGTTTTTAAATTGATTTTGGTTAACAAACATTCCACAATTTGACATTTTTACTTTATAGCTTTTAGTGGTACAATGATGAAAGACTGCATCTACCAAAATACTGAGATATGTATAACATTTCACATGCTTTTTTTGGCAAATTTATACTGTGTTAATTTTTTAAATTGATTTTGGTTAACAAACCTTCTTAAAATTCCGGGCAACGCCGGGTACTTCAGCTAGTATATTATATATATACGAGGGTCATTTTTTAAGTAAGAACCGTTTTGTAATGGAGTAAGAGAAACTTTAGTAATGAACGTAAATTGTATCACAAACCAAAATATGAACATTTTTTTCACTTTTCAACATAGTCACCATTAACATTTAAACATCTGTCAAGTCGTGTCACCAACTTTTGGATCCCATCATCAAAGAACTCTCCGCCTGACCGTTAAACCAGTTAGTAACAGTTTCTTTCAACATGCCATCATTTTCCAAGCGCTTTCCACCAAGAAATTCGTTAAGTTTTGGAAACAGACGAGAGTCTGATGGTGCTAAGTCAGGGCTGCAGGGTGGTTGATCCAGTAATTCCCAATGAAAATTGTCCAGTTGCGTCTTTGTTCTTGCCGCAACATAAGGCCGAGATTTGTCGTGAAGCAGAACGACGCCGTTAGAGAGCAGTACGCGCCGTCGATTTTGGCAATTTTCATTGGGAACAATTTTCATTGGGAATTACTGGATCATCCACCATACACTTAGGACCATCAGACTCTCATCTGTTTCTAAAACTTAAAGAATTTCTTGGTGGAAAGCGCTTGGAAAATGATGGCATGCTGAAAGAAACTGTTACTAACTGGTTTAACGGTCAGGCGGCAGAGTTCCTTCATGATGGGATCCAAAAGCTGGTGACACGACTTGAAAAATGTTTAAATGTTAATGGTGACTATGTTGAAAAGTGAAAAAATGTTCATATTTTGGTTTGTGATACAATTTACGTTCATAACTAAAGTTTCTCTTACTCCATTACAAAACGGCTCTTACTTAAAAAATGACTCTCGTATACTGGAAGTATCCACAATGGACAGTAAAGTGTCCAGGGCCGGGCAGATCCATCTTGACGCCTGAGGCATATTTCAAAAGCAGTTCCTTTTCAAACTCTCGGAGACTTTAAGTAATGAACTAATCAGTACTAGAAGTAGTGTAGTACTTAACAAAATAACGGACATTTGGGGTAAAAAGTTTTAAATACAAAGAAAGATTTTACTTATTTAAAAAAACAAAATTCTTGATGAGATAACTTTAAAAAAAAGCAGAAAAAGGGAATCAGTTTGAGTACAATTTGTTATCTAATAATCTAAAGCACCACAGCCCCCTCCGCTTTCGCGTATCGGCAAAAATTGATGACCAACCGCGCAATAGAAGTCCCTCCGGCCCACCGGGTCCGCAGGATGCGCGAAGACAAACCCCCTTTAAGTCGGAATAAACTAGCAAATTTAGAAACTACTAAGAGTAGTTGACAACGGGTAGTACATATTTTTTTTTTAACCAAACTTACTAAATTTACTTGAATTAATTTAATTTCATTTTAGGTCCTAGAATAAACTCAATCCATTTAATTCCTAAATTCCAAATCCCAGTATCATTTAGCTTAATGTCACAAGCGGGATCGAACCCGAAACTGAGCCAGCAAGATTCCAGCGACAACGTGTCTAAACCACTAGACCACATTCCACATGCTTATCCAAACCCATTTTCTCAAATCACTCAAATTATAATCCAACTAATAATTTCTAAATATTATTCATGAAACTACTTATTACAATTCACCCCCATAAAGTGGGACAAATCTCCAGAATCCCAAATTTAATTTTGTGCTTATCAATTTTGAGCCAAAATAAGTTAATGAGTTGCTTATAATAGCTTATTTTACCTTTTCCCACAATAGCCAAAACAACGCATTTGTTATCTAATAAAAAAAACAATTACTAAATCATTCTTAGAGCCTTTATAGCGGCAAGCGATTTGATTGCATATGTATAATTCATTGTTTTAGATACCGCAAAAATGTCTATGTCTCATTTACTCTGTCTCATTTTGACACTTCTTACAATTCCGTCGACCCATCTTTGGGATGGGCCCTGAAGGTGCCATTGTCCCGTCGGTTATGTGTTTCTCAGTTAAGAAACAAGCATTCGGTAACACATGTATGAAATTTGGTGTGTATTTTTAGATGAACTCTAAATGTGACGTCCTGGCTTATTTCGCCAACATCATCAGAGAAGGAATTAACACCCTCTTCTATCTATATATGTAAAACAGTTCCGTAACTGACTCTTTGACTGACTGACTGACTGACATACAACGCACAGACCAAACTGCTGGACCTAAAGGGCTGAAATTTTGCATGGCGATTCTTCTTATGGTGTAGGGGAGATTTTTGAAAAATTCTTCTTAGATTTTTTTTAAATTAAATTTTTAAGCTATTTTAGTAACTTTTTTTAAGTTTGCATTTAAAATAATAATTTGAGGGTTATAAAATTTATAGCACAAGAAAGATCATAAAATTCTTTTAAAATGAAATCTTTTTCGAATCTTTACCTCGATTTTCTGATTTTGGGTGAGTTTTTAAAGATTCATTTTTAGAATTTGATTTATTAAATGCCGATCACGTGATTTCTTTTTCTGGTACTTCATCGTCACTTGCATAACCTACTAAATAGACGAAAAAAATATTTTTTTCTTGCTAATGTGGCAGACGATTGGACATTATTTTGTCTATAAAAATATCCCTTACAATTTTTTTTTATAAATAAATTTTTTTTTCTACATCAATTGTATATATTGATCGTCGTATTTATTATAAATATATATTTGGCATTAATTGCATACATTGACAGTTGTATTTAATTTGAATGTACTCCGTAGCGAAGTGCGAGTTTTCAGCTAGTTACTTATTCCGCGAGACACAAGTGCCGTTTACATGTGCCAAAAACCCGGGTAAAAGCAGGGTCGTTTCTTACTTTTTCCCTACGATAGGGAAAAATGCAGGGTGGATTTTCGACCCTGCTTCGACCCAGGATAAAACCCGCTAATTACCCATGATGCATTTCGAAGCTGGGAGTAAATAACATGGCGGATTTGAACTTGTGTGAATCCATGAAAATGCAGCTAAATGATCGATGGAAGGATCTGGAACCCCTTAACGATTGCATAATTTTCAAGAAAACAGTAGAAAAGTGCCTATTTTTTCCCGGAGGATTTCATTTATTTCTTGATCTGAACCATCCCCAATTACATTATAAATAGAATGGTACTGCCATCTGGTATGTAAAATAAGAAATAAAATTTCATTTCAATAAAATTTCAGTAGCATTTTCATTTAAAGTGTTATGGTAAAATTAATAAATTTAATAAGTATAATCAATAATTAAACGTAACATTAAAATTTATTTATAAATTAATTATTTTAGAATTCACAGATAAAAATTTATTTATATCTATTTATGATTTTTTTATTTATACATGACTAAAAATTACTGAAACAAAATTGAAATCAAAATTACATTTTGATTTTATAAAAGGATTTATTAAAACAATAAGTATCTTACAATTAATCTTATAATTTTAAAAAAATGCACCTATCGATTGGAAAATTTTCTTTCCAGTCTTTATTACTTCAGGAATTTAAAATAATTTCTTCCCACCAAACAGAGCTTCGTAATTTTGCCCACATTCTTTGTTGTGGAAAAACTAAATTTAGCGATGAAGCCATAGATCGTACGATTATATCTAATATCCGCATCAATCTTCTAGTTCTTATGTTCCTTTTTTCCTATCTATTTTCTAAATTTATTTTTAAAAACAACAGTAAACAATCGTAAACGTTCTATAATTATCAACAGCGACTGACATATACTGCATTTAAATAACAAATAGATGCAGACGTAATTGTGTTTTAGAAGAGGAGTGCATTGGTCGTGTCGACTTTATCTCCTGTAAGCAAGATATATGTAATCAAGGTGGGAGTGCTCAGTAGTTAAAATTTTAAGTAATGAATTAAAATATTAAGGTAAGAATAACGCGGGTAAAAGAAAAAAAAATTAATAGTAATGTTAAATTAAAACAAAAAAGTTAATTTTAACAGAAAAAATATAGACTTACAAGTTAAGAAAATTTAGAAGAAAAATTAGATAAGACTAATAATCCACGGAAAACAAAAAAGTAATAATATTAAGAGGCCCAGAAAAGCAGATATCATAAGAATACAAAAAATATTTTTGTAAGTTTTTCAATCTTTTTGGATTTTTAAAGTTTTATGATTTTTTTGTTGTTGTTATTTTTAAAATTTAAGAATACGAGGTCAAAAGAACAGCAATTGGGAAAAAAAGGCCTTCCCCAGGACCATACACTTCGTAACGAGATAAATGCGGAGTTCGAAGATGGAAAGCTAAAAATAGCAATACAGTGAATTTGGAAAAGTATGACACCGGCTGGGATCGAACCCATAACGTGATTTACAAGGAATGATGGTGTATGAGGATCACTCCCGCCGAATCATGTGACGGCCTTTACTTCCGGTAAGCCGGGTAAAAGCAGGGTGAAAATGTGGTCCCATGTAAACGGGCTTCGAAGGTTTTCCCTATTAGCGGGTAAATCCCGGGTATTATTGTTGTCCATGTAAACGCAGCTATACAGAGATAAGTGAAGTGGGCAGTTTTACTTACACCACCCTCCTCTACGACTTCTTCGGCTTCACACGCTAGTCCCTCTCTGCATGGACACATGAACTTGTAATATTCCTCCTCTTTGTTCCAAGCATCTCGAGGGAAGCAAAACTCATCTAGAACGTATCAAGGAAGATTAAATCACGATTTATCTTAAAGAATATTATAAATACACATTTAAATAATGTCTATTGAGCATTTACATGTTTTTATTAACTCGCTTTCTTGTTTGTTTGTTTGTGTGTGTGTTTGTCCAGTACAAATCTTGCAATCGATTTTTAACTAACTTCCCGACTAGCTAGACATTTGAAACTTTTAGAATAGCTCAGAACACGATGACAATGCATTTTTTTAATACTTAATTTAATCATTTTCAGTTAATTTTGTTTTGTAGACTGGTGCAGCAATCTATCGGCCGGGAGGGGAACAAAAAGTTAAACGCAAGTTAACTTCCAATTAACTTCATTTTCTTTCAAGTGGATGGGATAATTCATCAAAAAAATTCTTAAAAAGTATTTATTAATACATAGAATTGTCAAGTTTAAATGATTCAACGGAAAATTTAAAAACATGGTATATAAAAAGTTATTTTTATCTTGTAATTATTACTCATTAATCCAAATTACATTTTAATCTCACTGCAGTAGCGTAGGATAAAATATATGATATTCCATAAAAGTTTATATCATTCCTCGGCATTGAAAAGTAATCAAGTATTACGTCTTTAGTTTCCTCTCGAAAAAATTTCAATTTCCATTTTTCTTATAATGATTTTTTTTTTCAGAATGATACTAAATTATTTTCACATTACTTTGAATCCTGAGGCTTTTGCAAACTTTGGCTGTAAAAGGGTGGATCTGAAGACAGCATTCCCCTTCCTTGCAATCACCACTTCCGTTACAAGTCCTTTTCTCATCTGATAATGCCTATGAAAAAGATAAGAGTTGGAGAAATAAGCAGTATGAAATACACTGAAGTGCTATAAAATGTTTATTGTAACTGATTAATATATTCGTATGTCAGTATGTGTATACATGTGTATGTATGAATGTGTATCTTTGTGTATGTATGTGTATTTGTACATACACACACACACACACACACATATATATATATACAGTCGGATCTCTATTTGACGAACCTCTATTTTGCGAATTTCTCTATTTTGCGAACTTTTCCTTGGAACCAAGGACATTTTGCGAATTTCTTCGAAAATAACCTCCAAATAGCGATGTGCATTCTCTATTTAACAAACTTTTTTTGTGATCCAATAATTTTTTCTCCATATTTCTGAAAATATTTCTGAACATTTCAAACTAATTCTTTCTTTTAACACATCTAACATATTCATTTTCTTTTAATACGTGCCGACGCGGATTACAGTTTGAAGAAAATACGCCTGAAGGGGTCTTTGGTGCATTGCAAAGATGAGAGACGTATTACGAGAGAAAACACTTTTCAAACAAAAAACTCAGACAAAATTAACAGACTTTATCAGTAATTAAATTTAAGGACGCATGTGGTAATGTATGCTTAAAATTACTTGATATAATAAATACGATAATGTCATTAAAATTCAATAATTTTAATATAAATTTAATTTTTAATTGAATATACAGTGTATTCCAGGAAAATGTTTTGTTTTATTCTTGTTTTCCTTGCACATTTCTGTTTGATGGGTAAGATATATAAATCAAACAGACATTAATTTACAAAATAAAGGTGTGATCAATTACTTTTATTAATAATATTTAGTGTTCATGAATTTAAAATCTGCTTTGTGTAGTTTAAAGTATTTTAAAAGGTATATCTGTATTTTTACGAATTTTCCATATAATGAACTTTTTTTCGGGATTTACCGACTTCGTTAAATAGAGGTCCGACTGCATATGTATGCATATATATATATATATATATATATATATATATATATATATATATATATACAACATTCATATCTCTAAAAATCAGTATGTATATCTATGTACATCATTTTATATGCACGTATAAGTGTGCTAGGCAAGAAACATTAGGTTTTGCTAATTTCAAACAACATCTGCGATGAGGATAATATTTCAACCTTGAGAGAAAACTATACTATTAATTGTTCAAAGAAATTTTTAGATTTAACTTTAGGTTAATCATATTTATTTTTGACAGATTAATTATTATGATATTAATTATTATGATAGATTAATTATTCATTAATATGTTGAAAAGTGACTATTACCCAGCCACGCGTCATAGCAGTTAAATTGTTTATTATTTGTATCTAAACTAATATTGAAATTTTATTGAACGTTTACAGAAATCATTACACTTTTGCCGATTCCGTGGGGAAAGTGTGAGGAAGTACAGTTCAAGAAAGTTGTTATTAAGCCACCATTGAAATACCTTGGCTCTGATGACGCACGGAGCACAAAATACCGTACCTCGTCGATATCCACCTACATCATGATCGTCTGCCATGCTCACTGCCGAATCAACTTTTTTTAGCATCCACAAATATCTGCCGCTTTATACAAAGTGATTTCCGACGAAAGCTTTTACGAGAAAGTGAATGCTGCTACATGTTCCGAAAGGGATCATCTATCCCAGCTAATGTCGCACTTTAGTGTATACCCATTTAAAACAGTCCTTATCTCTGTTTAAAATACCGACTGCTGTCTGACTGCATGTAAAATTTTACCCAAATTATATCTCTGTACCATATTGCTTTCTAACATTTATTTAATCTACAGTGGCTCCCCAAAGTGTTCGTACACTTACGATTTTCCATGAAATTGGGGTCTATCCTTTGATTAAAATGAATATTTCAGAATGGGTATTTAATAATAAGATCTATAATCTATTCTTAACAAAACTACATGAAATATTTTGAAAACATAGTAAAACCTAATTTTTAAGAAACCAATAATCCAAAAGTAACAAAAACTTTATCTCACAAAAGTCATCGTACACTTGTAAAAAATTTCTACATATTAGTAAATATTCTAATTTTTCGTTAAATTAATATTTAGTAGGATATCCTTTAGCATCCACAAGAGTTTTAAACGTCTGGGAATAGATTGCTTTAGTTCTTTTGTAATTTTTGCATCAATTTTCATCCATTCTTCCATCATAATTGTTTTTAGTTCGCTTTTCGTGTGAATGTCGTGTTTTCGTACTCGAACCTCCAGTTCTCTCCAAATATGTTCTATTGGGTTTAAATCTGGCGATTGAGGTGGTGTTTTCAAAACTTGTGGACAATTATAGAGACACCAGATGCGAACGTTGAGAGCCGTGTGCTTAGGATCGTTATCTTGATAAAAAAAAAAAAAAAAGTTGTTTCCAATGCCCAAATTTTGAGCTGATAATTTTAAATTGTCTCTTAAAATATTTATAAAAACAGCATGATTCATTATGCCATCAATAAATACCAAATTTCCTAGTCCTGATGCTGACATGCACCCCCACACAAGGATACCTCCACCGGCATGCTTAACTGTTCCTACTAAGTTCTTGGGATTAAGTTCCTCATTTTTTTCTTCTCCATACAATTATACGCCCATGAGCACCAAAAATGTTCATCGGCAAATAAGACATTATTCCAATAGGTTTGGGGCTTATTTATCATTGATAGTGGGAAGGGAAGCCTAAACTTTCTGTTTTTCTCACTCACAAAAAATTTTCTATGGGCAGAACACCCATGTAATCCAGCTGTTCTGAGAACTCGTCAAAAAATTTCAGGTGAAATTGAAGTAGAAAATGTTTCATTGAATTCAGCAGAAACTTTTACAGCACTCAAACGTGAATTTTTCACAAATTTTCTGATTATAAATCTCTGATCACTTTTTGTTAACTTTGCCGGACGGCCTTTTCTTAACTTGTTTTCGATCCAATTTTCTTCTTTAAAGCGTTAAATAATCAATTTTCGAATGCTGTTTGTTGTTTCTTTATGACTACGAGCCATTTTTAAATAATAAATAGAATATTACGGAGTAGGCAAGCAAAAATTAAAGCCAAACGATATTTTAAATGCCACCACAATTCAAAAATAAAAATAAAGCGCCAGACGATAATTTTAATTATGAATTTATCCGAAAATATGTCAGTGTACTATGACTTTTGTGAGATAAAGTTTTTGTTACTTTTTGATTACTGGTTTCTTAAAAATAAAGTTTTACTATGTTTTCAAAATATTTCATGTAGTTTTGTTAAGAATAGATTATGGATCTTATTATTAAATACCCGTTCGAAATATTCATTTTAATTAATGGATAGACCCCTATTTCATTGAAATTCGTAAGTATACGAACACTTTTGGAAGCCACTGTATATATATAAAACAGTTCCGTAACTGACTGACTGACTGACATACAACGCACAGACCAAACCGCTGGACCTAATGGGCTGAAATTTTGCATGGCGATTCTTCTTATGGTGTAGGGGTGCACTAAGAAAGATTTTTGAAAAATTCTTCTTAGATTTTTTTTAATTAAATTTTTAAGTTGTTTTGTAACTTTGTTTAAGTTTTCATTTAAAATAATACTTTAAGGGTTATTAAAAATTTATATCACGAGAAAGATCATAAAAATTCCTTTAAAATGAAATCTTTTTCGAACCTTTACCTCCATTTTCTGATTTTTGGTGAATTTTTAAAGATTTATATTTAGAATTTAATTTATCAAATGCCGATCACGTGATTTCTTTTTCTGGTACTTTAAATAAATTTATCGTCACGTCCATAGCAATGAAATAGACAAAAAAATATTTTTTTTCTTGCTAATGCGGCAGACGATCGGACATTATCCAAACAAATATTAAAATATAGTAAAAGAAATGTTCCTCAAACTGTACTATTATAACTGTACTATATTCTTTAGTATATCCTATTAGATTTAATTTGAATATTTTCTTCTGCATTATTTTGTCTATAAAAATATCCCTTACGATTTTTTATAAATATATTTTTTGTTTTTTTGCATTAATTGTATACATTGATCGTCGTATTTATTATAAATATATATATATATTTATTTATTTTGTTTGGCATTAGTTGCATACATTGACCGTTGTATTTAATTTGAATGTACTGCGTAGCGAAGTGCGGGTTTTCAGCTAGTATTTCATATGTAGATTAAAGCATTCATTTTAAACCAGTGGTTCTGTTAACCGGTAATCAGTGGTCCACAGATGGTCCGGGTGAACCCAAGAGGTGGTCTGCGCAGTCAGCAGTCATAAAAAAAATGGTTTCATCGTTTCACATCAATTACAAGTTTAACAATTTTATAAAATTAGTGATCAAAATTTTTTTTGTTCTCAATTTCTTTGTTTGCATAGCTTTGAGCAATATTCAGCCAAGCATTTTACAGCAAATCAAGCCAATGCAAACTCAAAAATTTCGTTCATATTTTAAGTTTTCATAGGGTATTATGTTTGATATTACCCTATGAAAACTTAATGGCTGCTATGTACTAATCCCATTGGATTCCCTCACCTCAATGTTAACCTATGGAGAAAATGTGTCCACGGATTGCCGACTTGGATTCAAAGAGTTTTTTTTTTTTTTAATTGTACTCCGTCATAGAGAAAGAAATTTTACATTTGTATACATTTTTCGTTTTTAAAAAAAATGCAATTAATGTATTGAAATTTAAATTATTCGGGGGAAAATCTGGTATAGTGTGTTTTAAACGTTCATAAATTCCTTCGGTGGACGAAATTTATAAAATGAATCCTGTAGCGCTTTGCAGAAAAGTTCGGGCTATCCGACAATACCAATTTTATTTTATTTTTGGCATTTATGTACCTGTAAATAGTTGACAAAATATATTTTCAATAAAAAATTTGGGGGCAGCGCTTAACCCCCCTATAGAGAGAGAGCCATTACAATCCCTCAAAATGTCATTCCTAAGGGGGGTGGAATTCTCGAACTGTCAACTGGACTCCTCCCACCACAAGAGTCTGCAAGAAGGGGAAAAGGGAAATACGATTTTTTTTTCTTAGTACACAGCAGCCATAAGTTTACTTTTACGTTTACTTTGTTATTATTATCACATTTATTTTGTCACCTTTTATCAAAGGTGTGTACCACAAATAGTTTGTGTATTCAGAAAATAAAACCATTTTTGCGTCTTAAAAGTTTTGGTTGGGACAGGGTCCCCGACGAATTATATTTTCTTTTACAAATGCTCCCTGAACAACGGAAGGTTAACCACCGTTTTAAACGAATATGGAGTGCACATAGAGTATTTCAAACTGACAAAGAGCATTTCTCAAAATTAGAAAAATTTTATTTAAGACATATAAAGGTAAGAGCATAATTTGTTAAACTATCACGTGTCTCGTAAAAACTGTTCGTTATGAATACGTGAATAAGTATTATTTGCGTAGATATGAACATACTAGCTGAAAACCCGCACTTCGCTAAGGAGTACATTCAAAATTAAATACAATGGTCAATGTATGCAATTAATGCCAAAATAAATAAATGCATATATTTATAATAAATACGACGATTAATATATACAATTGATATAAATATATATATATAATATATATATATATATATATATATATATATATATATATATATATATTATATATATATATATATATATATATATATATATATATATATATATATATATATATATATATAATATATATATATATAATATATATATATATATTTATAAAAAAATCGTAAGGGATATTTTTATAGACAAAATAATGTAGAAGAAAATACTCAAGTTAAATGTAATAGGACATACTATAGAATATAGTACAGTTAATATAGTACAGTTTGAGGAACATAATATCTTTTATTTTATTTTAATATTTTTTTGGATAATGTCCGACCGTCTGCCGCATTAGCAAGGAAAAAAAAAAATTTCGTCTATTTCGTTATCATGCACGTGACGATAAATTAATTTAAAGTACCAGAAAATGAAATCACGTGACCAGAATTTAATAAATTAAATTCTAAAAAATTAATCTTTAAAAATTCACCAAAAAATCAGAAAATAGAGGTAAAGATTCGAAAAAATCTCATTTTAAAGAAATTTTTTATGATCTTTCTCGTGATATAAATTTTATAACCCTCAAATTATTATTTTAAATGCAAACTTAAAAAAAGTTACTAAAACAGCTTAAAAATTTAATTTTAAAACATCTAAGAAGAATTTTTCAAAAATCTTTGTTAGTGCACCCCTACACTATAAGAAGAATCGCCATACAAAATTTCAGCCTTTTAGGTCCAGCGGTTTGGTCCGTGCGTTGTATGTCAGTCAGTGAGTCAGTCTGTTACGGAACTGTTTTATATATATAGAGAGAGACTACGTATAAGTTCTATTCTCACGTACTAAATACGTGTTTTGAAGTCTAATACGCTTAAGACAAATTGCCTAAAGTATTAAAACTTTCTGCTTTGTCGGGGGCGAATGAGGACAACTTGCAATCAGTGAAGGGTAATTCAAAGAGCTAATTCCTCAGTTACTTTTCTCCCTCCCACACTACAGAGGCTGTTCGCACATTTTTTAGACGATTTTGGTAAGCGGTAATAAAAAATCGTTTGCTGCAAAAGAAATAATTGCAATTGTACTATGTTTTTAAAAGTCAAAATTATAGTCTGCGGCTTGAAAGTTTTGTTTTTATTCAAAATGGCGTTTTTAACAAAGCAGTGGTTCGAAGCCTACATTTATGCTCTTTCCGAAGAGAAATATGCATACTCCGTTATCCAAAAACGATGTGAGAGTGATGGTTTTGTGATATCTAAAGCGTCGATAGGTAATATCGTCAACAAGAAAGGAAAAAAACGTCAAATTGGAGCCTCAAGTGGGACAAAAATTCTAAACAAGTATCAAAGGAAAAAACGGACATCTTCGACTATTGCAAAGATACGTTGTTTAATGTTAAAAGAAAATCCCCTTAGTCAAAGGACAGTTGCAAAATCATTAAAATGCTCGGTGTCCACTGTAAACAAAATGATAAACGTTGATTTAAATCTTAAGTTGCGAAAAAACGCAATGTGCATCGTCTTCTTCCAAATCATGTCGCTGAACGCAGGGCACGCTGCAGAATTCTATATGAAAAACACTTATCCAAAGAAAAATGGAAAACAATTGTCACAATAGATGAATCATTGGTGTATTTAAATGATTGCAACAAAAAAAGAGCCATTTATTACCATAAAAGGGGAGAAAAAAATTTAAGTACATGGTTCAAAGAATCGAAAGAAAGTTTTTCTAAGGGATTCATGATTGTTGCTCGTTTTTCTTATAACGGCAAGTTAAAAATAAAGAGAGTGGAAAAAAATGTCAAGATTAACTCCAAATACTATCAGGAACATATTTTATCGCCAATTTTTCTGAATGAAATACCATCGCTTTACCCACAGTGCCATCAATCTGTGAGACTCCATCAGGACAAAGCTAGCAGTCACACATCAAAATCCACTGTAAATTTCCTAAAAGAAATGGAACAAAAAACTGGTATCAAGGCCATACCCTTCACCGATATCCCTACTAAATCTCCCGATGTATCACCTATGGATTTTTGTGCTTTCGGACTTTTAAAATCTGCATTATCCAAACGTCGTCCCAAAACCCTTACAGGACTCTGGAAAGCTGTTCAGGAGGAATGGGATAGAATACCTCTTCTGACACTTCAAAAGGCATTATTATCCTGGAAATTGCGGTGTCGAAAGATAGTTCAGAATAAGAGATGTCAAATAGAACATTTAAAACACAAGAATTTTATGTAATTTAGTTTTGTGAATACAATATACATCGTCTAAAAAATGTGTGAACAGCCTCTGTATAATGAACGACTCATCATTCGTTTTACCAATGGTGATAAATTTCTCCAGGTGGGAGGAAGTTGAAAAATATGCTGTTGAATTTACGGTAGTTGATTGTTTCATACTCTGGGTTGCCACAGTTTGAGCTCTGTCGGTGCACAGGGCCGGACAATTCCTTGTGGCGCCTGAGGTAACTTTTATAAACGGCGCCTTTTCAAATAATTTTTTGAGAGACTCGAAGTAATGAATTATATTATTAGAGATAGTCTACTTAATAGAATATCGTATAATTTAGGAAAAATATATATCAAATAAAAAGAAAAATTTATTTATTTATTTATTTATTTTTAATTATAGAACCTTAATGTGACTGACTGCCTACGTTGAAAATGTCATTTTTGACTATTTTGGTCAATTTCATTTTTTGCAAGAATCTTGTAATTAAATCTTTTCTCTTTTCAAAACCGTTTTGATTTTCATTCTGCATCAGTTATTAGAAGCAGAGTTAAAGCTATTTAAAAAAAAACATCTTCTGCTACAAAATTGAAGTGACAAACAACTTTAAATGCGGTTTTCTCAGAATTATGTTTTTTAGCACAAATCTCTACCGTTATCATGATACCTCATATAATAATGCATATAATTTGATAAAATTTTCAGGAAATGTTTTAGATGCTATTGTTAATGAAATGACGTACAATAATTGTTGTATAATAAATAGTTTTTTTTTTATTTGGGGCTGTTTTTATAAGGAAAGGAATGATGAATCGGGGAAAATTTTCATATTGGAACATAAAATTGCGTGTATTATTTTTGCATTTCAAAATTTCTCTTAGATGGTAGGTCATTTTGAAGATAACTGTCATATGTATCACGTGTGAAGGAAATTAAAATAGTAGCGTTAGAATTTTGCGCAGAAGGATAGGCGTTTTAGTTAAATTCCATTAAAAATTACTTCAAATTGACCAATTTATAAAAAAGTATGGTATTTACAGGTAAGTTTTTATTCCTTTTTTAAATTTTTAGGTGTTATTTTACCATAAAAGACCAAAAAATCTTTTTAAATAAAGAATTTTCAAAAAAATTGGCCCCGAACGTAGACAGACACCTTAAAAAAAGCAGGAAAAGTAAATTAGTTTGAATATAATTTGTTATGCAATAAAGATAATTAGTAAATCATTCTTAGAGAGCCTGTATTGCAAGAAATTGCGCGATTGAGTCTGTATAATTCATTCTTGTAGATACAGTTTTGGCGCCTTTTTCAATTCGGCTCCTGAGGCGGTCGCCAAGCCGCTCCACTCATGCGACTGGCCATGGGGCTGCAAGCATTTTCGTTAGGAATCGGCCAAAATATATCGGGGTCTTGTGGGGCGAACGTACTCGCCTTATACCTATTCCACGTACGCTTGGGTCATAAGCAAATTGACAAATTTCATTGTATGCAGTATCTAGTGATTTTCAGGTCCAGTTCTCGCTTAACGAAATCTTTCCTTGTTAAGGCCCGAGGTAGCTTGGTGGTAGTGCACTGGGCTTCGGACACGGGGGGGCTCAGTTCGAATCCCGACAAACGCCATTCAAATACCTTCGTGTGTAGGCCAGAGAGAGGCACGTTCAATCCGTAGACCGTAAAGTTCTTCCACGTGGTCACTGGATGGGGGAGGGTGCAACCTCCCCCCCCCAGATATGGCCCCTAGGGGTGCTTAATCAAAACCGAGGAGGCACCAAGGGAGCCATGTTGACCCACCTGTAGGGTGCTCGCTCCCAGATTTAAAAAAAAACCAATTAGTTAGGGGGCGTCCCCCTACTAATTGGTCCCCCTACTAATTACGTGAGACTTTTAGGGGGGAGGGAGTCGAGCCGAATCTCACCCAGTCTCACGTGGGGGAGAGGGAGGTCTCGGCAAATATCACGTAATTTTTTTTCCGCAAGAAACAGTGTAAAATTGCGAGAAAACTGGGTTATATTAAGTAAAACATGTTTCTACACTAAAATATGGCTAAATCCTACGCAATAGTTCCAGTAATCACTCTCGAGACCATACATGAGTCCCCGTGGACTGAATTAGAATGAATATTCTTTTACGAATTTTAGTAGTTCCTATTTAAGTATTTTATTGTTCGATTTTCTGTGATTCTAGACTGCGTTCTTAGTAGTCTTAAATACTATTCGTAACTAGTCTTAAACAAAAATAATTAAGCAAATCATGTTTTTTTTTAAAATAAATCCAACGCAATCAAGCGCAGATTAACGTATTTACACTAAAAATATGCATTTTGAAAAATCTCACGTGAGATTAGGGGGGGGGGGGGGGGTCGAGCCAAATCTCACGATATCTCACCAGGGAGGGGGGTCGAAAGATCGCCCAAATCACCTCACGTAATTAATAGACGCCCCCTGATCACCTTCCGCTGTTCTGTTCTAATGCGTCAGGACAAGTGTCCCCCACATAAGTCACAAAATAAACTCATCTCCTTGTTAAGTGTCTATTGTTGAGCGATCACTGAAATGCAAATGAAGTCGTTCGATACTCACCGCCACGAAGAGGCAACACACGACGGCGACAAAGATTGCGGTCTTCATTCTGATTCGAGTCGGAACAAAGCGATCGCCGTCGACTGGTCGAATTATAAACCCGGAGGCGTGGGACTGCGACGCGTTGGAACCAGATGGGTGATTAGGAGTTTCGATTACCACAATTATCAGTTGCGAAAGGGACGGATGTTGATCTCACATTTGTTAATATGACGGGGTAAATATGCAATATTTCTCGAATGGGAATTAAAAAAAAAGGCGACTTAAAAAATTCTATGTTAATTATCAATCTTATTTAAAAATTTGCTAATTCAGAATCGAGGCAGGAACGCGAAGGCACTGGAGAGTGTTAGATGATTATATATATATATATATATATATATATATATATATATATATATATATATATATATATATATATATATATATATATGTATATGTATATATATATATATATATATTATATATATATATATATTCATATATATATATATATATATATATATATATATATATATATATATTATATATATATATATATTCATATATATATATATATATATATATATATATATATATATATTATATATATATATATATATATATATATATATATATATAATATTATATATATATATATATATATTCATATATATATATATATATATATATATATTATATATATATATATATATATTCATATATATATATATATATATATATATATATATATATATATATATATATATATATATATATATATATACCCAGTGGCAGAAAGTTTTGTAGCTGTCTGCGACAAGCTTTTAAAATTTCATAATCTGTCTGCAAATTTTGCGTGTAATTTTATCAAATAAATAATACATTAAACCAGCTATTTTTTATCATTTTATTTAAGACATGGTAAGCATGATGCATTCTCATTAATTTTGCTTATAACTTTTGAAGTTACAAAGCGTTTCATCATCTCACTTCTTGTAGGGTTTCTAAACTGAGAAGGATAAGCAGAACCATACATGGACAATAAAGCTGCTTTTAAAAATCTTTTGGTACCTTTATAACCAGATGGGGGCCCATTCAGTTGAATAAAAAACCTCTTATCATTAGTGCCCACTTCTTCACCCGTCCCATCTTTCAATCTCAGCCTATGTTTACCAACGACATCAATTACAGACCCCCAAGTCTCACATACAGCTTCAGAGACTGGCATTGAAATAACGAAAACAAGTAACTTTAGAAATGTAGGAAGTTTTTCCTTCAGTTCATGGAATGCAATTTTAAATAAATGCTTCAGATCTGGTGCATCACCCTCAGTAACAATTGTGTATACTCTATTGCACATCCATTCATTGAATATCTGATATTCAAACCACAGAGTCTTTCTTAAGTCCACGGAAGACTTCACAAAAGGAAATACATTTAAAATGTCACTGAAGCTATATTCAGTGAGTCCCTTCTTCGGTTTTGCTTCCTCTATGCTAACATTGTTTTTTGGATAAACCAAAAAATTATTGTTGAACAAAACACTGCTCTGGTCAATGACAGAAAAAAATGTTGGTTTACCATCTGATTCAGTTTCACAGAAATATACACTGATCTGTTCAATTAGAGCTTTTACATAGTTTGATAGGCATAAGAAATTACCTCTTAGCTCATCACATTCACTAGCTTTGTGTTGTGATCTAACACTCTTTAAGCAAATTGGTTTCTTAGGAAGAGGAACGCCATGGTATGTACTGGAAATACCACTATTTGATGAAGGAAACATTTCCAGTGCTGTTGATAAATTTAAAAACAATGTTTTAGGCAGATTTTCCAATGCAGCTGCAAAAAGAATGTTTATTTCCCCTTTTTTATCTTCATTTTCATAGACTGCAGTTGAAAGTTCCTCAAAATATGTCTTCATAATTTCAAGGGATGAAATGAGGCTTTTAATATAAGATGTGTACTCCCAAGGCATATGATCTGTTTCTTGTACCTTTTTGGATGTTTTCCCAAGAGCAGAACAAATATCTGCAAGTGCTAGAATATTTATCATCGTCAGCTTATTCATTAATCTATCTCGTAATTCAAAACCATCAGGGTCTTGTTCACAGGCAGAGATTAATGTCTGATAATCTGCTAAAAATGTGTGAAAAACTGTTTCACAATGGGCTGAAAACTTCATAGTCTTGAAAAGTTGGGGTCTGTAAAAGAATCCAGGGAACTGTTCAGAACATTTTAAACATTATTCCAAATTTTTAGCCCAGGTTAATTTCCAATTAATTTTTTGGTCAGGGTGTCGTCTTTGAAAATGTGTGCTCAAGTTTTTTTTACTAATTCACAATCACACACACCACACACAACCTTATCATGAGACGCCATTCTAAACATGTGTGTTTCAATATTTTTATAGAACGAGAGTTGCTCTTAGCGTGCGCAGAACACAGGCAAGCGCAGAATTGTAACGAAGCAAAGGAATTCACCTATGAGTTCGAGCAGTAATGCGAATTTTCAAATATCACACTACTGCGCCTGCGCAAGCTCATTGCCCTGAGTTCGTCGCCTGTGACGTCAGCTGCGCTTGCCTTAGCGTTCCGAAGGTGCAAAAGAAAACACGAACGAACATGTGGGATCCGGCGTGTGCGTGATAAACGCCTGCTTTTATGCGTACTGTGCTCGATAGGGCGGGCTCTATTACTCGCTTCTCGGCGAAAGACAGCATTTCCCGCGGCATCTCAATAACAAAAGAAGAGGTACGTAATGCTGCGTACTGCCGCGGAAAAAAATGTCCGAGAGTTGTGGACAATTTTTAAAACATTTTATTGGTGCAGACAAAAAATGTCCGAAATTTGCAGACAATTTTTGAAATTGTTTTCATTAGTGCAGACAAAAACTGTCCGCAAGGGGTTTTCTATGTCCGCGACGAAGTCGCCGTGTCGCGGTGTTTCTGCCACTGGGTATATATATATATATATATATATATATATATATATATATAGGGTAACCATAACTAGAACACCCCTATTTCGACCTCTCTATGTATTGAATTACTCAGTGTATAAGCTTCAAACTTTGTACACATACTATTCAAGACATGGGTACACGGATTACGCGAAAAAAAAAATTAGTTTCAGAAACTCCAATAGGTGGCGCTATACAACTGGACATTACTGAAAAGGCACAAAAACACATTTTAAACAGATTTCATTTGAAGGTATCAAACATTCATGTGACATGAGCCTTATTGACGGAGGGAATGCTGCTCAATATGGTTCCCTGCTTGAAGATGTAAAATCTGCAGTCTGTGAACAGCTTGTTCAACTGTGGACCGTAACTGGTCGACTCATATGCTGCTCACATGCAGAGTGATACGAGTCTGCCACGGTTACCAGATGCCCTCGATAAACAAGATTTTTTAAGTGTCCCCATGGCCAAAAATCCCACGGATTAAGATCCGGAGAACAAGATGGCCGCCAGGTTTCCGGAAACGCACGACTGATTATTCCGTCATTAGTGAAACGTTGCCGAACAAACTGCTGTACACAGAGTTCAATGTCTGGAGGTGATCCATTTTGCATAAAAGTAATTGAGTCAAGACATGGCCGCTGTTGCAAATGAGGTACACCAAAAGTTTCGAGCATCCTTTTTAAACTATTGGTCGTCACGGTGCATGTCTCAGGGACATTGCGAGTAGGGTTTTCGATTTTGAGCAACTTTTTTAAAACCCGGGTTTCGGGTTTGACGGATTTTTTAAATTTAAAACCCGGGTTTACTTGGTTGGTTCCAGGGGGTCAATTTCAAAGAACTAAAATAATAAATAATTTATTAGAAGCATTTAATTTATTTCAGAGTTTCAAATATAAAAAATAACAGTAAATAAATTTAATGTTAATTAACATATACACATATGTATAACATAAGTACAGAGGCTGTTCGCACATTTTTTAGACGATTTTGGTAAGCGGTAATAAAAAAGCGTTTGCTGCAAAAGAAATAATTTCAATTGTACTATGTTTTCAAAAGTCAAAATTATCGTCTACGGCTTGAAAGTTTTGTTTTTATTCAAAATGGCGTTTTTAACAAAGCAGTGGTTCGAAGGCTACATTTATGCTCTTTCCGAAGAGAAATATGCATACTCCGTTATCGAAAAACGATGTGAGAGTCATGGTTTTGTGATATCTAAAGCGTCGATAGGTAATATCGTCAACAAGAAAGGAAAATAAACGTGAAATTGGAGTCTCAAGTGGGACAAAAATTCCAAACAAGTATCCAAGGAAAAAACAGACATCTTCGACTATTGCAAAGGTACGTTGTTTAATGTTAAAAGAAAATCCCCCTAGTCAAAGGACAGTTGCAAAATCATTAAAATGCTCGGTGTCCACCGTAAACAAATTGATAAACGTTGATTTAAATCTTAAGAAAGCGAAAAAACGCAATGTGCACCGTCTTCTTCCAAATCATATCGCTGAACGCAGGACACGCTGCAGAATTCTATATGAGAAACACCTATCCAAAGAAAAATGGAAAACAGTTGTCACAATAGATGAATCATGGGTGTATTTAAATGATTGCAACAAAAAAAGAGCCATTTATTATCATAAAAGGGGAGAAAAAAATTTAAGTACATGGTTCAAAGAATCGAAAGAAAGTTTGTCTAAGTTATTCATGATTGTTGCTGGTTTTTCTTATAATGGCAAGTTAAAATAAAGAGAGTGGAAAAAATGTCAAGATTAACTCCAAATACTATCAGGAACATATTTTATCACCAATTTTTCTGAATGAAATACCATCGCTTTACCCACAGTGCCATCAATCTGTGAGACTCCATCAGGACAAAGCTAGCAGTCACACATCAAAATTCACTGTAAATTTCCTAAACAAAATGGAACAAAAAACTGGTATCAAGTCCATACCCTTCACTGATATCCCTACTAAATCTCCCGATGTATCACCTATGGATTTTTGTGCTTTCGGACTTTTAAAATCTGCATTATCTAAACGTTGTCCCAAAACCCTTACAGGACTCTGGAAAGCTGTTCAGGAGGAATGGGATAGAATACCTCTTCTGACACTTCAAAAGGCATTATTATCCTGGAAATTGCGGTGTCGAAAGATAGTTCAAAATAAGGGATGTCAAATAGAACATTTAAAACACAAGAATTTTATGTAGTTTAGTTTTGTGAATATAATATACATCGTCTAAAAAATGTGTGAACAGCCTCTGTATAAGTGTCACAAATATCTCATTTTTTATAAGACTGCCTTACAACCATCATTGCACTCAGCGTATCATCATTGAGTCGGCTTCTGAGTTTATTAGCAAAGAGACCCATTACAGAAAATGCTCGTTCTGCTTCCACCGAAGTGGATCGAATTGTTGTTAAAGACCTGAAAAGTTCATCTAGCATGTCAGGTCGGCTTTTTGTTGCCCGAACCAACTCAATTTCTTTTCTTATGATATATGAACCAGGTTTTGATTTCTTATGATTTTCCTTATTATCATTCTCTTGCAGAAACATACTAAGCTCATCAGATAGGGGCATTTTTTTAGTACAAGCACCAATACTCATAGCATCATCTTCAATTCCATCTTTAACTCCCACCTCGACTGCTACTTCTGGTTCACACATCTGACCCATTATCATTCACGTGGAATAATCGTTTTATTGAGGTTGTTGCCAGATCAAATATTTTGTTTTTAAAAATTTTGCTACCAAACTCATCATATGATTGGTCTTGGTTCCAAGTTTAGGAATATACAGTCGGACCTCTATTTAACGAAGTCGCTAAATACCGAAATAAAAGTTCGATATATGGAAAATTCGTTAAATAGAGATTCACCTGTTAACATACTTTAAACTACACAAAACAGATTTTAAATTCATAAATACTAAATATTATTAATAAAAGTAATTGATCACACCTTCATTTTGTAAATTGATGTCTATTTGTTTTATATATCTTACCCATCAAACAGAAATCTGCAAGGGAAACAAGAAAAAAACAAAACATTTTTCGGGAATACACTGTATTTTCAACTAAAAAAATTATATTAAAATTAATGAATTTTAATGACATTATCGCATTTATTAGAACAAGTAATTTTAAGCATACCTTACTACATGTGTTCTTAAATTTAATTACTGATAAAGTCTGTTAATTTTTTCTGAGTTTTTTGTTTGAAAAAGTGTTTTCTCTCGTAATACGTTTCTCAACTTTGCAATGCAACAAAAACACCTTCAGGAGTATATCCTTCAAACTGCAACCCGCGTCGGAATGTGTTAACTGAAAGTTAATGTGTTAAATGTGTTAAAAGAAAGAATAAGTTTGAAATGTTCAGAAATATTTTGAGAAATATGGAGAAAAAAAAATACTGGATCACAAGAAAAAGTTCGTTAAATAGAGAATGCACTTCGCTATTTGGAGGTTATTTTACGAAGAAATTCGCAAAATGTTCTTGGTTCCAAGGAAAAGTTCGCAAAATAGAGAATTTCGCAAAATGGAGGTTCGTTAAATAGAGGTCCGACTGTAATTGGTATTCTACTGTATTAGATAAATAACTAATTCCCCGGATTTACATTGAAAATTCCCCGGGTTTCGGGTTCGTAAAATCTTTGAGAAACCCGGGTTTTCGGGTTCGAGGAAACCCGGGTCAAAAACCCTAATTGCGAGAGGCCTCTTCGAAAAAGGAAAGGTCCAAGAATAAATGCGGCTGGGAATTCGGTGAGTGGAGTAGAATCTGTTGGAAGGTACGGGGATTTTCCGTGTCATGGGTGTTCACTGTTCCACTGAGAGGGAAACGGGCCTCGTCGCCCCCCCCCCCCCCCAGATTCTTCCAAAAATTTCATTTCGCATAGGTTTTTTTTTTAATTATTATTATTACCTTTTACCATATTTCCTGTTCTACAGCGCCACCTATCGGAATTTCTGGAACCATTTTTTTTCGCGTAATCCGTTTCCCCATGCCTTGAATGAAGTGTGTACCAAAGTTTAAGCTTAAACACTGGGTAGTTCAATATATAGAGAGGTCGGAGTAGGAATACTTCAATTATGGTCACCCGGTGTGTGTGTGTGTATATATATATATATATATATATATATATATATATATATATATATATATATATATATATATATATATATATATATGTATATAACATGGAACATGTTTTTGCGGAGGTTTTGTCATTAACATCGTTGTAGTATGAAAATGCGTCATGCAAAGAATCGCCATTTGTGATCGTTGGAGCTGATTGAGTTGCGATGTAAAGAAGGATTGTTTTTTTCCACTCCCCCACATCCCCATGAAGTTTAAAAAGGAGGATTTATTGAGACGGGATAGAAAGAGCATGGTTGGCAGCCAGTTGTGGATTTGGGACTAGGCAATCTAGGCCGCGGCCTAAGGGCTTCAGGACCATGAATTTTAAAAAAAATACTTTACCTGGTAACGAACTGGAAAATAGGGTTTAAAGGCGTTGCCTGGAACTAGCCTATAACGGTTTTTTTTATCGAACTGCGCAAACATATAACCTATTGGCGAATTTTTCCTTGGGATTTTCTTAACTCATCTCAAATATTTGTAAAACAAAAAAAAAGTTTTCATATCCCGTTTTCAGGTAAACGGTAAACATACAGGATTAGTGGGTTATAACACTGATGGTAAAAAGATATACTTTTCTAATGGCCTTAAAATATATCGGAGGGAGGGGGAGAAAAAAATTTGGCCTAGGGCTCCAAAATTTGTAAATCCACCGATGCTGGCGATGAAGAATTGGGTGATATTTATACGGTCGAATGTACCATTAACGGGAAAAGGACAGTAATCGTTTCAATTCATATTTCGCCAAATAGCAGTTTGAAAGATGTAAGATTTTGCTTTCTGACGTATGTAATCACCCAAGATATCTGATATCTTTCAAGAAAAGCGTTTGGGCACATTTCGATGGACATAGAGATATTCATATAGAGGTTACCTGTGACTGCTTTTTCGTGATATATCAGTTTACTTTTGATGTTTTCAGAAATCCTTAATAATTTCCTCATAAACTCTTGGTTTCCTCGCCTCGCTTATTAACCTTGATCTGTTTTCGCGCTGCTCCGCTACTGTCCGATATAACGATGTAAAATCTGCCTTCTGAATGCGCCCCGGCAGGGACCGGTGGCGTCGCTATTGTGTGTGTCCAGTTGTCAAGATACCTGTGTTTTGCTGAATAGTGTTTGTCTGCAGAATAATCTGGAATAAAATAATATTCGTCCAATCTCTGTTCTGTGCGTCCCTTCAATGCCTCGCATCTCTGTGGATTTTTCCTCCCCTATGTGCGGATTACACTATGTCTGACTTAGTGTTCTTCAAGTCTCTCCTCGCCCCTCTGCCTCGACTACAAAAGTGTTGAATCGCGCCCGCGAATCTTGGGTATATCATCTCCTCCACTATGTGATGTACAGAGCATTACATATATATATATATATATATGTGTGTGTGTGTGTGTGTGTGTGTGTGTGTATGACTTTATAAGTTGAATCTCGTCTATTTCTATAATTCGGGTTGTCCCCACATCTGTTAAGAGAGGCCCCTTTTCTCAGAATAGCCCACCCAACAGCAAGTGAACAACTGCAAGTTCCAGTGGGATAAACACCACAATAAATTCTTTTCAGTTGATAGAAATATAGGGCCGTGCCGCCACAGAAGGATTAACAAAACCCCCGTCTCTAGTCATCTAAACCCGCAGTTCACAATATCTCAGAGATAATGGCTGCAGGTGCCAGAAATAAAGTGATCAAAAGTGTCAAACAATACCATAAAGATAAAACGCACCCATATGTTCTAAGAATTGCACCCGCCTACCACCCACGACAAATATCTATGCTGATGTAAACAGTCGCTGACTTGTTTGGTGCAGCCCTGGCTAAGAGAGCGGATTCATTCTGTGGTTGTCTCTGTATCTGTACACACGTATCCTCTGCGTCATGCTAGAAGGACGTCCTGTCTCAACCATAACTTCGATAGAAATAATATATCACAACTTTATAGAACTCTGCCTCATCTTTTATGCCTCTTATGTATTGTTATGGAAAGTCATGTGGTGAAATGTGACATATATATATATATATATATATATATATATATATATATATATATATATATATATATATATATATATATATATATATATATATATATATATATATATATATATATATATATATATACAGGGTGTAACGAAACTCTTGGGCAAAACTTTAAGGGGTGATAGTACACATCAAGACAAACATATTATATAAGAAACTTAGGGTCCCAAACGTCTTCCAAAGGAGATAGACGCCATTAAAGTTTAGGGTCCGAAATTTCAAATGATTATAAAAAACGGAAAAATGGGTCAATTCGTTAGCGGTTTTAGCTAAAATTATTCTTTTTGTCAGTTTTTTCTTGAAAAATAAATTTAAAGATAAAGTAAAAAAAATGTCGATAGAGGGCGCTTTAGACTTTGGAGTAACGAACAACTATTTTTTACCGTTATTATTTTTATCACATTAGATGCTTTCAAAAGCTTAGCCTTAAACTTAAATTTTGAGCTCAAAATCTGATTCGTTGGGGGTGGTTAAGTAGCGCAAACGGAATTATGTTCAGGAGTTGAAATTTGAAACTCCCTCCCTCCTGAACAGAGTTCAGTTATTCCCGATCTTGGTGTCGTAGGACTTTGTGTTGTAGACCAGGCAGCAACTACTACCTCCTAGACGTAAAATAAACTAGAGAGGGATGACAAAATTAAAAAACTACATGAGCAATTTCTCCTCTCGAAATTAAAAAAAAATAAAATTTGATGTACGCACGTCGTGCGCATGAATGAAGGTTGAATGAATGATGACACGTAGAAAATGGTACACGCATGATTTTCTTGTGGAATCACAAAAACTGCTCGAAAGAGCGCCCACCAGCAAGGATGCAGGCCTCACACCACCGGCGGAGGGACTTTCGAACATTAGCAAATACCCCAGGCATCTCCCGCATATCGCCTACTACGACGGCAATTCTCGCAACCAGTTCTTCATTGGAGTCGACAGAGCTTGCGTAAACAAGACTCTTCATATGGCCCCAGAGGAAGAAGTCTAGACAGGAGAGGTCAGGCGAGCGTGCCGGCCAATTTACCTGACCACCCCGTCCAATCCATCGCCCTGGATATGCTGTATCCAATGCACTTCTCACATTTGCGCTGAAATGTGCAGGCGCTCCATCATGTTGGAACCACATACGAGCCTTTATGTTGGCTGGAACACTTTGCAGCAGGACTGGAAGCACCCCTTGTAGGAATACCAGATACGTTCCGCCGTCCAGGCGCTTTGGCAGAAGATATGGCCCGATAAAATGATCGTCTGTTATGAATAACTTTTTTTTATTTTTTGTCATCCCTCTCTCGTTTATTTTACGTTTAGTGGGTAATAGTTGCTGCCTAGTCTACGACCGAGCATCCAAAATCGTGAATAACTGAACTGTGTACAGGGGAGGAGGGGGGTTCAAATTTCACCTCCTGAACACTGTTGAGTTTTCGCGACATAACCACCCCCAACGATTCAGATTTTGAGCTCAAAATTTAAGTTTAAGTCTAAGCTTTTGAAAGCATTTAATCTGATACAAAAAATAACAGTAAAAAATAGTTGTTTGTTACTCCAAAGTCTAAAGCGCCCTCTATCGGCATTTTTTTAACTTTATCTTTAAAATTTATTTTCCAGAAAATCTTGACATAAAGAATAATTTAAGAGAAAGCAGCAAACGAATCGACAAATTTTCCCGTTTTTTATGATCATTTGAAATTTTGGACCCTAAACTTTAATGGCGTCTATCTCCTTCGGAAGACGTTTGGGACCCTAAGTTTCCTATATAATATTGTTTGTCTTGATGTGTACTATCACCCCTTAAAGTTTTGCCCAAGAGTTTCGTTACACCATGTATATATATATATATATATATATATATATATATATATATATATATATATATATATATATATATATATATATATATATATATATATATATATATATATATTAACATATTTTCAAACATACTGTATTGTGATTATAAAGGGAATTTCAATCCCATTTGGGAGCTTTTTCTGTAGTTATTGTTCTGACTATTAACCTCTAAACCAGGAGAATAGTGTTATTGTAAAAATAATTTATGCCATGCACTGTAAAATGGAAATGCTGTTTTGGGCAACTACAAAATTGGAAATGTAATTAGAAGTGTAAGAAAATGTAATTCATATTCAAAAGGGAATTACCCCAAACAGGCAAACCCGCTACCCATGAACATTACACCTTGATACAGGTAGCTTTTTTAACCTGGAGCAGCATATCGTTTTTACAGTGTAGAGCTGCGGTTCTCAAACTGTGGTAGGCAAGTAAGCTTCAGAGGGCATGCGAGGAGCTCTCTAGAATGGAAAATTAGCAAAATGACGGAAAGAAATGTCTCTTTCATTGCTTGAAATATTTCTTTAAACTGCATTTACCCCTTTGAGGTACATTTATTTATGGATTTTTTTATTGCATTAGGAATTTTCATTATTTATAATCCATCAGTAATGCGGTTTTGCATTTAACATGAGGAGATTCCCCCCAAGAAACATGCGTCACTGGCCCAAAAACAAATTTTCGCTACATCGTTGGGGAACGGTTACCGTTGGCAGAACTCCCAGAAACAAATATGGGCCAGTAATTGTAAAATGTTGTTGTCCCAACTGCAAATGAGAGTTGAACTGCTCCCTTAGCGGTTGGACCAACTAACAGCCACTCGTTGGGTGAGCTTCAATGCCAGCCGTTGTTTCAACATAACCCAATGGCTAAATCTGGCTGTTGCCCGACTATGTTAAATACGGTTGCCCAACATTATTCCGACGGTCTAGCGGTGCGATTTTTCTAAATTCATGTTTGATGACTCGTTTTCTTCGGAAAATTACTTTAAGTTTATTAATTCATTATAACCTTCGGTCGTGGACGGCGGCAATATCTATATATATAAAACGCGTAGGTATTCGGCACAAAAATCGACGATATTTCTACACCCCGAATGGCAACGGCTGCAACTACCCGATGTAAACATTTGCAGCTGGCCGCAATTTTCTACCGCGTGTCAACATGTATTTACACAATGAAATCAGGAATGCTCGAAAGCGAGAAACACGATCAAGTGAAAATTGGGAACAGTCTCAAGAAAGAAAGCGAAGAAGAAATAATTCATTAAGAGAGAGGCGTGAAAGAGAGCATAAATGATCGAGAGGTTAGGCTTAACCGTCGCCGGCATAGCAACCGACAGCCAGTAATAGTTTATTTTCTACACTTTTTTCCCTACTTGCTGAATTTTTACTCCATTTTATAAGAGAAGAAATTTTCCCAACAATTTATTATTTGATGTGATTAAGTGTAGATATCTGAATTGTGAACAATAGTACATAAAGAGAATGATGTAATCTACGCTATATTTTAATGTTTGCTGAATTTTTACTCCATTTTTTAAGTGAAAAAAAATTCCCTAACTATTTCTTATTGGATGTAATGATAAAGTGTATATAGCTTAATTTTGGAAAATAATACATACAAAGAGGGATGTAATTTATAAAATCATTGGTGTTGGATTTCTCAGTCTTATCTTTAACTCTGTTCTGAAGTAATGGAAATTCCCACTTTTTAATCACGATGTTTTAGAATCAGATTTATAGAGAATACCCCTTAACAACGTATATTTCTGATGAAGTAATTGTAACATTCCTTACATATGTTACTTCAGTTGAGTTGTTTTGCAAAAGAACATATAAAACTAAAAGCGACCATGCTGGTCGCGCAGCGGTTAGTTTCTTATTAATTCATTATCTGTTCAGAAGTGAAAGCAAGACAATGCTAGGCATTGCTGGGAACTCCTCAAACCCTAATACCTTGACCTTGACCTTGACCTTGATATTCCCACCGTCTCGTGTTTCATGGGTGTCGTTTACACCACGTGACCAACTGGCTACTTACTTTTACCTACTTACTTCACGTTGTTTCTTAGGGTTGCCATCTCAAAAGCATCCTTGTCTTTAACTGAATTTGAACACAGAGTCACGCGTTGGTAGTTTGCCCCAGAGCATTTGTTGTGTTGTCGTTACCTACTTTACAAATCACCAACTATTTTTTTTAATTAATACACATTTATAGTGTTAATTCCTAATATTTTTTCTTTTTCAATTTTTCACAGAAATTTTCAATATGCAACATCACTTTATTTCTATGTTTATCCAAGTGTTTAATCGTATGTCACTAGAAAGTGTGGTTCGGACAAAAATAATTTCAAAAAAATATTTTCGGTTGCTATATATGGGTGTCTAAAAAACTAAACAAACTGAGAATTAGACTGAACCACAAATCAAAAATATTATTTACTAGCTTTATATACCCGGCGTTGCACGGGTGAACCCTTAATAAAGCTTACTTGTATGATATGTATATTTGTATTTTATGGCAATCTATACCCCTCTCCACTGGTCACCATCCCATCAGCATATTATAATAACCCACCCCCCATGCTAATGTCAACATTAAAATGTTTCTTTCAATTTTGATAACCCACTGGATCCCGGCCCTTCGAGGGGTTTGAGGGCTTCCCCGTAAACCCTTGTGAAAATCGCCGGTTTTATAAACAAAGAATTACCTCACGTTGCCCAGGATAATAAAAATGAATGGAGTTAACCTGAGCTCTAGATGTATACGTACTAACAACCGAAATATATACAATTCACACACACACACACCTTTCCACACTTCATTTAATTAAGGTTGATCTCTCTCTTTTCTCCTACCACCAATTTGGTGTTCAAAATGGTGATATATAGGAAACATAAATTATTGGATTGTTTCTAGCAATTTTTTCAAAATCTAAAGCGAATGTCGAAAAATCGTGACATTGATCGTGTTTCTTACATTTTAAATCAAGAATCTTATGGATATCTGTTTCCTTCTTTGAGATATGACGGAATATGTAAAAAACGCGTAAAAACACGTTTAGCCCCCCCTAACCCCCTTGGGGGGCCGAATTTTGAAATATCCTTAAATTGGTTTTTAGGTATTCGTATTCCTTACATTTTAAAGCAAGAATCTTATGGATATCTGTTTCTTTCTTTGATAAATGAAGGAATACGTGAAAAACACGTTAAGCCCCCCCTCCCCGTCCCCTGGGGCCAAATTTTAAAAAATCCTGAAATTGGATTTAAGGTATTCGTGTTCCTTACATTTTAAAGTAAGAATCTTATGGACATCAATTTCCTTCTTTGAGATACGAAAGAATATGTAAAAAACACGTTTTGCCCCCCCCCCCTCCCCCCCTTGGGGGGCGATTTTTGAAAAATCGCTTCTTAAATGACGCCTTCAGCCCAAAAGTAATAAGCTCTTAAAATTTGATATCTGTATCTCCAATAGTTTTTGCTGGGTGTTGATTTCTTTATATATATAGATAAAACACGTAAGAATACGTTTAGCCCCCCTCTCCCCCTTGGGAGACGAATTTTGAAAAATCCTGAAATTGGTTTTTAGGTATTCATGTTTCTTACATTTTAAAGCAAGAATCTTATGGATATCGATTTTCTTCTTTGAGATATAAAGGCATATGTAAAAAACACGTTTTGCCCCCCCTCCCCCCCTTGGGGGGCGAATTTTGAAAAATCCTGAAATTGGTTTTTAGGTATTCATGTTACTTACATTTTAAAGCAAGAATGTTATGGATATAAATATCCTTCTTTGAGATATGAAGGAATATGTAAAAAACACGTTTTGCTCCCCTCCCCCCCTTGGGGGGCGAATTTTGAAAAATCGCTTCTTAAATGACGCCTTCAGCACAAAAGTAATAAGCTCCTAAAATTTGATATCTGTATCTCCAATAGTTTTTGCTGGGCGTTGATACGTGTATGTATATATAAGTCAGGACTTCTTCCTTTATAGATATAGATATATTGGCATTAATTGCATACACTGACATTGTATTTAATTTGAATGTACCGTTCGTTTAGGAACACCTGGTTTATGGAATACTAAAAGTTTAAAATAGTGGCGCCATCTATTTATAATAAACCTACCAAAATCCATTAAAAAACTAAACACAGTATAAATAACATAGAAAAAAAGCATACGAAATGTTATACACATTAATAATATGAAAACGAATTAAAATATATAAATGTATAATAAACTCCTCAGATTTCAGCTATATTCGGTCTTTCATCATAAAAAAACTGAAAAAAAATTTTAAAAAATAATAAAATAAAATAAAAATAATAATTTAAAAAATAATAAAATAAAATAAAGATAATAATTAAAAAAATAATAAAATAAAAGCTGAAATAAAAAAGCCTTCATAAAAAAGCTGAAAATACAGGTTTAGCAAAATTTGCACGATCTCATACTCGAACCCGAGACTTACGGGGTACTAAATGAACCGCTTTAACTACTACGCCACGATTATGCAGAACACTGTTGAGTAAAGTAAAAAATATACGCAATGAGTTTTTTGGAAAGTTGCTATGGGTTGGTGGATATACATACATTTATGGAGTAAGAGGAGTTTTAAGTGAGAAATAAGTTAGCAGGATAGAAGCTTAGTCTTTAACTCTTCAATAGACACAGAGACATAAGCTAGGAGGATTGCAGTAGCGATTAAAAAAGATCGTGACACTTAGCGTGGTTGATTCGAATTTTCCATCGCGTGTGAGAGTGTCAATATGCCGTTGGATCCGATTTATTTTAGAGTATAAAATCTGACTTGAAAGATTATTATTTTCATTTATTATTCTGGTTTAATATATGACTTGAAACTTTTTGATTTTATTTATTTTTATCTTTTCGCTTGCTGTTTGCTAACCCTAACGTGGACGCCATATTCAGAGCGGTGATTCCACAAAGTGTAACAGCTTACAAATTGTTGTTTTTTTATTAATTAAAAATCAACGGTAATTAATTTCGATTTTTGAAGTTCTTCAGACCCTCGGCTGTTTTTAAAGACGCCTGTATGTAAAATTTCACGATCGTTGCTCCTAAACTGTGGATTTCTATACAATTACAGAGATACAAACATTCATTTTTATATATTAGATTTATCAAAAGCACGAGAGATATCTTTTTATCAAAATTAATCAGCAGTCAACGCAAACATTCTTGAGTGCATTTTATTCAGCTGGTTTCTCAACGCATCTCGTATTGATGTTTGTAGTTGTCTGTAAAAGAAATACATGATTTAGAACTCAAACACAACCTATACGAAATACAAGATATTAAAAATCGATTCAAATTTCTCTTGCAACTTACTATATTTAACGTGGGATCAAATTTTATATCACATCATTTCCGACCTGCGAATTTTGATTTTAGGTCCACTGTTCAACAGTAAGAATGAATTTAAAAATAAACTTTGTCTCTTTCACAAAGACATGATTGCCCGATCCATAAGTGAGATTTTGAGCTAACTGTTTCATGACGGTGCCTTTCCCAAAGGTTGCCAAATTATCAAAAATGTCTAATTTTTTTTTTCAGCAAGGAAACCAAATAACTTTTGTTGTAAGGCGCGCCAAAATTAACAATTTTAAGGGTCTTGTCTTTTAACGGTCCTGCGGAGAGAAAAAAAGTTGTCCGGCGTCGCGAGTTATAATTTTGGCAGCGCGCCAAACCCAGTAGCAGTAAACAGTTAAACAGAAAAGTACCAAAATACGTTGTTAATTATTTTTTAAAAAAAAGTAAGCAACGATAAGTAATCCTACCTTAAAAACCCGCGGTAATTTCGTTAGAAGAGACTACCTGAAATTTTTTTTTAATTGTTCCTTTTAAAGTGAGATGATAGCCACCAGATGACTTTACCTTACTGCAAACAAATCACGCATGCCCCGGAAAGTATAAATTTTGGTGGAATCCACAATAGACAGTAGGGATGCTACATCGATAACAAAATATCGATGTTTTGAAACATCGATATTCAATATTAAAACATCGATGCTAATAAAACATCGCCCGAAAACCATCGATGTTTTTAAACATCGATGTTTTAGAACATCCATTTTTTAAAACTGGTTTAGTAATCTCTAACATTAATGTTACTTCGGTTAGTCGTAGGGGGGAGGGGGTGTGTGATTTAATTTTACTCTCTGATTGGGCTGACACAAATGACAAAAACTTGGTTACTTGTGCCTTGGGCTACTTTGATGACTCAAAATTCTCGTTGTAAATATCGCCATGTTTTGCCTTCAAATGTCCAGATAAATTCGTGGTATTGCCAGAAGTTTTGAGGGACTTCAGGCAAATATTGCATTTCGCCAATTTGTCAGAGGTTTTGCAAAAATATTTCCAAACGGTACTTTTGGGAGGCATCCTACTAATAATATTAACGTCAACTTATATAAAACCAGAACAAAACAAAAACTTAAATGGCTTCTCTCGTGTATATACTATTTGTAAAATAAAACCCTGTGGAAGGTTCTGGAGTGTCAGAAACATTCCAAGCGCTCTGATTGGTTCATTGGTTGTTGATTGCCATTTGTCTGTTAGCTAAGGAATCGTTCTCCCTTTTGTATTCGTCCTTTTCAGAACTCAGACTTACATTTACTGAGTGTGAAAATTATGCTACATGGTAAATTTTTTTATTTATGGTACTTTTTCATTAAAAAAAGAGAACATCGAGCACAAAACATCGATGTTAAAAAAACATCGGTTTCAATAAATCGATGTTTAAAACATCGGTGTGTTTTTCAAACCATCGATGTTTTGAAAACATCGACATCGATGTCGCATTCCTAATGGACAGTTAGGTGGCTAAGACCGGGTCGATTCCTCGTGACGTTTGAGGCAAGTTTTAAAAATGGTTCCTTTTTACAGTTTGGGAGTAATGAACTAGTCAGTATTAGAAATAGTGTACGTACCACAAAAACGAACATTTTGGGGGAAATGTCTTTGTTAGATCTTGGGCTCTACTCCACAAGAAATTTCACACCAAATAATTAACTCTCATAGTATTTATTTTCTTTATTCCTCTCTCTAATGAATAAAGTTAGCTCTCTTACTCTGTTTCTCTCAAAGCTATACAACAACACTGACTCCCCCCTCTCTGGTCAGGGAGCGTCCCTCATAGGGTTGCTACATTTTTGGTATGACGCTTTCGTAGACGGGTTGCTACATTTTTGGCATCTGCCAGAACATACCGCCACGCCTTGCAATGTTTTTAAACATTCAAGAAAGGTAGATTACATACACTTAATGGACTGGATTAGATACAAAAGTCCAATATTCAATAACACAAATGCGAATACAATATAAAAATGAAATCACATGATAGCTCTTAAACAATAATACGATTAAAAAAAACAAATTAATTAATTATTCAATCATGGGTAGGAGACATAACTTCGAAATTGGGCGCTTGTATTCACCCAATGCAGTTTTAACTTTGACAACTCTAACCTTTGAGTCTTTTCCAGGATAAATTTCACAAATTCTTCCTAAAGACCATTGACACGGTGGTAAGTTATCCTCCTTAACAACTACTAAGTCTCCTACCTTTGCATTATCCTTCTCAAACTTCCACTTGTTCCTCTGTTGCAAATGGCTGAGATAATCTGAATGCCAACGTTTCCAGATTATCTGCACATTTTTGGTTAAATTTTGCCAGTGATCAAGCCTATTTCCACCAATAATTGTTAAATCAGGTTCAACTATTAATGTAATAGGTCGCCCAGTTAAAAAATGGGAAGGGGTCAAAACATTTAAATCATCAATGTCAGCAGATAACGGAACAAGCGGGCGAGAGTTTAACATTCCCTCCACCTGAATTAACACTGTCAAAAACTCTTCGTAAGTCATTTTTAAATTGCCTAATACTCTCTTAAGGTAATATTTAATGGATTTTACTCCTGCCTCCCAGATACCTCCGAAATTTGGGGCTCTAGGGGGAAGGAACTTCCAATCAATACCCTCTGATGACATATAGTTTGCTAGAGTTTCATCTGGTAGCTTCACTAACCTTTGCAACTTTTTAAGCTCATTATTCGCGCCTACAAAGTTTTTCGCGTTGTCAGTAAACAACTTAGCGCATTTGCCCCTTCTAAATATAAACCGTTTAAGGGCAGCAATAAACGAAGTCGATGTTAAATCTGACACTACTTCCAAATGCATTGCCTTAGTCATAAAGCAAATAAATATGCATACATAAACCTTGTGATAGATACCCTTCCTTTGACCCTTATACTTAACATAGAAAGGGCCGCAAAAATCTGCCCCTGTAATATTGAAGGGAAAGGTTTGCCTGACTCTTTCTCTAGGCAAATCGGCCATCAACTGATCCATTACCTGTGGATTAGCCTTAAAGCAGGTAATGCAACCATGTACAATTCTCCTACATATGCTTCGCCCATTAATTATCCAAAACTGCTGCCTAATTTGATACAGTAAAGCTTGAGGCCCTGAATGCAAATACTTTAGGTGAAAATATTTAACAATTAACTCTGTTAATTTATGCTTGGTTGGCAACAAAATTGGAAACTTTTTCTCATAGGGTAAATTACTATTACTCAGTCTGCCTCCTACCCTTAAAATACCATCCTTATCAACAAAGGGGTTTAGATTGTTAAGTGGGCTGGTCTTAGAGCCCTTTACATTGGTTAGCTCATCTCTGAAGGTCTGATGCTGTACTAACTTTACCAGATATAACTGAGCTTTTTCCAGTTCTGCTGTGTCCAATGGCCCAGTCTTGCGGTCTATTACTTTGCAGTTTTCCACAAACCTGAAAATAAAACTCAATATCCGAAGGATTTTTAAGTACTTGTTACTAATATTTAGTAAGTCATTCACAAAATTGTTAGTAGTTATGTTTAAATTAACCACATTAGAGTCACAAGGAATTTTCAGCTCTGGTGTATGGTCATCTTTTATAACTGCCTCTGGAACTGGTGTATTGGGATACTCGTTGGTTGTCAGGTATTCAGGTCCACTCCACCAAAGTGAACAATCAGATAACTCTTGGGGGTTCATTCCTCTGGATATTAAATCCGCTGGGTTCTCGTCGGATGGTACATGACGCCACTGCGACATGTCGGTCAGTTCTTGTATTCTTGAAATACGGTTCGCAACAAATGTTTTAAGCTGATAGGGTTCTTTGTTTATCCATGATAGGACAATCATAGAATCGCACCATAAGAAAGTACGCTGTATCTCACATTGTATCGAAGATTTAATCTTTCGAATTAGCTTAGCTAATAATAAGGCTGCACAAAGTTCCAACCTTGGTATGGTTGTTCTCTTTATGGGTGATACACGAGATTTACTCGAAATTAGGTGCACTTGGATTTTTCCCTCATTTGTTATTGATTTACAATAAACAGCCGCACCGTAAGCTACTTCCGATGCATCAGAGAACCGATGCAATTCTATCACTGCAGGATTTTCCTGTAAAATGCACCGACCAATTGTTAAGCTGTTTAGATGTTGCAGCGACTCAATAAACTTCTTCCACTCTTGTTCTTCCTTTGATGGCAGTAAGTCAACCCAGTCAATTTTTAATAGCCAAAGCTTCTGAAGCATTATTTTTGCTTTAGTTATAACCGGTCCTAACAGGCCCAGAGGGTCAAACAGTCTTGCAATCGTGGAAAGAACATCTCTTTTACTATAGGAAGATTTCAAATCAGGTTTTACGTGAAATGCAAAACAATCAACACTTTGATTCCAAAAAACTCCTAGTGTTTTGGTTTCCTCGGGATTCGAAAAAGTATAATTTTCTTCATTGCTTTGTACAAGTGTTTTATCATTACTGCACCATTTATGTAAAGACATTCCTGCCTTTTTGAACATTCCCACTAATTGTTTTTGAAGCTCTTCTGCCTCATTCAAAGTTCTTGCACCACTAAGTATATCATCTATATACATGTCTCTCACCACGACATGAGCTGCTAATGGAAAGTGGTGGGCTTCATCTATAGCTAGTTGTTTCAACGTTCGCGTAGCCAAGAATGGAGCGCTAGTGGTGCCGTACGTGACTGTGTTTAACTCGTAGGTTTTTATGGGTTCATATATTCCCTCTTTCCACACGATTCGTTGTAACCTCCTCTGATCTGGATGAATCCATATCATGCGGTACATCTTCTGAACGTCCGCAGTGAATGCAAAAATGTGAGTTCTGAATCGAATCATTATCGAAAGGAGGTCATCTTGCGGCACCCCTCCATTATATTGTAGAGAATTTAACGAAGTTCCGCTGGTTGTTACAGAAGAAGCATTAAAAACTACCCGAAGTGGTGTAGTATTACTCTCTGGACGATATACGCCTAAATGGGGTATAAAATACATACCCTCTTCTTCATTATCTGTAACCTTAGTCATATGACCCATTGCTTTGTACTCGGCCAAAAAGTTCTTATACAACTCTAAATAAGAAGGCTCTGATTTCAGTTTATTCCATAATGAATTAAGTCTTCTAACAGCAATGGCTCTAGATCTGCCTAAGCACGCTGGATTTTCTTTTAGGGGCATTTTCACTATATATTTCCCTGTTCCATCTCTCGTATGGCTTTCCAAAAAGTGCTCCTCACAAATTACAGTTTCTTTATTTTTTATCGGCTCTGATTCGATATTCTCAATTTCCCAAAAACCTCTCAATAATTTATCTAAATCAACGCTATCTTTAACAAGCCCACAGTGTATCTTATTTACATTAGAAGCTAGTACATTTCCACTAACAATATATCCAAAGACTGAATTTTGCAAAATTAATTTAGTGTCTAAGGGATGTATTTGACCAGGAATTAAACTCTCGTAGAATATTCCAGCTCCTAATAATGCATCTATGCTACCAGGTACATCAAAATTTTCATCTGCTAGTTTTATTTTGTTAAATCCCTGTTTGTTTACATTCAGGCGTTCCGAAGGTACGAATGAATCCGTTATTCGCGGTACGATTAAAAGATCTAGATTTGTTTGGAAACTCATATCTGCATTCGTTAACGTTGCATTAGCTTTTGACTTCACATTCATCGAAATATCATTTAAACCTGACAAAACTCTATTTATTTTTTCTTTCCTTAATCCTAGCCTTTCGGCGCATGAAAGAGTGATCAAGTTACACATTGATCCCGAATCCATCAAGCATCGCAATTTTTGAGTATTACCCCTCTCATCCTTAATAAAACAGTTAATTGTACTCAGTAAAACAATTTTACAGCTGTCACCACTTCTCGTTGTAAATAATTTATTAGGTAACTCACTGCTTGTTGATGGTATAAACTCTGTCGAGAACGGCGAAAGATTTTGCCCTTCATTGGAAGAATTGCGAGTCTCTTGGTTCCCAACATAGTCCGCTCTAAACTCATTCTTTTTGTCAGACTGGTCTGCAATTTTCTCTTGAGAAAAACAAAGCGTGTAGTGATGTGATTTTAGACAATAACTACACCTGTATTTTGATTTACATAGCGCAATTTTATGCTGAGCAAGACAATTAAAACATAATTTATTATTTTTAACAACATTTAATCTCTCATTAACTGATAGTTGTTTATAATTAGTGCATCGATACAAAGGGTGGGATTCTGAGCATAATATGCATTTAGAATTTTTCATATCAGAAAAAAACACTTTCGACACATTTTTTGAGTTTGGGTATCTACGAGATGCATTATAATTCTCTGACGGTTTTCCTCGCGAAGTTGTATATAGATCGACTTCCTGGGATAATTTTAAAGGGTTAAACCAACCATCTGCTTCCCTTATGCTAATATGGGATGCGGTCTCTTTATCTAGAGTCTGGAATATTTTATCCGATACAATTAGTTGGTTTAAAGTCTTAAAATCAGTGACCTTTCTCAATTTTAAATAGTACTCCCAACTAGTTGCTAAACGTGACGAAAACTGAACACAAGTCTCGCCTTGCTGACGAGTTGCTTTTCGAAACTGCTCTAAACAAGCTTGTGGCGTTGGCTCAAATTCCCTCAAAATTAATTCTTTTACTTTTCCATAATCCCCAATTTCCTCGTCTTTCAAATATATAATTATATTAGAGGCTTTCTCACCCATTAAATTTAAATGAATTTCGGCCTTATATTTATTTGGAACACTTTTTGCTATGAAAGCCCTCTCTAGGGAAGAAATGAACAAGCCCCAGCCTTCAGCTTTACTTGGTAATTTCAGTGTTAGTGTTCGAATACTTTTTAATAACGCATCCAAACTGCACAACTCAGCATTCTTCTCGGATGATACTTCTGATCTACTTTCGGCTTTTAATTTCTGTAGCTCAAGTTCTGCTTTAGCTCTTTCGAGCCTAATATTTTCTAACGTTATCTGTCGTTGTTCTTCGCTTCTGCGTTCTTCAATGATCGAGTCCGCGATATTCATAACTTGCTCTGGGTCATTTTTATACAGTTCACTATTCGATATGACATTATTTAAATCAGCGACAGTCATTTTGTCATTTATTTTCTCATTTATCTCTGTGGCAATAAGCCTTAAATCTTGCTTTAAAGCGTTCTTAAACATATCTCTTACACTATAAACAACAGTAAAATTTCACTCACTCTCTAATGGCTTCCCGCGTAGTCCAACGGTTTCTCTCTCCACTATAACACAAAGGCACTACGTAAAGAAAACTTCCTGTTATGTATCCATGGGTAGCTGCTCCTGACTCTGGACGGACCAATTTAAATGTTAGATCTTGGGCTCTACTCCACAAGAAATTTCACACCAAATAATTAACTCTCATAGTATTTATTTTCTTTATTCCTCTCTCTAATGAATAAAGTTAGCTCTCTTACTCTGTTTCTCTCAGAGCTATACAACAACACTGACTCCCCCCTCTCTGGTCAGGGAGCGTCCCTCATAGGGTTGCTACATTTTTGGTATGACGCTTTCGTAGACGGGTTGCTACATTTTTGGCATCTGCCAGAACAGTCTTAAATACAAATAAACGTATTACTTATTTTTTTTTAAAAACATAATAATTAAAAGATAAAAAGAACTTTTTATATACCACTTTTTTAAATTTTCTGTTGAATCATATAAACTTGACAATTCTCTCTTAATTGCACAAACCTTCCCTTAATTATTCTTTTTCACTTTCTTTTATTTCATTTTAATCACTTTTTAGTCGTTTCCAATATCCCCAGACTTTATAAACTTTAATTTTTATAATTTTTTAAAATTTTTCGCACAATATTTTTGTAAACAAATTCACATATATTCTGCTTTCAAAATCGTCAAACGCAGTTACGCAAAAGTGCAAGTATTGAATTCGATCGAAGCGCCACCTTGCGGATATTTCCGGCTAAAAGTATTAAAAGAATGCATTGTCGTCGTGTTCTGAGCTATTCTAAAAGTTTCAAATGTCTAGCTAGTCGGGAAGTTAGTTAAAAATCGACTGCAATATTTGTACTGGACAAACACACACACAAACAAGAAAGCGAGTTAATAAAAACATGGTAAAAATCTAAAAAATGACATAACTTTTTTTAAAAAAGCAGAAAAGGGTAATCAGTTTGAATACAATTTGTTATGCAATAAAAACAATTACTAAATCATTCTTAGAGCTTTTATCGCAGCAAATGACTTGATTGCATATGTATAATTTATTGTTTTGCGTAGTGTAAGAAACACACATTTCGTAACACATATAAGAAATTTGGTGTGTATTTTTAAATGAACTCTAAATGTGACGTCCTGGCTTATTTCGCCAACATCATTGATGTGAAGAATTAACACCCTTTTCTATTACTCATATTTGGATTCGTATTCATCGAGACACACACAAAAAAGTGAAGTGTGCAGTTTTACTTACATCTCCGTCTTTTATGACTTTTTCAGGTTCACACGTCAGTCCCTCGCCGCATGGACACAAGAACCTGTAATATTCGTCCTGTGTGTTCCAAGCATCTCGAAGAAAGCAAAACTCGTCTAGAACGGATCAAGGAAGATTATCATCACGATTTATCTTAAAGAATACGCTATCTACCAATAAGTATTTGGACACCTGTGATAGAAAATAAAAACAAAATTTATTCATATTCAATAGTTAGTAGATCCTCCACGAGAGGGAATTATAGCCTCAACCTTCGGGGACATGCTTTCCATAAGTCCTTGTATGGCGGCTAGTGGTATTTTCTTCCACTCGGCTTGGGGAAGATATGTAAATTACTTCACCGATTTTGGACGGTTGTTACATCCCTAAATCCGGCGATCCAACTCGTCCCAGAGGTTCTCGAGAGGGTTCAGGTCTTGTACATATAGATATATATATACACCAAAGAGCCATTACATTATGACCACCCTCCTTCTGTAACTATGAGCTCGCCCAAAAACAAAACGACGGTGCGTGCGTGGCTGAAGTTGGAGTACATAAAGGGCCCATGCATTGTCTTTCCAAACAGAGTGATTAGCGACATAATGGGAAAAGCAGCTAATTTGTCACAGTTTGATAAAGGTCAAATCGTTATGGCTCGGCGCTTGAGAACGTCGATATCAGAAACGGCGCGTTTGGTGAGCTGTTCACGTGCAGTCGTTATGAGCACGTATCGAAAGTGGTGTATGGAGGGTGAAACGAATGGTCGCCGGCGAAGCATTGATTCCAAAGGAGAGCGGAGACTGTTACGCATTATTCGCAGTCACCGAAGAGCTACAACACCCGAAATTATCAGTAGCTACAACAGAGGTGTTTCTCAACACAGAGTGCAGCGTGCTCTGCTGCGTATGGGCCTACGAAGCCGGCGGCCGAAGAACGTCCCTGCTATGACGGCACGTCATCGCCAGCACCGCCTGCAAAGGTCCAAGGAACATCGGAAATCGACCATAGAAGAATGGAAGATAGTTCCATGGTCCGACGAATCACGTTTTCAGGTCCATCACATCGACGGGCGCGTGTGAATACGCCGATTTCTAGCGGAAATCCTGGCTCTCGGATGCACAGTTGAACGGAGACAAGCTGGTGGCGGCGATATTATGGTGTGGGCGATGTTTTCATGGAGCACATTAGGACCCATAATCTCCATAGAACAATCTGTGCGCTACGTGAATATTGTTGCAAACCAGGTGCACCCATTCAGGGCAACAGTGTTTCCGACGGGTGATGGCGTTTACCAGCAGGATAATGCACCATGTCATAAGGGTTGAATCGTCAGGGAGTGGTTCGAGGAACATTCTATTGACTTTCAAGTCATGTCTTGGCCTCCAAATTCACCTGGTATTAATCCAATAAAACATTCGCGGTTCCACCTGGAAAACTGAATTCGTGCTGCCACGCTACGACCTCGTAATGTGCGGTAATTGCAGGACTAGTTGGTAAGCGCTTGGTACCAGATACCTCAGACTACCTATCAGCACCTTATCGAGTCAATGCCACTCCAGTTGTTGGTGGTTTAGAAGGCGAAAGATGGTCCTACTTCGTATTAAACAGGTGGTCATAATGTAATGGCTCTTCGGTGTATGTGTGTGTGTGTGTTGGTTGGTTAGTTATTCCAAAAAAAGTACATATCAGTCCTTAACTTCATTAAACTCATTCTCCAACTTTGTCCTGTAAATTACTAATTTTGCTAAGCCCTTTCAAAGTTCTCGTAATTTTTATATTTACTCTCGGTCGAGCTCAGCTAAAATTGATCTCAAGAAATTAGACAGCATAGCAGTTTTAGACAGCAGGGCATTTAACTTACAAGGCAATGCTGAAGTTAGATATTGGCTACTCTAATGACAATCCTGACCACTGGGAGGGTCCGAGAATTTGGGTTACGAAGTGACGTGTTATTGTATTTTTAAATTTACTCTCTTCAGATGAACTCGAGGATCCCTTCTGCAGGGGGACCTTATTTCACTCCCAGAAGGACTTAAATCTATTTTTATGTACGTAACTGTGTGTTTTATTCATGTATTCAAGTTTGACCACTTCAGCCCCTTACGACTACAATTCTACGTTGTGTTTTAAGTCTTAATATATTTAAACGTAACATGCATATGTATATGTATATATCCTGTATATAATATATATATATATATATATATATGAGGCAATGAAAGGCAAAGTGGTGTAAGTCAATAAGTCAAATGGTTTAAGTCAAAAGCATTTTACTGCAAAAACTACAAAAAATTCCACTATAAATTGAACAAATTATAATTCCCAATAATTATTATAATATTGGAAATAATTATTTGCGATTCCACCATAAATTGAACATGAAGATTACATTTTTGCCCTCAAATAAAAAGTTAAAAATGTGACTTACACCACTTTGCCTTTCACCGCCTCATATTATATATATATATATATGTGTGTGTGTGTGTGTGTATGCATAAATCGGTATTTTTTAATTTTTTAATCTATAATTATCACTCATTAATCAAATCCCATTTTAAACTCACTGGTGGACACACATAGGAACAAATCTAGACCTTTGAAAGTAATCAAATATTCGAGAGAAACGTCTCTAGGTTCCTTTTGGAAACAATTCAGTTTCCCTTTTCTTATAATAATTTTTTTTCAGAATGACACTAAATTATTTTCACATTACTTTGCTTCCTGAGGTTTTTGCAAACTTTGGCTGTAAAAGGGTGGATCTGAAGACAGCATTCTCCTTCCCCGCAATCTCCATTTCCCTTACAAGTCCTTTTCTCCTCTGATAATGCCTATGAAAGAGATAGGGTAGGAGAAATAAGCAGTATGAAATACACTGAAGTGCCCCCCCCCCCAAAAAAAAAAAACTGGCTATACCTGTCTAATACGCCGTCGGGCATTGGCCGTTAAAGCCGATACCATGAAGTGAACGTTGTACAGTCATGTTAAACAGAAGCCCCAGCACTGATGAATGGCGATGTTATTTGCGCCAATGTTGCCCTTCTTTCGCCTGATGTGATTGTCAACCATAAATCGCGATCATCCCATAGTCTGTCGTCGTCCACATTATTGCCGTAGGTTCGATGTTCTACCGAAATTCTTCTATCCGAGGTACACCTTCATAGAGTCGAAATTAAAAATCTAAACTTTGCCCGTATCTCCGAAAAGCCATGAGCCATCGCAAGGGCACCTGTAGAAAATCAATATATATCCAAGAATTCAAGAAATATTAATCACCAAGATTTCAAGCGTCAGGCTTTTATTCTGTTCAAGAGTACAACTCTAACGCTTGAAATCTTGGTGATTAATATTTCTTGAATTCTTGGATATATTTCTTGATTTTCTACATGGTGCCGAAACCCGGGACCTGGATTAGGGGTACTGGGTTAGTTATTGAAACTCGAAGGTAAGGAATTTAGACTTTTGAAATATAGTGATTTGATTTCGGAATCATCTTGAAATGGAACAAAAATTGATAAGCTGAAAAGCAAACGTTCCACAATTCGGTCTGGAACAACTAAATTAATATCGAAAATAGAATCGTATTTAGAAGCTGGCATAGACGAAAGAATAACTGATATTTAATCAGAAAGTCTTGAACAATTAAATGGAAAAGAAATTTCCTTAAAAGAATTGGATTCCGAAATCGAAAATGAATTTTCTTCAGCACCCACTACCGTACCTCTTCGAAAGCCACCTTAATCGCGATCGCCTGCCGTGATCAGTTTTCTAAGCGTTCACTAATGTCTGTCGCTCTCTATGAGGTGCTTGCGTACGAAAACATTACGAGAAAGTGAGCATTGCCACATGTTCCGAAAGGGATCTTCTATCCAAGTTTTTCTGGCACTTCTGTGTATATCCATTTAAGATTGCCCTTGCCTGTGTTCAAATTACCAGCTGTTGTCTGACGGCATGTAAAATTTTACCCAAATTATATCTCTATACTGTGTTGCTCTCTAACATTTATTTAATCTTCTATATATATAAAACAATTCCGTGGCTGACTGACTGATTGATTGACTGACATACAACGCACAGACCAAACCGCTGGACCTAAAGGGCTGAAATTTTGCATGGAGATTCTTTTTATGGTGTAGGGGTGCACTAAGAAAGAGTTTTGAAAAATTCTACTTAGATTTTTTTAAATTAAATTTTTAAGCTGTTTTGGTAACTTTTAAGTTTGCATTTAAAATAATTTGAGGCTTATAAAATTTATATCACGAGAAAGATCCTAAAATTTCCTTTAAAATGAAATCTTTTTCGAATCTTTACCTCCATTTTCTGATTTTTGGAGAAATTTTAAAAATTAAATTTTTGAATTTAATTTATTAAATGCTGATCAAGTGATTTCTTTTTCTGGTACTTTAAATAAATTTATCGTCACGTCCATAACAATGAAATAGACAAAAAAATATTTTTTCCCTTGCTAATGCGGCAGACGATTGGACATTATCCAAAAAAATATTAAAATACAGTAAAAGATATGTCCCTCAAACTGCACTATATTCTTTAACATGTCCTATTAGATTTAATTTGAATATTTTCTTCTACATTATTTTGTCTATAAAAATATCCCTTACGATTTTTTATAAATATATTTTTTGTTTTTTTACATCAATTGTGTTCATTGATCGTCGTATTTATTATACATATGTATATATATATTTATTTATTTATTTTGGCATTAATTGCATACATCGACCGTTGTATTTAATTTGAATGTACTCCGTAGCGAAGTGCGGGTTTTCAGTTAGTTTTGCATATGTAGATTAAAGCATTCATTTTGAATCAGTGGTTCTTTTAACCGATGAGCAGTGGACCACAGATGGTTCTGGCGAACCCAATAAGCGATCCGCAAAGTCAGTCATACAAAAAAATTGGTTTCATCTTTTCAAAACAACTGCAAATTTAACAATTTTATAAAATTGGTGACCAAAGTTTTTTGGATCCCAAATTTGTTTGCACAGCTTTGAGCAATATTCAGCCAAGTATTTCACAGCAAGTTAAACCAATGCAAACTCAAAAATATCATTCCTATTAAGTTTTCATAGGCTTTTTATGTTTACTTTTACGTTCAATTTGTTATTACGTTTATTTGTAACTTTTTAACGACTTGCAATCAGTGAAGGGTAATTCAAAGAGCTAATTCCTCAGTTACTTTTCTCCCTCCCACACTATAATGAACGACTCATCATTCGTTTTACTAATGGTGATAAATTTCGCCAGGTAGGAGGAATTTGAAAAATATGCTGTTGTCTTTTACGGTAATTGATTGTTTCATACTCTGCGTTGCTACAGTTTCAGCTCTGTCGGTGGTTCACAGGACCGGACAATCCACTGTGGCGCCTGGGGTAAGTTTTAAAAAAAGCCCTTTTTCAAATAATTTTTGGAGGGACTCCAAGTATTGAATGGTACTATTACAGGTAATCTACTTAATAGAATAACGTACAGTTTAAGAAATATTTGTATATTAAATAAGAAGAAAAATTTTATTTTTTAAAAAGAATTAATTATCGAACCTAAAAAATTCAGGAAAAGGAAATTGGTTTGAATATAATTTATTATGGAATAAAAATAATTAGTAAATCATTCTTAGAGAGCCTGTATTGCAGGAAATTGCTCGATTGCGTCTCTAAAATTCATTGTTCAAGATACAGTTTTGGCGCCTTTTTCAATTCGCCGCCTGAGGCGGTCGCCTAGCCGCTTCACTTATGGGACTGACCATGGGGCTACAAGCATTTTAGTTAGGAATCAGCCAAAATATATCGGGGACTTGTGGGCGAACGTACTCGCCTTACCTATTCCACGTACGCTTGGGCCATAGGCAAATTGACAAATTTCATTGCAAGCGGTATCTAATGATTTCCAGGTCCCGTTTTCGCTTAATGAAATCTCTCCTTGTTAAGGCCCGAGGTAGCCTAGTGGTAGTGCGCTGGACTCCGGACTCGGGATGCTCAGTTCGAATCCCGACGAACGCCATTAAAATATCTTCGCGTGTAGGCCGGATACGGGTACGTTCAATCCGTAGACCGGAAAGTTTTTCCACGTGGTCAGTGGGTGACGGAAGGTGCGAGCTCCTCCGCCCCCCCCCAGATATCGCCCATTGGGGGGGTGCTTAATCAAAACCGAGGAGGTACCAAGGGAGCCTTGTTGACCCACCTGTAGGGTGCTCCCAGATTTAAAAAAAACCCAATTAGTTAGCACCTTCCGCTGTTCTGTTCTAATGGGGGGGGGGGGGACAAGTGCCCCCACATAAGTCACAAAATAAAAATATCTCCTTGTTAAGGCTGCTATGTACTAACTCCATTGGATTCGCTCACCTCAATGTTAACCTATGGAGAAAATGTGTCCACGGATTGCCGACTTGGATTCAAAGATTTTTTTTTTAAATTGTACTCCGTCATAGAGAAAGAAATTTTACATTTGTGTACATTTTTCGTTTTTAAAAAAAAGCAATTAATGTATTGAAATTGAAATTATTCGGGGGAAAATCTGGTATAGTGTGTTTTAAACGCTCATAAATTCCTTCGGTGGACGAAATTTATAAAATGAATCCTGTAGCGCTTCACAGAAAAGTTCAGGCTATCCGACAATACCAATTTTATTGGATTATCGGCATTTATGTACTTGTCAATATTTGACAAAAATATATTTTAAATAAAAAATTTGGGGGCAGCGCTTAACCCCTCCAATAGAGAGAGAGAGAGCCATTACAATCCCTCAAAATGTCAATCCTAAGGGGGGTGGAATTCTGGAACTGTCAACTGGACTCCTCCCACCACAAGAGTCTGCAAGAAGAGGAAAAGGGAAATACGATTTTTTTTCTTAGTACATAGCAGTCTTAAGTGTCTATTGAGCGATCATTGAGATGCAAATGAAGTCATTCGATACTCACCGCCACGAAGAGGCAACACACGACGGCGACAAAGATTGCGGTCTTCATTCTGATTCGAGTCGGAACAAATCGATCGCCGTCGACTGGTCGAATTATAAACCCGGAGGCGTGGGACTCCGACTCGTTGAAACCAGATGGGTGATTAGGAGTTTCGATTACCACAATTATCAGTGCGAAAGGGAAGGATGTAGATCTCACATTTGTTAATATGACGGGGTAAATATGCAATATCTCTCGAATAGGAATAATAAAAAAGGCGACTTCAAAATCCTATGATGCTAATTATCAGGAAGTAACGGTGTTTCTCGAGGGATCTGACAGAAAGCGCGTGCAGGTCAGTCAAGGTTACAAGACCGATGACGTATTCATCGGTCGCTATATCCTGACTTGAACTTTAACCCTTCAGTGGGCGCGCCCATGTATAAAGTGCAACATTTTCGAAATTCTGAATGGTTTGTTTTCACATGTAAGGTCTGAATGTTCTAAGCAGTTTCTATTTATAGCTACACCCTTCCTAATGCAGGTCTGATTTTCTGATCCATGTATTCCTTTCCATTCATTTGTTAGTCGTGATTTAACCGTGGTAAACCAGCATTTATACTGGATTATAATACAGCAAAAGCAGGAGTTGATGAAGTCGATCAAATGTGCAGCTGTTACACGGTATCCCGCATATTACAAAGATGGACAATCTCATTATTTTTTAGGTTTTTGGACATAATAGGAATCCGTTCGCGGGTTGTCCTTAGATCCAACAAACCGGACAGTTTTGAAATAAGGCGACTGTATCTGCATTCTTTGGCCTTTAATTATAAATATATCTCAATAATATCAACATTTTATATCTTTCCATAAAACGCAGAATAATTATTTTCAATTTGAAAAAAGAAAGTTTATTACAAAAGGAATAATCAAGGTTGAAAGAGACGTTGCACTTTATGCAACGCGCGCCTGCTGGTGTTCCAAAAATTGGCGCGCCGGCTGAAGGGTTAAGGTTGCTTTGTAAGCCATCTTATTAGGTATTATAGCGTGTTGTGCTACTAGTGCTGAGTCAGTGGAACGACATTAATGGAATGTGTACATTCAAATAGAACATATTTAATAGAACCACCTACAACGTATCTACAATGTTACTTACAATATTGGGTGGAATTCTCGAACTGTCAACTGGACTCCTCCCACCACAAGAGTCTGCAAGAAGAGGAAAAGGGAAATACGATTTTTCTTCTTAGTACATAGCAGCCTTAATACCGCCACGGGACAACATATGCTCCCCTACTGTCAGGGCCTGTTCACATAGGAGTCCGGTAGCGGAAGCATAAAAGGAAAGATGGCGCCGAGACGTAAATCAACCAATCATAGGCGTTAAAAATTTCGTTGCTAATCGTTTGGAGATTTGTCATTGATTAAATATATTTCAATACTTTAACGCTTCCTCTGCCGCACTTCTGTGTGAACAGGTCCTTGAGAAGCCAAAGTTGTTCGAGCACCGAAAACAAGAGTTGTGTGTGAAACAATAAATGAAGACACTTTTTCAGCGGTCATCTCATCCCTACCAGTGATTGGGAATTCAAATTCACGCGAGTTTCGGCCCCCACTGAAGAGAAGCGAAAATATTCACGCATGCGCAATTCCCGAGCCGACTGAGCCCAACTTCAGTTGACTACTAGACCCTGTAAGGTGAACAGCAACAACCAGAAGTGGGTAATTAATATTTATTTAGACACCCACAATTGCTTCAACTCAATAATGTTCAGCTGTCTTGTATGATGTACATAGTATGAGTGACGTCTTTTTAAATAAAAAGCAGAAAAGACAGCTGTGGTCCGTCGAACTTTATTTTATGCGTTCTTAAAATTAGCGAAGAGCGCCAATTAATTTAACTCAAAACTTGGATTATATAAAACATTTTTAATTTCCTATATTCCCCTCAGTGACTCCGAAACTACTCTCGGTCATTTTGGACATTTTTTATTCACCCTTTCTCCCCCTGCTTCCCCCCCCCCCAATGCTGAGGAGTGCTGAACTCTCACTTAAACGGCATCGGAAGAGTCCCTATTCATCTCAGCGACCCCGAAAACTATGGATTCGACACTATTCTCGGTCATTTTCGACATTTATATTCACCCCTTCTTTCCCCCACCTCGCCTCTCCCCAGTGCTGATGGGGGCTGAACTTGCACTTACACGGCATCGGAAGTGTCACTATTAATCTCATTGACCCCGAAAACTATGGATTCGACACTAATATTAGTCGTTTTCGATTATTTTTACATGTGCCCTCTGCCCCCTAGGGGTGCTAGGGCTGTCTTACCCCCCCCCCCCCGTGTTTCCTGCGAGAGTGAAAACATCTGTACAAAATATCATCTCAACATCTGTACAAAATATCATCCGTTCGGGAACGTATAAAGGACACACAAAGAAACATTCTCTGTTATATATATAGATTATTAAAGGAAAAAACTAATTTATTAACTGCGTATTTTTGAAATGTGATCGTGAAAAACATAATGCATCTATTAACTGTCATTAAGCCGGGAATATATTTTTGTGCACAAATTAGCTGCAGTTAAAAATACTTTTCCTGCATCTACGCTGGTTGGTGGTAATGTTAATTATGAGTGATATACTTACTCTAAATATTTGCCTCGAAGTCCTTCATCTTCTAACATTTCGGTCTCTCGTCTTACGGTTTTGAATATATCTATTTTTTGTATTACTTTTGTATCATTGTTTGTAACAATTTCTTCATTTATAGTTAATACCGGTATTGAAATCACTAATCGAAAAGGAACGAAAATGAGACAGCAAATGATTTATGTTAGTACTGCCACATCAATGAAAAAATAATACATACTTCAAATTACAGTAGACGGCCAATAATTTAAGTCAAAACTTTTGATTAAAAAATAAATTTATTTATAGTAATACCGAAATACCGGTATTTATCCTTAGCAAATACCGATTTCACGAAATTGCAAAATAGCGCGAAATAACTGGTATTCGATATGCCGGTATTGCAATCACTAGTTAGCACACTAACCTACTGCATTCAGTTCAAAAGGAAAAAAATCAATCCCACAGTACAAATTTAATCACAAATGCATCAAAGTTTTATATTTTTAATGATGTTTTACTAATTCAATAAATAAATACAAACACATAGGCATACAGTTTTATGTACAAAAATATTCATCCATTGACTTTATCATAAAAGTACATCTAAGTATAGTCAAAGAGATTTGTGAAAAAAAAAAATATATATATATACGTTCATCACATTACTAATGATATGACTACATAATTCACCGAGTAGTTACCAATATGAAAAAGCTTGCATGGCATAAAAATCGAAACGTTTTATCTCAGATCTAATATCTAGTAATGCATGAGTGTCATTTATTTAAGACGCGATCGATTTTTTCCCTGCCAGGTAGGACTGAAAAACTATGACAGTTCATTCATCATTTTTTCTGTACTGTTTACCATGTATTAACATTGTCATTAACAGGTTCATAGATGCAACTTAATTCAGAGTTCCCTTTTTTTATTTGCTATCCTACAAACATAAATTCAGTACTTCGGGACAGGTCCATGTACCTTCCATTCTTACTCAAGAAGATGACACTCAAACTTTAATTACACGATATATATCAGTAAAGTTAATGAATTCAATGTAATACTTCGTTTTGTTCTTGGCGTATGTTGGCTCAACTCCTCCTATTAAAACCATACTTTCTAAATTTTATGCTCATGGAAATTAATGAATATAAAATCTAACAAAATAAAAAAATAAATTATTTAGTTTTCCAATTGTAATAATGGAAAAATATTGAAAAGTTTAGATTAAGGTTCAACCTAGATGTGCTCTAACTAATCCCCTTTAACCATTATTACGGCAATTACTCCACACATGCAGAAAAATCTATTTCATTTCAATGAGCGTTTATATATGAAAAGAATTTATCAATGAAATTATTCATGGATTACAAAAACATTTCCATTTTTCTTGAAATAATGAAGTCATACTATCTAGACATATATAGAATGGGACACAAAACTATCCACACAATTTTTATACTTTAGGAATAATTTACATATAATTCAATAAATAAAATATTAATCATTCCTTTTTCTCAATAAAAATCATACCCTAAAATTTGTATTCATCTTTTAATTTTTTTTTAATCATTGTAATGAATTATCACAATTTTAACTAACTAATCAAAGAAATAGAGAGAAAAATAAATATATCAAAAAGATAGCAATTTAATTAATATTGCTATTTTTTTCTGTTGTTGGGCAATCAAATATACCTGCATTATTTTTAATAGATTAAAAATATAAAATAAAATTATATTTGTAATTATTACCTCTATGTCAAATACATCCTAGAAAGGATTTTATCAATTTAGTCATAAAATTCACAATAAATATCTGAAATTTAGAAAACAGTATTTGAAAAGCATATCAATATAAAGCACACAGTTACATTTTAAGTGTTATTTACAATATATCATTTCACAGCAAAACCATGTAAGTACTATACTAAAATATGACTATTAAAAAGATACAAAATAAATTATTTACAAAACACAACTGAAAATTGTAATTGCAATTTATAATTTACAAAGCACACACTGAAAAAAATTGTAAAGTCAACAAACAAATTATGTTTATTTAGCTTTAAAAATATTGCAAAACATTTTTCACAAGAATAAAAAGCTGAAAAACATCTTTGCTATTAAAATAATTTTGTTTATCCTTGTTTCAGTATGACAAAATATTTTGTTGTCTCACTGTGGTGGGGGGAAAAAAACTATTTTGGTATGAAAATTAGAAAAGTACTTGATTCTATATAATAAAAATTTTAAAAATCTCTGATAACAATTATGTGTAATGAAAAGTTAAATAGCAATATTTTACAAGAAAAACTTCTTGTACTTCTGTAAAAATCATGTTGAATTTACAATATTTTTTCTTTGTGGGTACATTAACATAACTTACAAACAAAAATAAATTTTAATAACTAGTCATGTATATCACATAATTTGGAAAAGTACATAAACACGCACACCTTTCAGGAGTACTGATGAACAAAAATAGCTGAAATATAATATTTTACAGCTTTTTAAAGTAAATGTCTAGATTGAATGCATTCAATGAACATTTATTCAGGATAAATACAATATTACAGTCCCAACAATCACTATTTTTCAGATCTTTTGCCTTATAGTAAATGTAATAAACTAAAGGTCTAATCACAGAATTCTTTTACTGAAAAAGAAATGGTGACCAATTTATGAGTAAATGCATAGAAATTATTGATTAGCAGTTTTTCAGTTTCTTTTAATTTTTACAAATGGCAAAAAATTTCAGAATACAGACAGAATGAAAGCAAATTTTCAACAAAGGGATCCCAAATTTAAATAAATATAATAAAACACTGAAACTATAATTAAATAAAATATAAACTATAATTTTTCCTTAAAAAACCAATTAATACACACGAAAAGTGTGATTCCTGATAAACATAAAAAACAAAATTATTAATTTAAACTAATTTTGAGGTACTTTAATATTTTATTTTACAGAAAGCACATTATTTGTGTTTGTTTATTTTTAAATAAATAAATATATTGTCTTGGTGTATAAAACACCTCAAACATCCAAGTAGAAGGCATTTGAAATGCTCTCCCTCACCTCTTAATGCTAGATTAACAGAATTTGTTCTTCATGATCCTTCTGAATGACTAGAGAAGTAAAGATATATAATCATCATTGAGCTCAACAAAAAAACAAAAAACTATGCATTTATACTATTTTTGATAACTTTTACAAAATTAAATATGACAAACTTCCTGCCATCCCAATCCAAGACACATTAGTTATTGTATTCATTAAAATACCATGATTTCATAAATCACCTTTTTATTGTATATAATCTATCACATACTTCCTCTTCAATAAAAACTGTCACCATTTCTTTAAGGTTGAATATAGTTTGTGCATACCTTACTCTCTAAGACTGCACCTATCTACCTATTTGCATAAAAATATGCATGCATAAAATTTTGGAAAAAGTAGCTAAAATCTAATTTCGCATAACACTTGCATCTGTAAATGTCATAAAAAATACTACCCTCCTATAAGTGTCATTTATTCTTAAAAGATTTAATATAGCTAAAAAATAATTCATTAGAATAGTATTTATGAGAGAAAAACCATTTATCATTCAGATCTTTTCAATGTCAAAGTAGTATATAATTGTGAGGAATTTTTTGGACACTATAATATTTATTCACTTTTACCATCAAAATACGTAACATGCATAAATGTGTGAATGTGCAAATATCCTTTACAATATTTTCTCCCTCGATTTCACTTTAAATACAAAAGAAAAAATTTTGCTCTATCCAACCTAAGTATTTACAGCCCAAATATATTTCCAAGTAAAATCTCCCTTTGGCATTCTGAGCAAGAAAACTATAAAAATTCATTTGAAAATATCTACTGCCTTTATTTTCTAATATAATCAAACATTTTATCAAAAATATTATTTACCAAAGGTTCATCAACAATGCTACGGACAAGAAATCACAGGCATTATGTTTTTTTAGCTGGTTGAAGCACAAAATCTTCTTCCATAAAATTTGGATTTTTTTTAAAATTTCACTAATAAGAATGAAGTTAATTTCATTTGTTTTAAATTGTTTTACAACAGAAATATCTTTCTCAGGGAGTTTTGGACCTTTCCATTCTTATGACATACACATAAATATCCATTTCAAGAATGCAATAGTAACAACATGAATACATGCATTCATTATGCATTTTCTTTTAGCTAAAAATTTGCTTTTTATTTAAAAGCTTTAATATATATAGTAATTCTCTTTCTAAACCACATCACACATTTAGAATATTTTCATCAAATCTCTTTTAATCCTCTAACGGTACAGTAGGGGTCGGATCCAACCTAGGGGTCTGTTTTCCCCCTCCTGTACTTTCATTGCAAGAGATCGAGTTGACAAGGAACCCTACCAGTCAGTCTTGCAACAGGTGTTAGAGCATTTGCAGTAAATATGAGTGTTTTTGTTGAAAAACGTTATTCATGATCACTAGTCTTTTTTTTTTATATTTTTAATTTTTTGATTTTGATTTTGAGGGCCAAAAATGTCAGCATATATTGTTTTTTACATTTTTGTGCTCGGAAATTTGGTTCAGTAACTTCTATAACTAGGTACAAGATTAAATTACATATTAGACCTAATATATACAACATTTTATGTAAATGCCAGAGAGATTTTCTTTGTTTAGTAAAATTACAATTCATTTGTATTTTTTTCTAGAAAAAGGTTTTTATTTCATGTAAAATATTATCAATAAATGATCTTATACAACAAAAATGCTTATTGTGTACTTATTTCTACCAAAAACATCATAAAAAAAGACATCGGGTCAGATCTGACCCGAGTGTACCTACTATTTTGTCTCAAACCACTGTACCATTAGAGGGTTAAGATGTATCATCAAAATAATTCATTACACTTTATCAAAATTTACGTCATTAAAACTTTTTAAATCTAAACAAAAACTACAAACAATGAAAAGATGACTCATTTATAGGAAAGTTAGTGCTTACACCATATCACTCAAAATTTCAGCACGTCTTTTCTTTTCCAAAGAATACGTATTAAGTCAAGATGGTCATCTGCATTCAAGGTGTTAGCTATTGACTACTATAGACATTATACACAAGATTTGTTTAATAAATATATCTAAATTATAAATACAGCCTTATTTTTTTTTATATACTGTTGTCTCTGGTGTAAGTTATTAAGAGATAAGTATTTTATAACAAATTTGAGTAAGATATATGCAATAAATTAGCTCATCCGTTACTATTTTTACCAACAAAGAGCAAAATGGGAACTAATCTTACTATCAGCAGAATAATTCATAAAAGGGTGGACATTATTTATATCTCATTGCTGTATGGAATTATTATACATTCGTTTCCTTTGAACATAACTTTGAAAATAAAAAATAATAATTTTCATACAGTTGTAACTACAGTAACTGAAAAACAATTTTCCCAACCAATTAAAACAAGTAAAATTTTATTTTATAATTATTTTAAAACAATTTGAATCTATTTATCTCAAGAAATTATAAAATCAAATAAACCTGATTTTTTGACTTGGGCAAAACAGATCACATCTACTTTGAAGTTCTACTTTATACCAACAATCCTTTAAGATAAACAATGATCTATTTAAATATTTTATTTTTGTAAAAAGATTTTTTTCTTCACTAAAAGTGGAAAAGAACTGGTGATCCAAGAAAACCCAAGAAGTGGTCCTCAAATTTAGCACTGATATTAAAAAAAAAAAAAAAAAAATTGATTTCATCATTTCAAAACATCTGTAAATTTATTATTTTTTAAAAAATGGGATAAATATTTTTTCTCCAAATTTATTGTTCAAATTCTAAAAATACTCATATTTTTTGTTTCCTGACATTTCTAGTATGAAAAAAATCCAAAATTTATTTTCTGTGATGCGAAGTCACAGTGTCCAAACAATTTTACAGCTAATGAAAAGCAACTGCTATTAATTAACATGAATGTTATTAAGTTTATTTGTAACCTTTTATTAAAGTTGTTTATCTCAAATAGTTCCTTTATTCAGAAAATGAAACCCATTTTTGCCTCGATATGGGTTGGTTGGGAGAGGGTCCCAAACAAATTTTTGGAACGAAGTACTTTTACGCGGCTTACAGTAGAGTGAACTGGCAGGAATCATCACGTAACAAAAAAGCGTTATGCCCCCTTCATAAGAGCTTTTTCTCAAGGACTCTGTGGCTGAATAGTTATCGCATTGAACTACGGAGTATCAGACTATCGCACTACAGAGCGAGAGGTCCCTGGTACAAATCCCAACACAAGCGCTGGCCGTTTCTATTCCCACTCATTCTGGGAATAGAGCAGTGGCTAACCCCACAACCTACGTAAGATCTATGATGCTGCCATCTATATCCAGAAATTTGAACGATTTGTATAATGTAATATATATGTATATATATATATCCTATATATAATAGCCGTTGTCTCTGTATGACACTTCCGGGCTGTACTCATCTTTCAATTGAAGCCCTCAGTAAACAAACCGCCGGTAAGGCTTAATTTCAATTTCAGATGTCGATCAGAATTTTTTCTTACCTAAAAACAAATATCTTCTCCATCAAATCAAGTTTGTTCAGCCTATTTTTCTATAAAACATTCAGAACTAAAAAAAAAATTGGATATTTTTAGCTGTATATTTAACAGTTTTTAAAAATCTGTTTACTTTTGCGATGAATTCTGAAAGTAAACAAACGTGAATGTGAATTAATCGCGTAGTGAACTGTAAAAAAAATTTTTAACTTTCATATACTTTTTCCATTATGAAGTCATTTTTAGTATTATGACGTCAAAATGACGGGTTGGATGGCAATCTACTACTCCAATCGCATGAAAAACTAAATAAATAAAAAATAATGAAAGGGTTTGCTTTTACAAGGTGTGGATTAAATGCAATATTTTAGATAATTCGGGATATTTTTTAACTTTCATATACTTTTTCCATTATGACGTCAAAATGACGGGTTACCTACTAGTTATATATATAAATATACATATATATACATATATATGTATGTATATATATATGTATGTATATATATATATATATATATACATATATATATATATATATATATATATATATATATATATATATATATATATATTTATATATATATATTTATATATATATGTATATATATGTATATATATGCATATATATATATATATATATATATGTATATATATGTTTATATATGTATATTTATATGATTAAATAATAAAATTAATCCGATTAAAAATTATGCTAGGTAACATCTAAATCAAAATAATTAATTTATATATTAAAATTTTTAATTTTAATAAAATAGAGAGAGAGAGAGAGAGAGAGTTGGTTGGTTGAATAAAAGAGGGCTGAGCTTTTTGGCGTGACAAAAATATACTAATATAATCAATAGAAATCTACATATTAAATCACGTTTAGAGTTGAAAAAATAACGTAAGGAACTTCGTTCCTGAGGGGGTCCCCCGACCACACAATTATTTTATTTCAACAAATGGTCCCTGATTAATAAAAGGTTGAGAACCATTGCTTAAAATTATTTCCAGTTTTGTAATGAAGTTAAAATTTTTAAAAAATCATAATAAATCTGTAAAAAACAAAAAGTTCTATGATTGAAGAGAGCAAAAAGGAGTCAAAATGCATGGTACATAAAAGTTAACAATTATGAAAATATTATAATTCCTTTTAATATTATATCTTCCAAATTCACCATGCCCATCATTAAACATCACGCCTTCTAAAATAAATAAAAGTATAAATCACAGTTTAAGAATACGATCGTCACGATTAAATCAAGCATACAGAGTAATAGCTCCATTACATTTTGTCGTACTTTAATAATTCTTATCACATTATTAAACATCATGCCTTCCAAAATAAATAAAAGTATAAATCACAGTTTAAGAATATGATCATCACAATTAAATTAAGCGTGCAGAGTAATAACTCCCTTACATTTTGTCCTAATTTAACAATTCTTATTACCTTCAATACATTAAAATCATGATCACTAGTTTAACAAGATGAGAAAATACAAATATAAAATGTACACTAAAATTAATAAGTGATATACAGTATCTGAAATGCAGAAAGTATATTACTTAAAACAATAATGACATTGAAATGCAGGAAGAACAACTTGAAAAGCTTTCAATATCATAAAAAAAATTCCCAAATATGTTTCCCCTACTCACAATCACTTGTTTATATATACAACAAAAATTTTACATAAATATTTTTAAAAGTATTTTTTAAAGGTATAAGAATTTTGAGCACTAAGTATAGTAGTTAAGTCTCACATATCAATCTCACAATGTTTTGTAAAATACATTTCAATGAATCACATCTTCATAGTATTAAATACATTCACAATCACATACATTAAAAATCACAGAACATCTATTTAGAAGAATATAAGAAGTTAAATTACATAGGCTATAATTGGCAATTTGAATACGTATGTTTAAAACACTGCCTCTAAAATACAATCATTTATGTTTAAGCATTGTTATCCATTCTCCTGTAACAAATTACAGTCGAACCTCCATATATCGAACTTCCACATATCGAAATTTTCTATATATCGAACTCTTAGCAAATCTCCATGTTCATTACATAGAAAAATTATTTCTATACATCGAAAAAATCTCTATAAATCAAAATTTTTTTCAAGACAAATTGGGAGATTTTATTCCACTTTAGAATAAAATCTCCCAATTTTTGGCATTTGAAACAATATGTCGTGGACTTCAATTTGCCGAAAATATCCCTGATGAAGTTTTTAGTGGACTGAAAAAATACGAACATTTCTTTGAAGTTTCCGCAAAACTGGCTGTTCAGCAAGATATTTGTAGTTTTTTTTAAAAGAATATAACTGTGATCATTGTAACCACTGTCTGGATTATTGTTTTTTTTTAAAGGTATGTAGTACTCAATAAATCTTTCATATTAATTCATTTTTTAGTTATTAACTCTCATTTAATGGGATTCGCATATAAATTATAAATGGAGTTTCGTATACGAAAATTAGCTTTAATTAATGTTTTTTTAGGAGAATTATGATAAAACTAAGCTCAATTCTATATATCGAAATTTCTATATATCGAATTTTTTTCCGGCATTTTGCTACTTCGATATATGGAGGTTCGACTGTATTTTATGATTCTCACCAATGATTCTCAATAATATTTTAATTTTTCAAATAGGTTCTTTTAATCTTATGTTATGCAAAACCATAGTTGATCCAGTATCACTAACTGAATTCTTAAGTCGTGATAAGACTTTATCCTTGAAATGGCACCATGGTATTTCTATGCCTATGCATAAAACTAGTTTCAGCAGAAAGCAATGATGCCTTAAAGTGACATATGAACAAATAAAATGAATGTGAGATATTATAAGAAGATTTAAATATTAAAATGTTTGTTTATTTCAAACTTAATAATATTAATAAATAAATAGCATTTATTAATTTTTTTATCATCATATTTCTAAACTTACTTTAATTTTTTTAATGAATATAAACCTAATGAATATCAGAAATTATTATTATAAATGCATGTTTTTTGCATTATATATTTAAAACAGGTGATAATTTTATACATAAATATTTAATGAATAATTATCAATTTTTCAAGTTATTTCAAAAATTATTTTATAAAATGTAGTCATCCTGACTTGTTAATTAATCTTGCAAGTAATCCTAACTTGTTAATTAATATTCTGTATAACAGAACCACTCACTACATTACGATAACATCTTTTTGATTTTTTAAAAATTTCTTAAAATATTGAAAATAGTTAATTATAGGTAATTAGCTTGTACACTCTGAAGAGCCTAACAATATTCTCACATTGTTCTTACAGATCAATCAGAACATGTCAAATACAAATTATACAAAAATTCAAATAAAAAAATCCTGAGAATTCTATGTTTATAATAATAACCACAAAAGCACCTTCTTGTAAACAATTTAAAAACAATTAAAAGAGTTGAAGATGACTCTTTAAGTTACCTTTTACCATAGGCCATAACAATTAAGAAAAATGTTTGACAGTTCAGTCATGTTTCAGTACTCATCGAATTCAGTACTCAATGCCCTTCAATGCGAAAAATTGCTTCGGCACTAGACATTTACTCGGCACTCATCACAATTGCTAAAACCTGCATATGGCAATCTCATCTCTCTGAACAAAACAAAGACTGACGCATTAGTCTTTAGCTCAGCGTAGAACCCCACATACAAGGTGCGCCCATAAAGTAACCGGACAATTTTTTTTTATTAAAAAATATATTACTCACCTGCAAATAAATTTATCTCCTTCAAAATAATCGTCTAAGGAGTCTATACGATTTTTTCAACATTTCTTCAGGTCATCAAAACACTGTTTATAGGCATTGGAACTAACCGTTCTCAAAATACGCGTAACATTTGATTTAGTATCCGAGACGTTTTCAAATCTCTGTCCTTTCATGGATTTTACATTTTTTGACTACAAAGGACTTATTCCCCACGAATTTGTTCCTAAAAATCAAACAATTAATCAGTATTTTTACAAGGAGGTGCTTTTTCGATTAAGAAACAGGATAAGGCAAATTAGGAAGGAACTGTTTGATTCTGGGCAATGGTTTCTTTTGCACGATAATGCTAGGCCCCATACAGCAATTTCTGTACAACAATATCTTGCTAAGCATTCAATTACAGTAATAATTCGCCCACCCTATTCTCTCGACTTATCACCAGCTGATTTTTTCCTTTTTCAGAAGCTTAAGATGGCCATGAAAGGACAGAGATTTGAAAAGTCCCAGATATTAAATCAAATGTTACGCGTATTTTACGAACGGTTAGTTCCAATGCCTGTAAACAGTATTTCGAGGACTAGAAAAAATGTTGGAAAAATTATATAGATTCCTTTGGCGATTATTTTGAAGGAGATAAATTTATTTGAAGGTGAGTAATATTTTTCTTATTTATAAAAAAAATTCCGGTTACTTTATGGGCGCACCTTGTATTTCCCCATGTGCTTTTTTTTTTTACATTTTGAGCTTTTTATTTAATTGCATAAGTCATCATGAGTTCAAAGAAGGTTAGTGATACCACTCAGCAGAAATGCGTGAATACCACAATGAGACAACAGCTAAATATGAGCATGGTAACTGTGTGACTGATCTCCCTGCAGAACAAAGATGGGGACAACTTTGAGGGATTTTGAAGGCTTTGAGTCTGTACTAATAGTGGAAAACATCATGTCTGTGGGAAAGTGAATGGGCCTGGAGGTCAGGGATGAAATCATTGAAGAGTTCATCGAAGAACACAGAGTTCAACATGTTCTTCAAAGGACACATTGAACATGAAGAGCCTATCACTGAGGAGCTGCAGGAACTTCAAAGGGAGCAGCAACAGATAGTGGCTAAGTAACTTTTTCCAAGACAAGAAAGAGGAAGGAAGAAAGGAAACCCCTACTGCACTGCTACAAGAAATATGTTCTAGATGGGTTGAATTACAAAATTGGTTGAAAAGTATCCCCTTGATAAAGATCTAGCAAGCCGAAATGTGGACTTTAAAAAATTTTCAAACGTAGGCAGAAAAAAAGTTTCTTGTGATAAGTTCATAGTGAAACTCGGTAAATCTAAGTCTCCAGCAGGGTTCATTGGTAGACACAAAACACAAAGAACTTCTGTTTGAGTGCCTGTTGTTTTATTGTAAAGGGGACTCCCCTTCCCAGCAAAAACCTCTTGCCACTATCCCATTAGGTTATGAACTCTTCTCAGTACAGATTAAGGAAAGTTAAATTTTATTTTATCTAATTATTGTTTTAAATTTATGTCTCTCTAATTTAGAGATTTCATATCAAAAAACAACCCCATTAATTTATAAATTGCCTAGTAAAGTGTGAAATTTCTGTGGTCCAGTAACAGATTATTTCAGTTTACATTACCCTTTATGGGAAAAATCATATAAATTCAATACTCATTTGTTCAATACTCATCATTTTCGGTATTTGTCATGCCATCTAGAACCAATTAACATTGAGTACTGTGGTACCACTGTACTAGGTGCATTGTGTATATCTTGTAACAGAACTATACCATTATCTAGTAGTAAAAATTTTCCTAAATCAGAAATAATTAATTTCCTTTGTTTTTAAACTTGTTTCTCTTCGAGAAATTTAAAAGACAACTATGAAACATACAACACAAATACAACTATCATTGGCTTCTTTTTTTTTTTTTAAACCAAACAGGTCAGACAATTTTATAATTAAAAGTTAAAGGAAAATTAATTTCTAAATTATATAACAACCACATTCGACTGATATGGTTCTTAGACTGAAGTTCCCAAGCTTCATTATTGCAATGATGCAGCAGTTCTATTTTAAAAAATGCAAAATATAATATATGTGACCTGGTCTATGAAAAGGGGGCTTACGTGTGAAAACATGTTATCGAGAAAACAGCTGTTAAAGGTAAAAAACTCGTTGCATCAGCTTTGCGTTAGTTGTTCCCTTTTATCTGCATTGCCTTGTGTCTAACTATATTCAAGGACGTCTGCTCGGAATATTATCGTAGTTAATCGCGTTAAGTTGAGTTTACAAATGTTATCATTGTTACAATAAAGCTGTATCGGACAAGAAAGTTGTTTGATATGAATGGGACAGCTACCTTAAACCATTCTATAAGTCATTAGTTGGCATAACACAATTTTATCACTTTATAATTTGTACATACTGTGTAAAAACGAAGAAATCTGCAGACAGTGAGGACGTGGAGTCATTTCATCTTCTATTAAAACCTATCGATCGTCAAATGCCAGAAATTATAGAGCCAGGTGGTTTATCTTTGGAGCGTCAGTGTTATATTTATCAGAATCTTCGCAGCTTAGTTTCGGATATAAGTAAAGTAGATATAGTGGCTCCATTACCAAAACAGGAGTTGGTATCGAAGAAACGTGAGGCTGCATCATCAAAAAAGGAGTTGGCATCGAAGAAACGTATGGTTCCATTACCGAAAAAAGAGTTAGCATCAAAGAAACAAAAGGCGAAGGTTAGTGGATATTTTCTCGAACCAGACGTGGAACGAGGTCCATCTTCCTCACAACCAACAGGTAAAAAAATCTCAAGACGACGACGAAGAAAAATACAAAAACTACTTAGTAATGTTTTTCGGGCATAAAATAATGTTTTTTGTATCTTTAAAATTTTTTTTTTTATCTTTTATCTTTAAAATCAGTTTGTTTCGTATTTGTACTCTGCTTTCTCTTCATTTTTTAGTAAACTTTTCCACAAATTATGACTTTCTGGTTATGTGACCAGGTCACATATTTCAATGCACACATTATCATCATGAATGTGTAAAGTAAAGAACTTTGTTCAGTAAGATAAAGGACTTGGGTTTGATATATTTTCTTTTTAAAATATTCAGATAATAAATTCTATCTGTTATAAATTCATTTACAATACATAAATTTTTATAGATGTAAAAAACTAATTTATTGCACTCTAAACAGAGAAGATTTAAGAAGTTTAAAGTTAAAATGTTAGCTTACCTACTGCATGAAAATCTCAATCAATTTTTCTTCATGTGAGTGTACTAATATACATTAATATACACATCAAAGAGAGGGACTGACATATCATAATAATTAGAAAAAAAAGCGATAAACTCTAGGGACATTAGTTTCTCAAGATTGAGCTAGACAAATCCGTTTTATGTATGTGGATCAAATCAAAAGGAATAAAATCCTAACTAAGAATTTCCATGAAATAAATGTTCCTCTGCACTATAAAAATTTGCCCATAAATAGCATTAAACAATTAATTATACAAAGATGCTTAAGGGTTTAATTAATATTTTTGAATTAAAAAATCTGCATTAAAGACTTTTTAAATAACCTAACATGCCGGTTTTATAAAATAATTCAAATTCAGAGATGTCAATAAAACTATAATAATGGCAATTAACTCTCAGACTGACAGCATCTATCTTGCAGAAAATATCACATGATTATATACTATATATAAATAGTTTTCAATCAAAATTTTGCAAAACATAAGTATAACTTACTTGGAATAATTGTCTCAAAAAGAGTAAGTAACTGGACGTATACATAGGAACATTAGTATGCAATAAAATCAAATTTAGAATAACTTTTGACCTTTAAATGAATAAAATAGTCAAAGCATTCCAGTCAAAAAAAAAATTTTCCTTTTTTGTGGTAAACAAAGCAAATCAGTATGATGGTTCACATTAATAATAGCATGAAAGTACATGGAATATTGTGAAAGATTTAATTGAAATATTTCTAGAAAAAACAAGCATTACAGCACAAAACATAGAAATTCACAGATAATAGCAATTGCTTAAAGATATTAAAAGCAATACTCTAAATTTACTGCATGGCGTTAATTAAAAATAAGGTATTCAGTAAAAATTATATTCTCCAAATAAAGTTCAGCAGCTATATAGTTTGACAATGTTTAAAAATATCCTGGTATAAAGTACCTATGTTTAAATATCACATAATGTATAAAGACCAAACTATATACACTAAAACAAGAAAAACATCACTCTTTAAAAGAGATTAAAATGTAGTTAAGCAACAAAAAGTATGTATATACATATGCAGTTTCTTTATACTAGTTACAAAATTTTAAATCAAGAATTATTTTTTCACTGATTTGGTTTCTGGTTTACATGAAAGCTCTATAGCTGAGGTGGGGAACGTGCGGCCTTCAAATTATTTTAGGAATTGTTGCTATGTCAGTTATTTATAATTTAATACTATTATTTTTCTATTGTATTTCTTTATAATGTTAAAATTATTTAAAAATACTTCTACTTTATTTGAAGTGATATTTAAATATGTAGTTGTTTATTAAAATTTAAAAATCTGGATATATATATATATATGTTCTTACATAAATAAAAATACCAAAAGTGAAATATAAAAAATTACAGTGGTATCTATGAATCTTATAATTTTATAAAAAAAAATTAATAATTAATGATTAATGTTATAACAAGTTTTTACCCTTATGTGAATACAAAAATATTTTACATTGTAACTTTTTAAGTCAAATAGTAAATAAATAAGGACTTAATTTTTTGTTGTTATTTTTCTATATAATGCACCAAATTGTTAAAACTATACCTAACTATAATAATTTCATAAAAGTCGCATTTATAGGTACATCAACTTATGCGGCCTCCTTTATTTCTACCTAATTTACATGTGGCCTCTAATGGTAAAAAGGTTCCCCACCTCTGCTCTATAGGATGTCAAAAAGCTTCCTTTAAGTATGTTTAACTTAACTTCATTTCAATATCCTAAAAGAATTAAGGACAACTATATAACAAAAATCACATGCTTTTTGGAGATAGAATGTTTGTATAGTAAGTCTTTACTATGATGTATTTATTATGATGTATGACAAAGCAGCATTCACAATGAATAAACTTAAAATAATTCAGTACTTTGAAGACTATATATTCCCTGATAAGATAGAAAATAGATCTTACCTATAAATTCTTCATGAAAGCAAAAGATAGCTATAAAACACAAAATTAGATAATGTACAAAGAAATACATTCAAAAAATTTTTCAGCAGTGAATTACCACTGCTATGATGATCACCATTTACAATAGTACGTTGATTGACTACTAGAGTGTCAGATGAGTTTTTAAAACGATTTCCAGCAGCATCAGTAAATTTGTCATTAACTAACTTTCCTTTAGATGCTTTGTTTGAATCACTGAATGGAAAACATTTAGGTAAAAGATTTTGGTATAAGGAGTGGCTAATGATTTTGAATGCAGTTTCTTCAGAATGGCAACTGTCTTTAACCAAATCATGCAAACAATCTATAAAAGTTCCTACAGCCCTGTAAAAAATAAGAAAAATCAGCTTGGTGACAGATAACACATAAACAAATTTATTTAATACACTGAGCATATTAATAAGATTTTAATCAACAGTCAGCAACCTTTTTTACTTTGGGTAAAAAATTGTGATTTTGCACAAACATCTCTGCAGAAGGTGTTACTAAATACATCTGAAATATTTATTGCTATTCATACAAGGTGTGCCCATAAAGAAACCGGACAATTTTTTTATAAATAAGAACAGAGCCTGATTATGAACGCTGGGGGCCCCTGGGCAGATGCTATTAGGGGGCCCTCCCCCTTACGAACATTTATAAAAATAAGAACTATCCATAGACTATACTATTAGAAGTACTAGGTGCATACACGAAGCGTGTGAGGAAAAGTTGTTAAAAATCAAGATTAAAAAAAATCGTTTGATTTAAATTTTGATTCAAATAACGATTTAAACAAAACAACCCTACATGTGAGTTCTATATTTGCTATTACAGTGTATGGCTGATAAGATGAAGCATTCATAAACATGTTTCCCATAAAATTGAAAACGCCTTTCATCTTCTGATGCACGTCTTATACAACCTGATAGTTTAACATTTTTCCTAAAGTAGAAAGTGAAATCAAAAACTTTCACTTATCTGGCACCCGATCTATTTTAGTGTTGAGAAACATCGTTAAAGAGATTTTGCACGTTAAAGAGGACAGTTTTGGGGGTCCCTAGCATCATTGGGCCTTGGGCAAAGTCCCGATTTGCCCATGGGATAAAAAGGCCCTGAATAAGAAATATATTACTCACCTCCAAATAAATTTCTCTCCTTCAAAATAATCACTAAAGGAGTCTATACAATTTTTCCGACGTTTCTTCAAGTCATAGAAACACTGTTTATAGGCGTTGGAAGTAACCGTTCGCAAAATACGCGTAACATTTCATTTAATATCCAAGACGTTTTCAAATCTCTGTCCTTTCATGGCCATCTTAAGCTTTGGAAAAAGGAAAAAATCAGCTGGCGATAAGTCGGGAGAATATGGTGGGTGATTTATCACTGTAATTGAATGCTTAGCAAGATATTGTTGTACAGAAATTGCTGTATGGGGCCTAGCATTATCGTGTAAAAGAAACCATTGCCCAGAATCAAACAGTTCCTTCCTAACTCACCTTATCCTGTTTCTTAATCGAAAAAGCCCCTCCTTGTAAAAATACTGATTAATTGTTTGATTTTCAAAAACAAATTCGTGGTGAATAAGTCCTTTGTAATCAAAAAATGCAAAATCCCTGAAAGGACAGAGATTTGAAAACGTCTCGGATATTAAATCAAACGTTACGCGTATTTTGCGAACGGTGATTTCCAACGCCTGTAAACAGTGTTTCGATGACTTGAAGAAACATCGGAAAAATTGTATACACTCCTTTGGCGATTATTTTGAAGGAGACAAATTTATCTAAAGGTGAGTAATATTATTCTTATTTATAAAAAATTGTCCGGTTACTTTATAGGTGCACCTTATATTTCCCATCACTTTGTCCCCAGTAGTCATCCTAAAATGTCTCTATGCATCAATAAGAGAGCCATAAGTCATGGGTTACCATCCCATCATTTAGAACATACACATATCTTCCCCATATATGTGAAATAATTAGCTGAAATCTGAAACATTTCTTGTTACATTTTGATATTTGTAAAACATTTAATTTTGTTGCTGATCTTTCATCATTTCTCTCGTATGCACAAAGAAAAATAATAAATAGAAAACAGAATGATCTACCAATAGAGGTGCCACCTTCAGGTCCCACCTATGAATTTTCTCTAATCTATATATATAAAACAGTTCCGTAACTGACTGACTGATTGACTGACATACAACGCACAGACCAAACTGCTGGACCTAAAGGGCTGAAATTTTACATGGTGATTCTACTTATAGTGTAGGGGTGCACTATGAAATATTTTTGAAAAATTCTTCTTACATTTTTTTAAATTAAATTTTTAAGCTGTTTTAGTAACTTTTTTTAAGTTTGCATTTAAAATAATAATTTGAGGGTTATAAAATTTATATCATGAGAAAGATCCTAAAAATTCCTTTAAAATGAGATCTTTTTCCAATCTTTACCTCCATTTTCTGATTTTTGGTGAATTTTTAAAGATTAATTTTTAGAATTTAATTTATTAAATGCTGATCACAAGATTTCTTTTTCTGGTACTTTAAATAAATTTATCGTCACGTGCATAACAACTAAATAGACAAAAAAAAATTTTTTCTTGCTAATGCGGCAGACAATTGGACATTATCCAAAAAAATATTAAAATACAATAAAAGATATTATCTTCCTCAAACTGTACTATATTCTTTAGTATGACCTATTAGATTTAATTTCAATATTTTCTTCTACATTATTTTGTCTTTAAAAATATCCCTTAAGATTTTTTTATAAATATATTTTTTGTTTTTTTTACATCAATTATATACATTGATTGTTGTATTTATTATAAATATATATATATATTTATTTTTTTTGGCATTAATTGCATACATTGACCATTGTATTTAATTTGAAAGTACTCCGTAGTGAAGTGCGGGTTTTCAGCTAGTCTTTCATAAGCACAAAAAATTAATTTAGAAAGGGGAATAATATAGAAAGAGGGGTGATCTGTCAATGAGTGGTGAGCTGCCATAAGCAGCCATGAGGTTGCACCCACTAATATGAGAATATTTTTATTAGCTCTTGTTACAAATATAATTTTTGTCCCCACTGAGATGAAACCTTTGACCCCTGACTTTTGGTAGTAGATCCATTAGTATGTGGGGAGAAATGAGAATCCCCACCCAGAAACGAGGCAGGACAAGACAATCAATGTAGGTGTATGAGTACGAGTAGTTTGTGTTAGAAATGTAATCCAGTGTGCCTTGCTGTAACTATGTGATAACAGTGTGTGTTCTTCACACTTTGAGGTCTATGCCTGAGTGTTACTCGGGTTCCCATTTTCTCTGAGGCGAACTAAACCCGAGAGTCTCTCGGGGTCAACTTCTAACTCTCTGACTTACAAAAATACCAACTATATAGGTTCGCCATCTTTTTAGATATTATAAATGAACATTCTACTTTCAAAAAAAATATATAGAGGGCAGCACCTAACAGATGTAAATTTATGAAACGATGTAGAATCCAAATTCAAATCAGGGTTAGTTTGAACGCTCTTTGGGCAAATCCATACTTTGAAATGTACCACACCAAAGCAAATTTTATTAAATGATGCTATTTATCAATAAAAGCAATTTTTAGACCTTTGTAAACCATTTGGGCAAGTTTTTATTCAATTTTATTTAAAATTTCATGTTAAAAAATAATGTTTCCTTCTGCGGAACTTTTTTTTTTACTTTAAAACTTGATTTTTTCAATAATTTCTCATTAAATATTAATTCTTAGTATATTTAAATAGTTTCTACATTATGAATAAAATCAATTTAAAATTTATCATAAAAAAATTGCTATGATATATATCTTCAAAGTATTTTTTAAAAAAATAAAGAAAGTGCCAAAAACCCTCAGTCCAGAGGGAGACATACGGTCGAAATAGCTCAGACCTGAAAGTGTTAAAAATATGTGATTGTTCGTTGTTTATTATATGCTTATATGTCCATATGTTTATTTTGTACCAAGATCTCCTACGTAATAAAGAGCATATCTATATCCAGCTAGCCGGCTGTCATTATTTACTACCATTAGGATATTTTCCTCACTCTGTGTTTGCTAGTTAAAAAATAAGTGATCAACAAAGGCAGTTTCATGGATGCACCCAAGAGTGCATCCATGAAACTGCCTTTGTTAATTACTTATTTTTTTTAACTGAAATTTATTACTCACAATTTTATTTTATGAATAGTTCTTTACACAAATGAATTTTTCTCAGAGTTTTCTTCACAGTTAAATGTGATGACCTAAGTTATTAAATTTGTAATCAGTTAAGATTCAGAAAATTCAGAAAAAGGAAAAAGGGTGGATAACAACAGAAAATAGTGTCCATAAATTTACATCTGAACACAAAACTGCAAAAGAAATTAAATTAGTATTTTTCACTTTATTTCTGTGTATATTCTTGTGTATGAGTAACATATTACATAAGAAATATAATATATATAAAACAGATACGTGACTGACTGACTGGCAGATAATACACAGACCAAACCGCAGGACTTAAAGGGCTGAAATTTTGCATAGTCATTCTTCTTATAGTGTACAGGATATAGGTATAGGTAGTGCTTAAGAAAGATTTTTGAAAAATTTTTCTTAGATTTTTTTAAAATTAAATTTTTAAGCTATTTTTGTAACTTTTTTTAAGTTTGCATTTAAAATAATAATCTGAGGGTTATAAAATTTATATCACAAGAAAGATCATAAAAATTCCTTTAAAATGAAATCTTTTTCGAATCTTTACCTCCATTTTCTGATTTTTGGTGAATTTTTAAAGATTAATTTTTAGAATTTAATTTATTAAATGCTGATTACAAGATTTCTTTTCTTTTTGTGATACTTTAAATTAATTTTGCATCGTGTGCATAACAGTGAAATAAATTAACAAAAAATGATTAAAATACAGTAAAAGATAAAATTTAACCTCTAGACTAATTGAGATGGAACTTTTTTTTAAATTTAATTCAAATTAGTATGTTTTATGGATATTAAATTAAACCTATATATAAAACAGTTCCATGACTGAGTGACAGCCCTCGCACAGACAAAACTGCTGGAATAAGGGCTGAAATTTTGATAGTCGATAGACACTCTGTAATTCAGATGATGCGGTTAACTATCTGGTAGAGTTTTTAAATTCCCTTAAACCACCGGGTCTTCTATACCATAAGCTCTCTTTGCAGAAGGGCATACCCGTAATGCTCCTTAGGAATTTAAAACCACCGAAATTGTGTAATGGCACTAGACCAGTGGTTCCCAACCTTTTTCAGCTGGTGACCCACCTTTCCTTATTGGAATATCTCCACAGTCCATCGGTCCATGGTGGAGTAAAAAACCTTATTTGTATCGTATCCCTTCCTTATGTATATACAATTTACCATCAAATATTGCAAAAATAAATATATATATATATATATATATGCTTTTTTGAAGATACAGATTGATTATTGATAAACAATTTGTGTTCTGATTTGAAAATGGTTGACAAAATATAAGCACTTTGTAGCAAAACAGTTATTTATTTAACAATAGATATACATTTGCAATATATGCAACAAGTGGTTTCATACTCTCTAACAAGTGCTCCTAGGTGAAGATAAAAACTACAATTATAAAAGTACACAAAGACCATTTTAATAATTTTAGGATCCAGTCGCGAACCACCTGTAGCCCTTCCGCGACCCACTAGTGGGTCACGACCCACCAGTTGGGAACCGCTACACTAGACTATAAGTCAAAGCCCTGCATAAAAATTTAATCGAAGCCATTATTTTAACTCTGTGTGCTCAAGGAGGAAAAAGTGTTCATGCCTTGCATTCCTCTAATACCTAATGACCTCCCCTTTGACTTTAAGAGACTGAAATTTCCCCAGTATGTTTCACCATGATGATAAATAAGTCTTAAGGCCAAACTTTAAAATATGCTGGCATAGATTTAAGAAAAAATTGTTTGTCCCAAGGTCCGTTTTATGTAGCTTGCTCAAGCGTAAGTTCGCAAACAAGCCTGGTAATATTAGTTCCACCTAATGAACAAAAAATATTGTCTATAAGGAAATCCTCTTAAAAGCAATTTCATTATTTTTTCATTGTAATTATCTTAAAATGTACTACGTAGCAAAGCATGGATATTCAGCTAGTTGTTAATATACCTTTATCAGTTTAAATATAACAATGCTAAATATCATTCTTAAGTACTTACTTGCACAACTTGTAAGAGAAAAATGAGCTTATCACAGAATTTTTTGCCCCTTTATTAGACACACACTCATCTACTAAATGGCTATTTAAGTCAAAACATAAGGCAAGATTTTTGTAATCTGTAATTAAAAAAAATATGTACAATATTATGAAATGAATATATTGTATTTAAAAAATTAGCTAAACAGAAAAATATTCAGCAATAAGTAAATGCAGAACATAATTAACTGATAGGAAGTTAAAAGTAATACACATACATGTAATTTAAGACTACCTGGCACATGAGATTACAGGGAAGGAAAGGTACTTTCCGAAGACGACTAAAAAGGCTTATGAGACATCTTTTCTAATAAATGAGTCATGCTTTAGGATGATTCATGCGAAAGAGACCCCAAATATTCTGTAATAGCTTATGTTAGGACAGAGCAATCTGAATGTAATAACATACAATGTACTCCTCAGTAGATGGCGTGTCACATCTTATGGTTCTTGGGTGAGGCAGGGTCCTATTTGTCAGCTTATGTTAACTGGCAAAACAACCGTATGTGGGCAACTGAAAATCCCTTTGTAACTCACCGAACAGTGGTCCTTGATCAAAAAGTTGGTGCGTGGTGTGTGGTGTGTAATGTCTCGACTGCACATCATAGGCCTCATTTTCTTTGACACCACTGTGAACACCGATGTGTACCTGGACATATTTGAACAGTTCGTGAATTAAATGAATGATCATAAATTTACAGCTTACTTCCAGCAAGATGGAACAATGTGTGACACATCTGTGAGGAGCATAGCAGGAATTGAGTCCTTTTCCAGCACCAGGGTAATTTCAAAGAGTCTTTGATTACGATGGTCACCAGATCTGACATCACCAAACTCCTTCCTCTGGGAAAAGTCTATCTGAACAAGCTTTGTACTGGGGAAGATTTGTAGGTAAACATCCAGTGTGAAATTGCTGCTATTCCCCCTAATATCCTTGCCAATATGTTCAGGAACATAGAGTGCTGCGTCAAAATGTATCTCAGAGAAAACGGAGATCACTTCCAACATCGCATGTAACACAATTATTTACACATAGGTAAAGATATGTAGTATTTTTTCTGCTTCAGATTGCTTCATCCTAACGAGAGTTATTACAGAATATTCGGGGCCTCTTTCAAGTGAAGCACCCTATAAATAAACCATAGAATACATAACATACATCACACTTAAACTGAGAAACCAAAGCAGAACTCGGGCATTAGGAGCCACATGACCCTAGAATTTACAAAAAGTTTGTAGTAACTTATGGCTATTATATAAAAGCCTCTTAAATTCAAAATGCAGTAAAAGTGTTTGTAACTAGCTCCAGAAATTTTTTTTTGTCTTCCATATGAAATGAAGGATAATATATTCTCTGAAACCAGTGGTTCCCTTATTTTCTCTGTCATGAATTTAAGAAGCTTTTATTTAATGTTACAGTGGAGTCCCGATAATCTGAAATGACTGGGACCAAACCCTTTTCAGATTAACGAATTTTTCAGATTAATGAATTTTTCGGATTAAACGAAATCATTCTTAAAATAAACTTAAATTACATAATAACATGTGATTACATAAATTTTACATATAATGTATGATTACACAGTTTATTTTTAAGGTCTGTCTAAACATAATCATAACCAATTCTTGGGACGAAATGGGTGATAAGAGAGTGGAACGCTGCCTAGTACAGTAGAGCAGAGTGTAAGTTGTTACACTCTACTAACAATACGTCACAGTGCTTGATAGTTGGACAGGTGCAACCAGGTGGAGGAGGGGGTTAAGATGACACGTCCTTTCTCACAGACAGCCACAGCTTCATTATTTTTAGTGTCAGTTTAGCATTAACATAAACATGTGTTGTTTATTCTACTGTGTCCTACTTTATTATACTACTGTTGTCTAACTTTGAATTTTCTTGTCATTTTCAGAAATATACTTTATATTACTTAGTATCACTGTAGTTTTATTGTAACCTTAATTCTTTTTGACTTTTGGTTTTGGATTAAGCAGACTTTTGGATTACCAAAGTTCGGATTATCGGGACTCCACTATAATAACAAAAATTTACGTAAATTTTAATGTTAGGTAATTAAGCAAAAACTTTTCAATATCTACCAATTTTATATTATTCTTCAGTAACTGGGAAAAAATTTAAAAGTTAAACTAGTTATATCAATATTCAGTGTTCTGCCAAGTGATAGTTGTGTTCACATGTTCCATTCTTAGCTTTTAATTTTTAAAATAAATGCCCTAAACATGCTGTTCTGGCATAGTGCTAAATTTAGAATTATAGTAATTCCATAGCTGCTATATATCACTAATTCATAAGCTTCCTTCATATTTTCAAGCATAATGCCCTGCAATATGCATGATTATTAAGACTAACTCTGCAACAGGGGAAAAGGGGGTGAAATAAATAAATTGTGAGTAAATTTTTTAATAATTCTAATTTAAAAGTCCATAATGTAATACATAGATGTTTATTGGATTTTATTTTTAAATCATTGACTTACAACTCCCTTCCCCTTTCAGGAAATGAAACTATGTTTGAATGTTTCATACACTAGATATTAAAAGAAATTAGTTTTATACTACACTGCTCAAAACAATTAGGGGAGCACATGGTTCTAACGAAATTACGCAAATACTTACACCGATAAGTAACACAAAATAAATCCTCCATAATTTAAAACCTAGCAGGAAACAGAAGAAGAAAACTTCATATGCAAATCAAAGTTCATGACGTCAAAAACCAGAAAAAAAACATAAGGGCGGAAATCAGGATGTTGCAGAAATGTCTGTTTCACTGCCTTAACTGTGAAATTCGATTGCTCAGTTATTCTTTTTGAGAAAAGGTGACTTGAAAATGTCTCAACAACGTGATTTACCGGAATCCATGGCATGGCAGGCGTATTATACGCATGGCATGGCGGGCGTATTAGACTTGAACACAACGTAGTGTCGAGGACGCTGTTGGAGTCGGCAACTGATGACCGGTATATACTGTTAACAGCTCGTCGAAACAGAACAGACAATGCTACTCATCTGCAAAGACAGTTGCTCTTGGCAACAGGTCGAAGGGTGTATAGCCAAACAGTACGTAATAGGCTTCATCAGGGAGGTCTCTATGCACATAGGCCAATGGTCTGCATTTCATTGACCTCAAGCCAAAGTGCGGCCCGAAGAAGATGGGCTGCTGAACATCGAGATTGGGAGCAACATGATTGGAGCCAAGTGCCGTTTACAGACGAGTCCCGATTCAGGCCCGTATGCAGAACAAACGCTGGAGCTTTGTGTCTCTCGTTTCGCAAACGGGGGGTTGTTGCGAGAGTAGGGGGTGAGCACTCTTTTTAGCTATGCTGATCAAACAATTTGCGCTTCCGCAAATGATGACGTCAAGATGTGTAAGGAAACCTTATATGGTTAAGCCACGCCCTTTTTCTCCTCCCTTTTGCGGGAGCTGGGGTCCCTCGTGAACCCTAACCTGCGGGGGGGATTCGACGGTCAATTTAGCGAAACCGTCCGACTGAACTGCCTCAAACACGGCATTTTAATTGCTTCCTTGCGTTGGGGTTCAAGAAAAAGTATACAGTATAGGAAAAAACCCGCGCTTTGACTTCGATCAACGTGGCTGTTTATTTTACATTTTGTAGATAAAATTGTCTCAAAGGACATCAAATTTTTCAGTAGAGGAGATCGAGAAAAAAGTGCAGTGAAGGCATCACTGATGAGTCATTCTATTCATCTGCATTGGTAAGTAATTTCAGTTGTATTTGAAAAGAAAAAAATGTAATTTGACTTTAGCAATATCCTAATATTTTATTATTATTTTTTTACTTGTAGGCTGTTTTAAAACAGAAAAAAATGGATGGTAAGTAAACTATTAATTTTGTATTTAATTACCTGTTTATTAGAATTTCTTTTAATCATTTTCAATGCTATTTATAATATATCATATTTTTACATTGCAAGATATTTATCATAAATAAATTTAATTAAAGCAAAATTTTAAAATGTCGTAATGCTTATTTAAGGGACAATTAAGTACTAAAAATGTTCTGTTAGACTTTTCTGGCATTTGTGTACAAGAATATCATATTTCTATTTTTGTTTATAAATCTTATTATAAATTTTTAAAAATGCTGTTAGTTAATCATTAAACAAAGATCAAAATATTTTGTTGCAGGAGGCTTTGTTACCAGGTAAAGATCACCGCATTATTAATATTTGAGGGTGGGGATTGAGACCATGACATTGTACACTTAAATAGCAAATATAAATTTAATAATTGTGCTTCAAAAGATTACTGCCAATGCTCAGTCATATATCAGAATTATGTTTAGCTTTGTGATTGTTAAATGCAACTATGTATTTAATAATCATAAAGCTAAGAAAAATCCCAGAGAAAAAAATAGCTATTGTAACTAACAAAATGAATGTTTGTTTCATAATGCTTTTGGAAAATTTGAATATTTTAAATAAATTTAAAGTAAAATTATTTGCTATTTATACTAATTAATTCCCCCCCTCCCCCAGAAAGTTGTTGTTATTCAAAGTGAATTACAATACCTAAGATTGTAACTACCACTAAAACAGCAGAAACAAAGTCTTGACATATTGCTCAATCATCAAGTATTTGGATTTTGATAAATTTAAATCAAATTTTTGTAACAAGTTTTAAAATATAAATTTCAGACTGAAATTGTTGGAGATAATTAAAATTTTTTTAGTACCATATTTTATAGAAATTAAACAATTGTATGTTTTACGTAACATACATAGTTTTATGTAAATGCCTGCATAGAACTATTCTTCATAATTATTTGCAGTTTTACTATATAATCTGTGACAATAACTTCTATGAAATAACATATGTTGATTTTTATGTATGACATAATAGCTCTGTTCCATGTGCTATCTCATTTACTATGTATTTTTTATTATTTTCTAGACAGTTCAACAGTACGTGGCAGGAAGCATCTAGCATTAAAAAGAAAAAGAGAAGCAGCAAATTTGAAGCTGAGGCTCTTCAAACCCAAAAAACTATGGTGCAAGAAATCGAAACAACATCCCGGCAAGGAATTCTGCTAAAAATTAATCAAAATTTAGAAACATTAATTAAAATAATGGAAGACAAAAATAGTTGTTAGTCAGAAATAAAAAGCTTTTAGAGCTCATAAATGCTGAAGATGTTGTAACACATAAATTCATGTTTGCACAGTCTAAATTTTTGTAATAAAAACTTCATCTTCCATCTCAAGTGGATTATCCGTATCTTGTAATATCCATTCCCTGCTTAAAGAAAGGGATAACATCCTTCTCCTTCGCAAAGCGAATGACTATTCCGGCTTTGCGAGAGAAAAGACGAGTCTTACGAGAGCTCCCTACTAGCCGCAAGTTTTGATCACGTGACGTTCGTATTTACGAGAGAAAAAGGTCTCGCTGTTTGATCTGCATCGCGTTTGCGACCCCTCTGCGGAAGGGAGGGGCTTTGCGAGAGCTTTGCTCTCGTAAGTGTTTGATCGGCATACGGGCCTCAGTCTGGAGTGTGACACCCGACGTGTTTTGGTATGGAGGGAAAGGGGCACTCAAAATAACCCCACATTCGTTCGTGAAAGGTCACAATACAGACGAGCTGGTTTTATGGTATGGGGTGGAATTAACATAGGTGGACGTACAGACCTGAATATCATTCGGAATGGTACTTTGACGGCCCAAAGGTATGCAGATGAGATACTGAGACCTCATGTCATACCTTATGCTGCAGCCATTGGAGATTCCTTTGTTTTCCAGCATGATAATGCCAGACCGCATACAGCTTGTCTTGTGGAGAACATGCTTGAAGCTGAAACAATACAGCATATGGAATGGCCAGCGTGCTCTCCTGACCTGAATCCAATCGAGCATGTTTGGGACATGCTCGGACGATGCATTGCTGTGAGACCAAGGCCTCCTTTTACTCTCCGAGACTTGGAGATTGCACTTCTTGAGGAGTGGAACAGTATTCCCCAAAGTCTTATCGATAACATCATCGCATCCATGGAAAACAGGTGTGCAGCAGTCTTAGCTGTTCGAGGAGACCACACGCCATATTAAAAATCTTGCATCATTTCTAAACAATACTTTTTTTTATCGTTTGCATGTAACCGAATTGTTTCCCTAAATCATCTTTTCATGTTTTTTCCATATTTTCAAAGAATTAAAGCTTAATTACAAATTTTTTTACGTCTTTGTTTCTGTATTGCGCATTGATACGCATCAGTGGCGCACCCAGGATATTTTCTTGGGGGGGGCCGAGATGAATGGATAAAAATATTTATAATGCATGGGGGGGGGCCGAGATGAACGAATAAAAATATTTATAATGCAAAATCAATATTTCTACTTCTTTGGGGGGGGCCAGGGCCCCCTGGGTGCGCCACTGATACGCATGTTCTATCCATTTTATGCCAATACGTGGCTGTCTAGCACAGTTTTCTTAACTTCTTTGCTTGCTCCCCTAATTTTTTTGAGCATTGTATTTAGTACACAATAACATACTCTTTCATATCAGCCTCTCATATATATATATATATATATATATATATATATATATATATATATATATATATATATATATATATATTACTTGAACAGAGAATTTTTAGTTTTACTTCCTGAAATGAAGGGAATGTAAAATGTTCGATAGCTATTGGTATGTATTGAACTCTATTGGATAATAGGCAAAATAAGCTAATTGGAAAGAATATTTTTTAGAGATTGAGGATTATAGACCAAAAGATAATCCTATCATATATCCTAAAGCAGTGACATTCTTTAAAATAATAATATTAATAATATTGATAAACACATTTTACAGTAAAATATCAGTTACGTTGTGGTAAACTCGTGATAAGTTGAACCTAAAAAAAGGATAATTTGACAGTTCATTTATACAATTAAATAATCAATTTCAAGTCTGCTGGATCAAATAAAAAAGACTCTAACATAACATACCATTGGCAAATACTGGATATGTCACATTTAACTGATAGATTTCTTCAGTTGTAAATGTGCAAAATTCTGAATGAAGAGGCTTAAAAAGTTTCTCTAGCAAAACTTCAGCAACATAATCTGAATGACCGGAACATTGAACTAGAGTACTCAGATCACAATGTTGAGCTTCACTAATTTTTCTGCAAAATTAAATTAAGTTATTTACACTATAAAATGCAAAATGAAGAAGCTAAAAATAATATTCCCTTTAAAACACTACCCACACATAAACTCCCAACAGAGAGAAATATTTTCAAACACTCTCCATAAAAACTATTTTTAAGAAAAAATAGTCCATATGAACAATTAAAAAAATTTAATAGTTCATATAAAAACCATTTAATTTCTTCATAAAACCTATGTTAAACTTAATATTTAAATTACATCATATAAACTATTCTTAAAAACAAATCCTCAAAATTACCATAAAGTTATGTGCCTTTATGCAAACTTTTTGTCCAAAAGCAGGAAATAAATGATCTGGAAATTTAGGAAAATTATAATTTTAAGAAGTCAAGCATCTATTGCATATCTAATAAGGCAAAGTTTACTGCAAAGATTCCACAAAAGAACGGATGTGTTTACTTATGATAATAAACCATAAAAACATTTTTACAAAGGTCTTTTTAAAATAAAATAGACTGTGTCAATATGGCATATTAGAAAAATCAGAAACACTAGTGTGAAACTACCTAGACCTGAGCATCACTACTCCAAAATCATATTCAAATAAGATGAAACTCCATTTACAAAATTCTTGATTACATTTCCTATAATTACATTTTGCAATTTTCTCAATTAGATTATCCATAAAAAAATTCTATATCATGGATATAAAAAAACTTATTAAAATAAATATTTGAACTAATGTACTGTGACATTTTCCCTCCATAAGACCCAGAAAATTTATTAACCGCGGCTTGAAACAGAGTAAGCCCACCGGCGAACTGGATGCAATATTTTCCTCCGAGCGAGGGGTGGCGTACAAAAGAATCAACCGTTCGACTCGCAGGTGAGGAGCGACTTACAATAGCGAGTCGCCAAGATGTCTGAGCGGCTAGACATTATGTCACAAAAGATGGATCCTCCTCTTGACGAGATGCAGTAATGATCCACCGGTGCGATTACGATATGAAAACAGGTATCGTTTTGCATACGGGCCAAAAGGAAGGGCCTATCAGAGCCCAGATCAAGGATCGGGAATGTTAGAGATAGCGCCAGGGAAAAAAGTTTTAAAAGCCGATGCAGGAGATTTTTACGGGGTCAGAGAGTCGGAGACTGATTTTGCTGTTGGATCTGATCCAGATCCTAGGCCGATCTCGATTCTGTTTCTGAGGTTGAGACCTCTGAAGTGTGAAGACCTCTTTCTCGCAGAGAAGGGTCGTTTAAAGATCAAAGCTTGATCTTCTATGGTTTCGAAGCAGCTAGCTTCTTTAGTGAGAGTGTGTGGGACGAGTCGTCCACTACTCTGTGATAAATAGATCGATTACGCTTGGAGTTCGAGTTTGCCTCAACCCAGCCGGTTCCGACGAGCGGAATCCGTTTCCTACAACAGTGATACTTCTGCGATTATAGCCTAAATCCCTGAAGGCCTGACCGACGATATGCAGCCACAGTGCATACAGCCAGCAGGGTGGACTATCCTCAACGTGCATCGCAGACTTCAACGGACATTACTAGTGTATAATTGATGTTCCAGAACACGACCTAATCGTGAAATATTTTAATCCAGAATATTCCAAATAAATTGTTATAAGTGTAACAAAGTTCTAATTATTTAGCTGTTCGATCAATATACATAACCGGAGTGACGCTACCTAGCATGTCAGCTTTGACACCAAGCCCGAGAATATGTTACAGTACCCTGAAATATTACACATAATACCAAATAGAAAACATAACAATTATTAATCACAATAGTACACATTATATGTTTAAAATAATTTGTCAACCAAAATCATGACTATGTTGGTAATTTTAGGAAATATTCAAACCTACCTGCACATTAAAAGTCTTTGGTTAGCTTTTGGGTTAATAGCATTTATATTGAAACTTTCATATAAACAAGATAGAAGCAAATATTTATGTTTATCCACACATTTGTTAGATAACTTGCTGTCTGAAAAGTAAAAACATATTTTTATATAAAATCTTAAAATATAAATTAAAATAATGAAAAACATATTCCTTTATTAGAATAAAACTGCAAGTGATTTAAAATAGAACAGATATATACTAGTGTTGCGAGTTCTCAGTTCGGGTTCGGCGATTCAATGGACTCTTTTGAATAAGACAGAATAAAACAAAGATTTATTTACAGGAAGTCGAAATACTATAGCTTACAGATCGTCAAGAACTGACTGCAGTGCTTCTAACACCAGATCACAGTAATCTCCAGATCACAGAAGCACGGAAAAACTCAACACAAAAGACGCGGCATGAAGTCGCACTTATCGCGGCATAAATCTCAGCAATTCTCCTAAGAAAATCTCATACCGTGTTTCCCCGAAAATAAGACCGGATCTTATATTAATTTTTGCTCCAAAAGACGCATTAGGGCTTATTTTCAGGGGATGTTTTATTTTTTCAAGCACAAAAATTTACACATATTCATTTACAACAATATGCATTTATTCATATATTTATATACAAAAACTCTCGAAATCAATTTCTGTTAACACATCAGATGAACCTTATTCCTTCAAGCTGTCACGAATGCTGTTTTTCAACAGTAAAGCTCTTTCAATCATCGGTTTAATCGAATTCCCGTGTGTTTTGCAGACTAAGATCAATTCAAGTTCATAATTGTGTTCTTTTATCACGTATTGTTGCAGGATATTATTTTTTACTGTAGAATTACGAAATTCTTTTATGTTTGTATTGTTTCTATTATTTTGTTTTTGAAAGGCATTTTTTGTATTAATATGTTGAGAAATATACATAATACATGATTTCTATGCATCTACTCGTATATTTTTACATAACTTAACATATAGATGTATCTCTATAAATGTATATGTCTGTATATCTGGATATCATGTGATGGGAACATTCAAGACTTTATTTCTTTGAATTATAGATAAATTTTATCATTTAACTTCATGTTTTACCCGGCTTCGCTGGGGATTCAGTTTCTGTTATTATTTTTTTCAATGATTAGCCTCATGTTGTGATGTTCTACAGTTTTCGCTAAAATTCTTTTGTGGTAGCAAATAGCATTAGTAAGAAATTAATCGACTGCAGTATATTTGTTGTCGGTGCTGTCGTTGTTCATCGCTTTCCTCTCCTTTCGATGTTGAAGCTCGAAGACAATCGTATGTTCGACGCGTTAAAAGTTTCTTCATCAGTCTCACTGCTTCGGATCACTACAATTCGAATTCTGTTACCTTCGAGCTCTTGGGAATGTTTTTTCTTCAGATTCTTGTGTGCGTCTAACTGCATTTCGAATTCTGTTGGTTTCGCGCTCTTCTGTTTTTTTTTCATCACATTGTTCATTTCTCAACAATCTTTGACATTTTCCCCTTACTTCTGCAGGATTAAAAGTTGCTCTCCTCTTTTTGGGCATTTTAAAGCATTAATTTATAGCTAGTCAATAACGTTTGAATGGATTTATTATTATAGAAAAATAATCAATAAAGTTTGAATGGATTAAGTTTGAATGGATTGAGATCACATTCAATATTAAAACACAGCAAATCTGGTAATTATTATAGAAAAAGTATATCACGTATTTCATGCTCGGAATTCTATCTCAAAACTAAATCGTCTGCTACGTTTCAATGCCACTTTCAGACTTTCTTAATTATAATATACACGTATTTTATGATTTCTCAAAACTAAATCCTCTGCTATGTTTCAATGTCACTTCAGTTATATAAATCATCGTGTCAAGGCTAAATGCACGTGTTTCTAGCTAAGTCAACGTGTCCTGCAGTATATTTGAGTTTGAACAGGTAGCTCGGGATAGTTTCAATTCATGAAATGGATAGATAACACATTCATTGAAAATGAATGACTTTCCATCCTTATATTTTCATTTTTAAAAAGAAACATTCCAGCGTTGCCACGTACATGAAAATAATATATCAAATTCATTCTTGCATGCGCCAATATATGAATAAATCACGTTTTTAATTCATGTCTATTTATTTTTACGGAAATGTTATAATTTAATTGGCAACAATGAAATGTTACAATGGCTTTGAACAAAAATATCCGGGGAAATTTGGCGATTTTTTTGGCGATTTTCAATATCCGTTGATACTTCTAACATAATTCAGGAATGGAACGTCGTAGCAGAATGAAAATAGTCTATAACCATCACGCAAGTTCAAGCAATAAGTTGACCAAGTTTCATCGCAATCGGATGAACGGTACGGCAGCGCATAAAATACGAACAAACAAACAAACATTCATTTTTATATATAGAGATTTGATATTAAAGGTGTAGAGAAATAACAAATATACTTAAGCGAGCAAAATTTGGGATTCCCAGAAAAAGCAAAAATTTGTATAAACAAAACGCCAAGCACGAGCTTTAGTTTCAGAATTAAGGCTCTTTTTTTTTACAAACTTTTATAGATTTGCTCTAAAAAAAGTCATAAGAAAAACCGAACCAATTTTCTAATGTTTTCGGTTTCGGTTATTAAAGTTCAAAACCGCGATTTTCGGTTAAAACCGAAACCAAAACACTACTGACGATCTTAACTGGGGCTTATTTTGGGGGTAGGGCTTATATTAGTAGCATCCTTAAAAATCGTGCTAGAGCTTATTTTCCAACTAGGTCTTATTTTCGGGGAAACACGGTAGCTAACAGAGGCGCTTTTGACAAGCTCGAAGCACAACTCATAACTGAAATCTGAACTCTGAACTGAACCATAGGACCATAGGAATTAGTGTTTAACTGCGTTCCCTAGGCCAACGCCTTCTAACGCAGATATTTCATAATATAGCATCGGAGAGCGAATGTTCATCGAGTTGTGAAAAGGAGTGTTCTAATTGGACGCCTCCTGGATCTTCAAAGTGCATCACAAAAAGTAAAGCAGTGTTTGGTTCGCTCAGAACTTTGGAGGGTGAAATGGAGTGTTCTGATTGGACGGCTCCTGGATCTTCAGAGTGCATCACAAAAAGTGAAGCAGTGTTTGGTTCGGTCAGAACTTTGGAGGGTGAAATCTTTGGCTGTCTGTAGGCTGGATTTCAATTGGCAAGTTGAGAAAGGAGGAAGAAAAGTGATTGGATAGAAATATAAGGTTCAGAATCCGCGAGTTCAAACACTAAGAAAAGGAGCATCTCCTAAGTGGATTTGCTCTGAAAACAGTAAAATAAATGCGAGAAGGAAGTTTAAGGATAGCAAATAAGAATTTTATTTTATTTTATAAAATTTTTAATTGTTTTTTGCCTTGGCAAAGCCTAGTATTGTTTTTTATATTTTTATTTAAATGATGAGGAACAAACAAAAACATTTAGGACGAAAGGTTGTAAGGCTCGAGGCCTTTTCCTGTTAGTGGGGTCTGCGTGTTCATAGTCTGCTAGATTTTTTTAAAGATCACTGTCTATAGAGTTATGAAAGTTGGTGAACTGAACCCCGAATCGCGGCCGTATTTATAGCTTCACGAGAGTCTCGGGGTTTCAGCAATATTCCAGAAAATACTAAGCTTGGAAAAGTCGTCAAATTTGACGCCAAGTCACCAATCTTGGCGCTAAAGAATGGTCGCCAAGCCGATATCTCGCCAATTTTGGTGAGACACCATAGAAATCCTATGTTAAATACATGGTACTGCAGAAATTTAGCTAATACGACTATTTACATGGAATAAACGATAATAATGCATTATTTTACAATCAGAATAACGATTTTAACGGTAATTTAAGCTAAAAACACACATTAATTTACAAAATTCGTAACATTGCCCCCTCTTCAAACACTGCACGTCTCGGGCAGTACATTTGAGCAAAAACCAAACTTACGTCATCACATTATTTACAAAACAGTAGCAAAAGAAATAAATCAAAATAACGTAAATTAAGTATTACAAAATAAATTTTAAAAAATAAAATAAATGAATTACAGTAGAATTAAGAAAACAACTATTTGCAAAACTATTTACAGAAATGGTTGAATCCATGGTTTCAGCTAATCCCCATCTTAATTTATGCTATCATAATAAGGGGCTAGGCGATCGTAATGCACGACTCTAGGCCTAGAATTTGTTGACTTCTGGATTCCAATCACGACGTCGTTGTCTTTTTTTAGGACTGTATAAGGTCCTTCCCAAGATGATTGTAACTCCGGGGAAAATCCTTTACGTCGATGTGGGTTCCAGAACCAAAACCTTGTCACGATCGTGAAATTCATGTCCTGTAGCTCTCGAGCCGTATCTGGTCTTCATCTTTTCCGTTCCAATGTGGATCCGACCTCGGCAAACTCATGAACGTCTTCCAACCGGGCCTGGAGATCCTCAATATAGTCCACAGGCGAAGAAGGCGTATCCGGGGGACGCCCTAACAAGAGATCGAAGGGCAAACGGAGTTCACGCCCGAAGAGTATCTGGAAGGATGTGAAGCCGGTGGTTTCATGGACGGCACACAGGTGGTGTCAGCAAGCAGGAACAAAAGTAGTTTCTGATCCCCAGTGGCGCACCCAGGGGGGAGCCAAGGGGCCCTGGCCCCACCAAAAGAAATAGAAATTGTATTATGAATATTGATGTTGCATTATAAATATCTTTATCCGTTCATCTCGCCCCTCCCCCCAAGAAAAAATCCTGGGTGCGCCACTGCTGATCCCAGTCTTGCTGATTCTTCGAAAGGAGGTGGGAGAGGCTATTCAGGATCGTTCGATTAAATCTCTCCACCATGACGTCTGACTGTGGATGTAGAGGGGTTGTTTGGGTCTTGTCGATTTCCAAGAGTTTACAAAGTTCTTTGCAGACAATAGAAGCGAAATTTCTCCCTTGATCGGAATGAAGTTGAAGTGGTGTCCCAGCTATGCAACAACACTCTGCAACAGTCGTCGCTTCCTGATCGGGCATCGGGTAAACTTCAGGCCACTTCGTAAAACAATCCATGACAGACAAAATGTATTTCATACCATCCTTTGTCCGTGGAAGAGGATCCAAGATGTCGAATGCTATTCTTTCGAATGGTGCTCCTACATTATTTCGCTGCAGCTTTCCACGGCTGCATTTATTCGGTTCTTTACGAGCACCACAAGCATCGCAAGATTTGCTCCATTTTTCGACGTCGGTTCTCACTTTGTTTCAATAAAATCGCTCACGGACTGTTTGGATGGTCTTCATTGACCACCCGTTGAACTATTGTGCAACTCCTTGAATACGTCAGGTATTCTTGATCGTGGGAGTACTAATTGCCACCTTGATATTTTGCCATTTTCGGAATCCCACTTTCTATACAGTACGCCGTTTCGAATATGAAGAGAATCCCAGAGAACCCGATAACGTTTAGTATCAGGACTGAAATTTGAGATGTTGTGCCAAATGGGCCTTGGACTGGACGACTCCATTACTTCGATAATCGGTTTTATGACAGGATCCTTCATTTGTGAGTCACGAACGTGTACATCGCTCCACGGATCAAGCCGTGATGTAACCGAATCCGTGATCTGTCGCACGATTGGTCTTATCAGTTCGTATTTCTTCTCTGCTGTGGAGCAATAACGACAACCTTCCAAACACGGTTTTCTTCATAAGACGTCTGTATTTCTGTGTAAGGATCCTTTGCGGTGCCGGATGTCACAGTCATTCTCCTGGACTTTTCGTATTAATCTGATGATTTGTCCCTCTAGGTTCTTGAAATTCAAAAGCCGTGTGAGAGACGCATGATCTGTTCGGAGCAGGAAATTTCACCCGTAAAGGTAACTGTGAAAATTCTCAACAGCTTTCACGATGACAAGCAATTCTTTCCTAGTGACACAATAATTTCGCTCGGGCTTATACGGGCACTTGCACCAATATGCGATGGCACCTTCTTGACTGTCGATTTCCTGAGATAACACTGTTTCTACGCTCTCATGGCCAGCGTCTGTATCTAAGATGAATTGTTTGTCAGGATCAGGATAAGACAGAATAGGCGCTGATGTTAAGGCCTCTTTCAAATTGCTAAATGCTACCTCACATTCCTCAGACTACACAAACACCTCTTTGTTTTCAGTCAGCCCATGGTCTCGCGATAAAAGAAAATCCTTTAACAAATCTTCTATAATAGGTGTAGAGTCCCAGGAAGCTTCTAAGCTCGTGCACGTTCCGAGGTTGACTCCAATATTTAACCACTACTACATTTTGAGGGTCGGTTCTAACGCCATCAGCTAATATTATGTGACCGAGGTAGCTTACTTCACGGCGGAATAAATGGCATTTGGCCGGATTTAGCTTTAAATTGGCTTGCTTCAATTTTTCCAGCACCTTCCTTAGGTTGCTAAGATGTTCTTCAAAATTGCGCCCAACGATAATTATATGTCATCTAGATAAACAAGACAGACTTCAGGGAAGAGTTCTCTCAACACTGTCTCCATCAGGCGCTGGAAAGTGGCAGGTGCGTTGCAAAGGCCAAAAGGCATAACTTTAAATTGCTAAAGTCCTTGTCCGCCAGCTGTGAACGCTGTCTTTTCACGGTCTTCGGAATTCATTTCAACTTGCCAATAGCCACTTTTTAAATCCAATGTAGATAATCACACGTTCCCGGAAGTTGTGTCCAATGTGTCACTAATTCGGGGAAGGGTATAACTGTCCTTTTTGGTGATGTCATTCAATCGTCGGTAGTCAACACAGAATCTCGTTGAACCATCCTTCTTCCGGACCAAAACAACAGGAGAGGCCCAAGGACTAGTCGAAGGCTCAATGACATCTTTACCCTGCATATCCTTCAAGAGATCTTTTACTTCTTCCACTTTAGTCAATGGTAGCCTTCGAGGGTGTTGTTTGATAGGAGGATGGTTCCCTGTGTCGATTCTATGTTGTGTTAATTTTGTTCTTCCGAAATCCTCAGATGTTTTGGAAAATAGCTCTTTAAATTCTTCAATAACTCTCGCTGCAGCGCTTTCCTGATCATTATCTAATTCGGTGGTCTAGCAATTCTATCGTTAAATTTTCGGAAGACACGTTCGATGTCTGGTGGAAACTTCTCTCGACACAGGCGACTGGTGCACATGTGACTAACACCTCACCTTTCTTAATAATTTTCAGTTTATCACTTACCTTGACAATTTTAACTGGTATGGTTTCCTTTGAGAGATCTACAAGCATCGAAGCTACCATAACTCCTTTTAGAAAATTCTCGAAATCAGGAAATTCAAGGAGTCCAAGTCGAAAATTTTTATCTTCGTCGGTAGATCCCTCCAATATAAACTCTTTCCTAGCTGGGATAGTAAGATCCGTTTGAACAATTATTCGATGCAGGATTCGATTTCACAAGCTCCTTTCTGACATAATGTTACGTCTTCTGAAGTAGAGTGCAGTGAATTATCCTTAAAATCCAAAATGAAGTTATATTTCTTTAAAACGCCCAGTCCCAGGATGAAACTGTCCGTAATTTCTGCCACAAATACGGTATGGTCGTAAGAGTCATTTCCAAATTGAATTTTGATGTTCATTTTACCAATAATCAGGATTTTGTCACTTGTCACAGTCTGGAGGGTAACGCAGAGCGGCGTCCAGATAATTTTCTCTTTAAATTGTCCAGCAATACCTTCCCGCATGATGATTACATTGGCCCCTGTATTGACGATCATGCTGCAGGGAGATCCGTTTACGTAGGCTTCAATGAAGAATCCATTTTTGCCGCCATTTCCTGAAGAAATTTGAAAAACTTCAAAATAGGGCTTTTTATAAACTGGTAACCTCCGCCCCGCGAGACCACGATGTTCTAGTTTTCCTGTTCCTTATTTCTAGGTGCATCCCCTGCTCGTTGGTCTTGGCGAGCTAGGCAGTTTCGCTGGATATGGCCCTCAGTTCCACACCTCCAGCATTTTACGGTCTTCTTCTGATTGTTTTTATCCGATTTCGCACCAAATGAGATAATCGGGTCACACAATTCTTTCATTACTACAAGCGCAGGATCCGTATCGTTTATTTCCGTATCCTATACCATGTGTCGATCTCTCCCCGAAGCTTGTTGGGCAGCCTCAAACCTCATGGCGTACACTAACGCTGACTTCAAATCTTTCAATTCGGCCAACCTCAAAGCTCTCTGAATTTCTACATCTTTCACTCCATCAATGAAATACTGTAGAGACAAAGTGTCTCGTACGTCAGCGGGGCAATTGGAAAATGCCAGATGAGAGAGCCCCTACACATCTGTCGCCAGTTCTTGAAGGATCTCATTGTGCCTTTGTTGGCGAAATTTCAATTGCAGGCGGCTGTAGTCTTTCAGGCATTTCTCGCCGAAGCGTAACTCGAGGGCATCTGAAAGCATTGTGAAGTTTAATTACTTGTCATCTGGAATAGTTCTTAAAATATCTGCAGCCTCAGCCCGCAAAGAGGCAGCCAGTTGCGAGCTTTCGTTAGCGAGGCCCAGCCATTCGCTTCGGCGACGATAGAAAGCTGCGTCTTGTATATTTGCTAGGAAGTTTTCCCATCATAGGTTGATAATTTGATGCTCGGTTTGGTGATAACGGGCGTTTGTTGGATAATTTCCGGAACATTCTGAATGGATCCGCTAACATACTGGAGCTTATTTTCACTGGCCACTTCGGATTTTTCAGAAAACTTTCCTTCCTGCAGTTCTTCCTTTACTTTCTTCTGAATTTCTCGTTCAAATTTCTTTTCAATTTTTTTTAATTTCCCCTTCCATTGCCTCGAATTTTCCGCCAATTGCTTCAATTTTCCATTCAATTGTTTTAAGCCTTTCTTCATTTCTCTCTACTTTTTTCGCAATGACATCCACCTTAGTATTGATAACATTCACAATATTAGCCTTCATTTCTTCTAATTTCTCTTCATCTCTTCCTGTCCTTTCTGCATTTCTTCCAATTTTTCTTCATGGTATCTCTGGCCTGACTTTATATCATCTTGCCCACTCTTCATATCGCCCAATTTTTCCTCTTGGCCTCTCTGGCCTGTCTTTATTTCTTCTTTCATCTCTTGAATGAGCGTCAAGAGTTGCTTCATTTCCAATTCAGCCATAGCTCTTCTCTTCACCATTCAATCTCACTCCTGACACCAATTTGTAACGAATTCCCAGTTCGGGTTCGGCAACTGAGTGGACTTTGAATAAGACAGAATAAAAACAAAGATTTATATACAGGAAGTCGAAATACTACAGCTTACAGATCGCCAGAAACTGACTACAGTGCTTCTAACACAATCTCCAGATCACAGAAATACGGAAAAACTCAACGCAAAAGACGTGGAACGAAGTCGCACTTATCGCGGCATAAATCTCAGTAATTCTTCGAAGAAAATCTCATGGCTTACAGCGGCGCTTTTGACAAGCTCGAAGCACAACTCGAAATTGAAATCTGAACTCTGCACTGAACCCCGAATCGAGCCCGTATTTATAGCTTCACGAGAGTCTCGGGATTTCAACAATGTTCCAAAAAATAATAGGCTTGGAAAACTCGCCAAATTTGACGCCAAGTCACGAAACTTGGCGCTAAAAAGACTGTCGCCAGCAAGCCAATATCTCGCCAACTTGGCGAGATACCATAGAAACCCTATGTTAAATGCATGGTACTGCAGAAATTTAGCTAATACGACTATTTACATGGAACAAACGATAATAATGCATTATTTTACAAGCAAAATTACAATTTTAACGGCAATTTAAGCTAAAGACATACATTAATTTACAAAATTCGTAACACTATGAAAAAATAGATATGCAACAATTCTGATGCACATTTCCAATCTTTGAATTAGACTGATATCTAAAATTTACTAAGCAAAGTTCCCTCAAGTATACACTCTTTACTTGTCACATTTGAAATTCAATACGAAAGGTGAAATTAACCTCCAAAAGACCGACACTAAACAATAAGATAATTTTTCAAGAAATTTATTTTAATTAATATATATAAAATACGTAAAATCAGTTAATGTTGTTGTAAGTTCTTAGATATAATATACAATTTAAAGAATAAATTAAAAACAAGACAAAGAGACCTAGGTACATCACTCCAAAAATAACAGCAGTGTATATTTGAATTTATTCCTTCTTTAAAGCTGAATAGATTATACTTTTATTTGTCTAAATACAAAAATAATCAACTCTTTGAAAAAAGTTTAAATATGAATTACATAACATTTACTATCAATTCTTAAAATCAAGTTCATGACGATAATATTTTGATGCTGAATAGAGTGTGTTAGAATCATAGTATGAATAATTGGTATGACAGACCTGCTTTTAACACATTTCCAGTAAGTTTGTTAAATGAGATATCCATTAATTAAATAACACCTTTTTTTTGGTGATTGTATACATACTTCTGGACACAATCTGATTTCTTTTCACCTAATATTGTGTTTTAGACAATTAGTAAAAATATTTTGTATCACAGGTTTACAATCTCTTTAATTCATGAATGGTTTTAAACATTGTGTATGTTGCAGGCTGTTACAAAATCAATATCTTAAAAGAGAGATGTTAGAGCCAAAGAGATGAGATTTTTTGTTTTAACACTTTGGCATTGGAGAAAATAACTTTAGGCTAATGTAGTAATCCCAGCTTCATATTTTCTGCTTTAATTAAATGATTCTTGGATTTAAAATACAAAATGGTTGGTTGGGTTCTGGAGAGCTCCAGTGATTTTGTAAATGGGAAGATTATATTCCAAGTTGATATTATTCCAACCTAGCTCTCAAAACAAGGATCTATGATGGTCAACGTAAAAATATGAAATGACTACAAAAATTTTAAGAATAAAAAAAATTATATACATCAGTCCTTGAGGTAAACTTTTCTAATCATTTGCTCCCTCATTCAGAGTTGTTCTAAACAACAATAGAAAATGACTGATCATTATTTCCAGCCTTGCAGATAAAACTTTTTTTTTAAGAAATAAATTTAGTAACCAGTAAAATGCAGAGTTATGTACAGCAACTAAAACACTGAAACAGTATAATGAAAATTCTTGTTTGTTTTTTTTATCTTGAAACAGAGTGCTTGCATAATACTTCATAGAAATATGTGCAATTAATGATTAAAGCATTTTTAACTGTCATATTTAATAATACATTTAAAATAATAGACAGTGTCAAGTAACATTAAAGTAACTACTTTTGAAGATCTCAAAGGCAGATACAAAAGATAAATATCTTATTCATTTCACTGGGTGTTACTATTTCTAAACAATTCACTATTAAAAAAAAATTAAAATAAATATATCAGAATAAAAATGGAATGAAGAAATATGATAGAGCAAGCAATGAAAATTCATAACATTAACTTTTAAAATACAGTCTCTGAAATTTAAGATATGTAGCAAAATAAAATATTAAATTGTTTTCTTGCTAAATTAAAATGAGCTATGCATCAGTTTTTTTCAGAAAGCTTCAACTTAAATTTTAATACTTATTGCATAATAAAAGATAAATTTTAATCTTTATTAATATAAAATAACAATATACTTTACATAAACAGATTTTAAGCAGTTCTTCTAGATATATAATTCAGGGTTTAGGCTAAAATGTCAGACAACCTTTTTTAGAAGTACTGCTGTAGTCTTTAGTAAAAAAAAAAAAAAAGAAAAAGAAGAAATTTAGCATCTTTGAGGGCAATACATATTAACTCACAGAAATTCTAAACCTAATATCTCTCCTTGATAAGGTGAAAAAATGATTCAACAGAACTATAATAGCATATGCAATAAATACCTTGATCATTTTCACAAATTTCTTGTTTCACTTCTTGTACCCCTTTCATAATACTGTTGTAATTGGTTCCTGGATGACAAAGAGCAACACAATGCTCAATTTTGGCAATTTTTCTATAAAAAAATATTTAATTTAAAATTATGTTTTTTCACATGAGATTTTTATAATGCATATATATAAAACTTAACTGCATCAGAATTTATGCATCAGTACTTCAAAATAACTTAAATGTAATGCAGTACAAAATATAGAATTATTTCAGTTAAAAATCTATAACAGTGTCAAAAACATCAAATTATTCTAGTTAAAACACATGAATAACAATATAATAAGAAATAATAGAAGAATAAACAATATTATAAGAAAAATACATTAGACTAAGAGAACAAGAAAATTAAAGAAATAAAAATATATGTATTTATTTGAAAACTATAAAATAAGTAAAACTGAATAATAATCTTTATTAATCAAAATTATTTAGAGACACACAAACATTGATATATATGATACAATATTTTCATTAATATATCGAAGCTAAATTTATATGGCTAATACGTTTGGTTAGGAGGTTACAAAATGTAAAACTATAAAATCTTGTCTCACAAGTTTTGTAAACTGCAGATAAACTAGGGTTACAACAGCAGTTCACTTAAATGTTGTGATAAAAATAAGCTTAAAAAATTTCCCTAGTATATCAATTACTTGCTATTTATTTTGATAACCAATATTATAATGTTTTGCTGGGTTTTTTTTAAACACATACTTAACATAATGTCATGTAAATATCAATAATTTTTATTTAGATTAAAATAATGTAATCAATTTTTATAATTGTCCTTTACTGGAATAATTTGAAATTCAAACAGTAACTAACATTTTTAGAAAACAACTATTAAATTATATACATACTTGCATGAATCATTCTCCTCTGGCTGAAATACTTTACTAAGTTGACCAAAACATTCAACAGGATTACATACTTCTGAATCAACCAGTATGACACCTGGAGGGAATAAAATGACTCAGGTGAATATTGCCTAAACACTTGTTTACAGCAAAAAATTTTAAATAAAAAAATCAAATATATATATATATACAGGGGCTTTTTTTCTGGGGGAAAGCAGGGATATGGCATATCCCCACTTTTTTTTAAGTATTATTTTGGTTTAACTTAACCAAAATTTTAAGAAACTTACAAATCAATTGTTAATATATAACAAAAAGTTTTTTTTTTTTTAATTGTGAGTTTTTGTTCCCCTGTGACATGACATGTGAAAACACAGTACTAAAAATACAGGAACAGATGTATTACACGCACCTCCCTTGGCGACAAAATTTTTTTGACGCCAAATACTCGTCAAAAAAATTTTGTCGCCAAAACAGGCCTATGCGGACATTTTACACTTAAAATAACAAATATTCACAAAATATCAATAACAACTCAAATATAAAAATAAGTTCAAATCAAACTGACCAATGACAATAAACTTTCAAAAACATGTCACAAAACCACAACAGCTACTTTAAAACATACACGAATATATCTAAAAACGGCTGTATTAAACTTCAAAACCTAAACAGAAATGCTCAACCACTTATTTAAAACATACGCAAATATATCTAAAAACGGCTGTATTAAAATTTAAAACCTAAAGAGAAATGCCCAACCGCTACTTTAAAACATATACAAAAGTATCTAAAAACGGCTGCATAAATACAAAAACTAAAATCTTAAACCCCCCCCCCCCCGCTAAAAAAGTCAGTATAATACAACTAGTCAGTCCAACTAATAATAACTAATTTAAATAAACATAAAAAACACCTTGGTTAAATATATATTTCTTCATTAAACATATATTACAGCACATATATTGCCAAACTTCACGAAATTGCCAAAATTAAAAAAATCGCCAAATTTCAAAAAATCGCCAACTTGGCAATGAGGTGCGTGAAACACATCTGTACCAAAATACACATCTTTATTTGAGAAAACACAGTATACCCACCAATTTTTTTAGAATATATATATATATATATATATATATATATATATATATATATACATAATATGGAAAGATAATGGAGGTAATTATGGATACAAAAAGTAGAGGACATTTCAAATATAGTATGAATTTTAGTATAAACAGAAAATACATTTACAAATTTTTAGCAGAGGTGCAATATATATATATATATATTCATGGTGTATTTTGGTCTTTGTCATTAAAAGCAATTTAAAGGTAAAATGAAATTTTAATTAACTTATATATAACTAGTAATCATTTCTTGGTGAACAAATTTTGCAACTTCATTTTACTTTGCAACAGTAATATCACACAATTATGTAAAACAGTTAAACTAAATACCATGACTTTAAAAAAATACAAACGTAGTGCTCTCTAAACCCCAAAACTATTATGTTAGAGAAAAATGCAGCATTATTTTAAGTATTACAGCAAATTAAGAGCTTTTAGAACAAAACTTATCACATTGACAGACTTATTTTATAAAATCCCGCAAGAAAATTTGTGAAAATGCCGTAAATGGGAATTTAAAATCGTAATGGGATTTTTGAATAATTTCTTTGGTGTTCCTTTAAGCCCCTCCGTCAAAAAATAACGTATATTGATGTTTGGTAGTTATATTTAGGTGGTCTTCGAGTGTTTTCTCCAATGAGGGGGTGAACTGAAATTATTAGCTTTCAATATGCAAAAAATCTAATGAATCTCATCTTGATCAGTTAAGCAGCTATGTAAAAAAAAAAGAGTAATTTAAGGCCATTTATCACATAAATATCTACTCTATGATGACTACATATACGATAAATCTTCGCTTACCGCACATAAACTTACCTGACATAACATGAAAAGTAAGCATCAATAAGTACATTATTTCACATAAAATAGACAGAGAAAGTAAAAATCACAGCTTTATAAATGACTGATTTTATTGAGGAATGTAATAATTAATATTTTATAAAAGGTACGTAAAATGATTAATATGTGTTTCAGATTTAACGTTTAAATCGCGTTTGCTCCTAACCGACTAGCTGCTTTCCTTTGATTCACCGTAAACAAACACAACCACGCTTCGAAATGAGGATGAAAATTTGCGAGTTCACAGCACAACCCGCATTCTTTTATTTCATTGGTCGAATCGTTTTAGAGTATATTCAAAGCTCAGGGGCAAATGGGCGGAGCTTCAGATCCAATTCTTTTATGTCAGATAGTCTCCATGTTTGATACACGATCCTCCAAAAACTCCTGGCTGTTCTTTACCATAAACTGATGGTAAATCATTTACTGATGGTAAATCATCATCTGGATGGTCACCATTTACTGATGATAAATCGAAGTATCCGTTTAAATAAATAATTTGCATTGATTTTCAGTGGTTAATATCACATTGAGATCGATTAAAGAAACCTCTACTGTAACAGTTTTACCAGTTATTATTCATGTTACCATAAATTACCATACGTGCAATGGAAACTACAAAATATTTTAAACTAGAAACGAATGCATTTTTACGTGATTTTGAAACACATCAAACTATGTATTTTACAAACAATCTGGTTTAAACTCTAAGATGTTTAAATTTTCAACACTTCGTAACAATATATAGCCTTCATGATGTTAAAAAAAAATGTGAATGTTAAAAAAAAAAAAAAAAAAAAAATAGTATTGCAGTAGAAAATTGTTTGAACTGAAAAGTACATTCAAAGATATCAGGAAATACAAGAACGTGGAGATGAAGATACAGCATAAAAAGAGATAAAACCTCTATTTACTGTGCCTTGCAAAGAAATTTTATCTGACTATGTAAAAATTGGGTTTCGCTTGATAAGATCTGAAAAATTTCAAAAAAAAATCCGTATATTTTAACAAATTCTCAATTTGTGTTTTTTCAATATCCTCTTACCAAAATTTTCTATTGGTATCTATGATAATACTATAATTGTTATTTTTACTATAGAAAAGATATGTGTGTGTGTAACAGCACAAGCGCGGGCCGACGAATGAAGGGCCGAGTGGCATAGTTTTGATTATGGTTCATCTTGTTTCATCTAATTTAGGGTAATATGGATGACTTGTTGCCCGGCTGTGCATCACAAATGTTTAAATCCATTCCCGCATTTCATCTCAACCCTCGGACACACAAATCATAACACAACTTTATCGAACTACATTTTTATTGAGATCACCGACCGCTCCGCCGGTATAAGTGCAGCAAGAGAAAGTACAGGAATCCGTTCTACTTCCGGATGTCAAGTCTTATATAAACTTCAGTCCATCACGTGATTAAAGTGTGTGTCTTAATAGTTGATTGGTTTAAAGTTGTTGTTGATGTGCAGAACTGATTTAAACTTGTACTGACGCCGCACCGCGTCCCTTTAGTTAAAAAAGACAGCCATCTTTAATGATATTGCCTAAGGCTGTAAGAAAGGAATTTAACGCGAATGACCAAAGGGAATTAAATAACTTAAGAGGTTAAAAAAGGGTATGTAATTTTGAATAGTAAAGTGAGGGATTAATAGTTTTTAAAAGTTAAGAGTGTTGAATTAAGAAATTACTAGTTTTTTTAATATTATATATATATATATATATATATATATATATATATATATATATATATATATACAGTGGAATCTCGATCGATCGTTTTCGGATCCATCGTTTTTCCGTATGTGTAGTTCATTTTATCCAGTCCCAACGATCATATTGCTTTGTTACGTTTCCGCATCTATCGTTTTCCCACATTTATCGTTCATTTCAATTGGTCCCTTGAAAAACGACAGATCGAGATTCCACTGTATATATATATATATATATATATATATATATGTGTGTGTGTGTGACATTATAAGTTGAATTTCGTCTATTTCTATAATTCGGGTCCCCACATCTGTTAAGAGAGGACCCTTTTCTCAGAAATAGCCCACCCAAAAGCAAGTGAACATCTGCAAATTCCAGTGGGGAAAACAACACAATAAATTCTTTTCAGTTGATAGGAATATTAGCCGTGCCGCCCAGAAGGAGTAACAAAACCCCGTCTCTAGTCATCTAAAATCCGCAGTTCACAATATCTCAGAGATAATGGCTGCAGGTAGCAGAGATAAAGGATCAAAAGTGTCAAACAATACCATAAAGATAAAACGCACCCAATGTGCTTCTTAGTATACCAACCGCACCACCCACGAAAAACATCTGTGTTGATGTAAACAGTCGCTGACTTTTGGTACAGACCCTGACTAAGAGAGCAGGCAGTCTGTTGTTGGCTGTGTATGTGAAAAGACATGTATGTTTCGCGTCATGCTAGAAAGACGCTCTAATATCCGCTACTCTTGTGAAATAAAGAACTGTTCCTCTTCAGTTGTGCATATTGTGTGTTATTATCGAAAATCATGTGGTGAAATGCCACAAGTCGACAGGACAATACTTTGCGAAGGAACACCTAATGGATTTTAATAAGAAGAAATCAAATTGATTAAATGAACTTATATGCATTTTTAAGGCAATAGAAGACAAGAAGGACAAACATAGCGGACGAGCCTTGCTTTCCAATTCCCCACACCGAACCGAGGAGGGTGTCATGTTTCACCTGCGTTACGAAGGAAGAGAGTGCTGTGATAGCTCACTGGTGTTACAGTGGAAAGACAGTTTCGTTTTCATTCGTATACAAGATGGAAGGAGTTCGGTGATAATCAGAGGTCGTTGACACTAGCTGCGGACAAACTAAGTAAGGGGAGAAAATGAACTTTCTCTGCTGCCTAAGACTAGAGGGGCTGACAAGAGATCGGGACTAAACCCATTTGAGAGTGGCAATGTTTCTCCGATATTCAGAAGAAAAATATTCGTGTCGGAAAGCTGTACAGTGTTATGTGGTGAGTCCTCGAGATGCATTTTATCTGGACAGAAGGTGGTAGAACAAGAGAGTAATGAATGGGCACAGGCATTTATTAGTGATTAGACAGACCCTGCCGACTTCACAGATCCAATTAGGTTGTGTAAAAATGAAATATAGATCAGTGTGATTATGTGTGCACGTCAAGTATTATTTATGACGGGCAGTGCGATTGTCAAAGGTTCTGATTAGCCTTTGATGTGACCCTAAGTGTCATTAGCGGCGAAGTGTTATTTTAGTGTTTTGTGTGTGTGTATTTGTGATCACGTTGAGTGATGTGCTCATCTCATAGATTCTAGCTGCAAAACTTTAGTGAAATGCATAGTAACCAACTATGGTGTTTAGAGGATCCGGAACATAGTGATTATAACGGACAATTCATAAAAACAGTGTTACCGCTAACAGTGCAACAAACGCAAGGTAAGATTGTTATTGATAAAATTATCAGTGTATAAGCTACTATAGGTTTCCTAACTGGAACTATTAAGATGTATGTTATACAGTAGATACCCAGTTGAATCAAATATTATTATCTTTACCACATATGAAGCTATTTAACCTGAATATTAAATTAAGTGATTGTAGTGTCATCTTTACATCTATTGGATTCCGTTAGCAGTATGTTTTATTATTATTATTAACTTAAATTTGTGAGTAAGTGTTGATTTACAATTTTTCATGCTTATGGGTAGTATATGTTTAGTGTGTTTGTATATAATTGTTTAAGTGACATTTTATTAATTTCAATTTGTGAGTAGAGGTTAATTCAATAATTTTCATATGTGTAATTAATAATTGCGTAGTGTATTGGTATATAATTGTTTAATTGGTATTTTGTTAATGTGAATTAGGAGTAACGTGTATTGATATGTAGGTCGAGTAAAATGATAAATGAATATTCTGATGATAATAACTGTGCTAAATTATATTATGGCTGTATTGAAAATAATTGTGATGATATAATGCTAACGAATGGCAATGGAGAACATGAGCATCCAAAAACGTCTAAGCAAATCAGGAATACACTTGATATGACTGAAGACTATAAGACTCAGAATGCCATTCAGGATAAATTACCTGAATTTGCTAACATGAATCTATCGTCGGAGCTCATTCCTCTATTGTCATCGTTTATTGGTATATTTGCTGAAAGTAAATATGATATTGGGAGAGTGAATATGGAGCCTGCTAGAAATTATTACAACGCCAGAATTACCTGTAGTATTCAGGCCTTATAGAGCGTGCTAGGAGTAACAGTGTGAACCCAACCCCACCCAACAGAAGTAGGTCAAACGACGAGTAACGAATTATTGTGTTTTAGAGGGGGAGGTGAAAGAGCGAGTCCCCGATTCCTTTGAGTGTGTAAAAAGAGACGAATAATAATTATACCTTAATCAAACTAGCTGAAGTTGTCAGAATTATTTTATTATTTTTTTTTATAAATTATGGAGTTAAGAAAGAAAATGGAAGGAGGAAATTTGTACCTTTCAGTAGAATCTTAAATTCATTTAAATAGGACAGGCTTATTCAAAGACAAGCTATCATGAGAAATTAGTACTCTGATTAGCAGATGTCATCATAAGTCAAAACACTACAGTTAGGTTAGAAGGATAAGGTAATGAAAAAATTGAGCTTGAGAGAGATGAATACTGGAAGGGTGAAAAGATTAATTTTCGCTCAATGTAGAGATCTAGAAGAGTATAGGAAAGAGATCTTGAGGTTAAGAAAAATAGAAGTTATTCCCCTGTATTAAAGAATATAGTGAATTAAAAAACATGGGAGAATTTAAGTGGAATGAAAGATATGAATAATCCAGTAATTGTAAATAGCATTGTGTTCATATGATATATTTGTGTTTTAGGAAGGATTTTATTATATTATATCACCTGTTATTTCTTTTTCATTATTACGCACTATTATCATATTATCTATTATATGATCATACTGGCATTATTGTAATTGTATAAATAGTAATTATTATCCGAGTAAACCAGTGCTCTAGAAGTGTAAATAGTATTGAGTTATATTCTTCTGAATTGAACTAATTTAGTGCGTGATTGTCAATATGCCTTCAGATTTGATTAATGTTGAGTTACATTTACCTGAATAGAAGTATTTAATGAATGATTTCTGTGTAGTGATTTAGCATTGATTTACAAGTATCAGAATTGAATGGTTTTTGTGTATGATTTCATGTAGATTACTATTGAGTTAGAACTGATTTTCGGTATAATGTATCTGCATGGAGATTCAATTAAGCCATATCCAATACCATTTCTATGTTATTCTTTTCATGGCTATACCATTATATTATCTTATACCTTATTTTATTCATAATTATTACCAGACTATTGATGTATTTGCAGAGAGATTCAATTATGCCATATCACTTGTCATTTCTATGTTATTATTTTCATGGCTATACTAGTATATTACCTTATTACTTATTTTATTCTCCCAATAATATTGTTATAATTATGTACTTTTTAATTACTATTAGACTATTGTTGTAATTGTGCACCTATTAATTTGAGGCCGAGTAATTGTATTGTTATGGTATTGAACACGATGACTGGAGATGGAGGAATTTAGATAGGTGGAGAACTTCTCCAGAGAGACGGAAAGATTTATAATTCCAGCTAACGTATGTCGATATAAAGAGCTTGATACTGCAGATCAAGAGTTTTATATCGATTACGACTTAACTTAAAAAATTGAGGTAGTAAAACTTATTATGTTGATCTTTCAGAGTGAATTAGGTGAGGTCCCAACATACTCACACTCAGGTGTCTCTCACCCTATGCAGGCATAGGATGATAGCCTCTTGGGAGGGGGGATGTAACATTATAAGTTGAATCTTGACATTATAAGTTGAATCTTGACATTATAAGTTGAATCTCGTCTATTTCTATAATTCGGGTCCCCAGATCTGTTAAGAGAGGACCCTTTTCTCAGAAATAGCCCACCCAAAAGCAAGTGAACATCTGCAAATTCCAGTGGGGAAAACAACACAATAAATTCTTTTCAGTTGATAGGAATATTAGCCGTGCCGTCCAGAAGGAGTAACAAAACCCCGTCTCTAGTCATCTAAAATCCGCAGTTCACAATATCTCAGAGATAATGGCTGCAGGTGGCAGAGATAAAGGATCAAAAGTGTCAAACAATACCATAAAGATAAAACGCACCCAATGTGCTTCTTAGTATACCAACCGCACCACCCACGAAAAACATCTGTGTTGATGTAAACAGTCTCTGACTTTTGGTACAGACCCTGACTAAGAGACCAGGCAGTCTGTTGTTGGCTGTGTATGTGAAAAGACATGTATGTTTCGCGTCATGCTAGAAAGACGCTCTAATATCCGCTACTCTTGTGAAATAAAGAACTGTTCCTCTTCAGTTGTGCATATTGTGTGCTATTATCGAAAATCATGTGGTGAAATGCGACATATATATATATATATATATATATATATATATATATATATATATATATATATATATATATATATATATATATATATATATATATATATATATATATATATATATATATATATATATATTTATATATATAGACTAGCTGAAAACCCGCGCTTCGCTACGGAGTACATTCAAATTAAATACAACGGTCAATGTATGCAATTAATGCAAAAAAAAATAAATATATTTATTTATAATAAATGCGACGAGCAATGTATACAATTGATGTAAAAAATATATATATATTTAGAAAAAAACCGTAAGGGATAATTTTTTGGATAATATCCAATCGTCTGCTGCATTACAAAGAAAACTTTTTTTTGTCTATTTAGTTGTTATGCACGTGACGATAAATTTATTTAAGTTCCAGAAAAAGAAATCACGTGATCAGTATTTAATAAATTAAATTCTAAAAATTAATATTTAAAAATTCACCAAAAATCAGAAAAATCAAGGTAAAGGTTCGAAAAAAATATCATTTTAAAGGAATTTTTATGATCTTTCTCGTGATATAAATTTTTAATAACCCTCAAATTATTATTTTAAATGCAAACTTAAAAAAAGTTACAAAAACAACTTAAAAATTTAATTTAAAAAAATCTAAGAAGAATTTTTCAAAAATCTTTCTTAGTGCACCCGTACACCATAAGAAGAATCTCCATGCAAAATTTCAGCCCATTAGGTCCAGCGGTTTGGTCTGTGCGTTGTATGTCAGTCACTGAGTCAGTTACGGAACTGTTTTATATATATAGATATATATGTAGAGAGAGAGAGAGAGAGAGAGAGAGAGAGAGAAAGTTAAAACGAATAAATATATTGTTACGAATTTTACGAGTCTGGTAATCTGGCCAAATATGAGAGTTATCGCCAAATTGGCGATGGATTTGGTGACTTATTTTGGTCGCCAAATTTGGCGATATTTTGCCACATTTGGCGATATGGCGCCAAATTGTCGTCAACGCCGTCTAGACCTTTCGAGAAGCTTCTAGTGATATCTAGCTGGCTGACCGATAGGGGCGCTTTGGAAGTCTATAAATATACCTGACATTGGCATTGGAACTCAGAGTTATCTCAAATCAGTGAGTGAATCAGTGTTCATCTGTTCCAAAATTAGTCACTTAGTTTATGTGTTGAAGTTGTGTGCCATTTTGGGAGTTTTTCGATGACAACGCTATCAAATTCCTTGTCATACGAGAATTTAGCTATTTAATTTTCTGAAGACTTTTATATTATCATTTATTGGAAGATTGAGATTCGAGCGTTAGTCTGACACTGTGGTAATCTGACTTTTAACCACAGATGTTAAAAGTTCTCTTCTGTTGTTCAGTCACGTTAACTTGAGGGCCTTTGGCTTTCTCATGAGTGATGGGGCTGAATTTATCGGTTCTTGGATTTTCCAGGATCATCCCTGCGGTTAATGATTCGGACGCCGGGCTGTTTGATTTTGATATGGACGCCGATACGGACACGACAGTTAATATGGACTCTACCTCTACTCTGGAAACAACTATGGATATTGGAAATAATAATGAACAGTCTCTAACGGACATTGAAACTAAAATTATGGAAGACTTAATTAAAGGAACTATCCCGCCCTATGCCATAGAACCCTTGGATAGTACATATCCTTTATTATTTGAAAGATTTCGTCTGAGTAAGCATGCTTTAACTGAAAGTGATCAATTTAACCGTAAAGCGTATTCTTTAACTAACCCATTTCAACATCCAAAAACTTCTCAGGATAAAAGTGATGATTTTCTTTCCCTCCCTGAAGACTAACCTCAAAAACTCCGTTACCTATTAACTCTGATGCTCCTGTTACATTTAACAAATTTGATATCCTTGAGGAAAAGGTTTTTAATGACCCTAATGTTTCCCAACTAGCGCCTAGAATCAGTAATAATGTGCCTAACATTAAGCACATTATCATCGTTAAAACTCCAAATTATAGGGATGTCTTAAATGAAATAGCTAGTACTGATAACTGTAGAAAATTCCAAGCGAAGGTGGGAGTTGAATTTATTCGACTTGAGTCTCAGATCGAAACTGATCATCGGAATATTTCAAAATACTTAAAAGATCATAATACTGAAGGCTTTATTCTCCCACTTGGTATTGTTTCTCCTGTTAAAATTGTCATCAGAGGATTACCTAGAGACATCCCTGCTACTGACGTTCACGAGGAACTCAAAAGACTTCAATTCCCTGTTCTCAAAACCACCCAATTAACGAAGAAAGATAAAATTCTCATCCTTCTTTATCAAGTTCAACTTACCCCTTCTGACAAAACTAGAACTATCAATGATCTAACGCCTTGTTTCATATCTGCATAACGGTTGAATAATATAAATCCCCCTTTAAGAGTCAACAGTGTCATAACTGTAACTACTTTCACCATCACTCAAGCAACTGCTTGATGAAACCACGTTGTGTTAAATGCGCAGGCCCCCATAAAACCATTGACTGTTCCATTAAAGAAAAAACTCCCACCCGCAACTGTTGCAACTGCTCTAGTGATCATCCTGCTAACTGAAGAGGATGCCCCAAATTCCCTCATAATTTACCTCAACCTAATAAAAACAAGCATCTAAAGTAAATCCTAATATTACTTATGTTAATGCTTCTGGTTCGCATTCCCTTCCTACCCCAGTAAATTCTTCTTCTTCTAACGCTGATTGTATCCCTGAACCTTCTACCAGTGCCACTGGAACACCCAACAATAGTGAAATTATCAATCTCTTGGCCCAAATGAGAGAAATTGGTTCTATCATGACCGACATTAAAAACATCCTTGGAGTAACTGACTTCTCGGATCTGCTAGTTACACTAAGGAAGACTAAGGAACGCATTCTCCAAGCCAAATCTTCCGATGAACAGGTAGTTGCTTTCATCTACTTTATGCTCACTCTTCCTTATAAAACCGTGCCATGAATGTTTTGAAATCCCTTTCCTTTGTCGCTTGGAACGCCAATGGCATTATTAGTAAAATTCAGGAGTTCAAGGCTTTTATAAATGAGCATTGCCCCGATATTTTCCTTATTCAAGAAACGCACCTTCGACCAGGGGATAAGTTCAAAATTCCTAATTACACTGTTTACCGTAGCCACTTTGTTGACCCCACTTGTAATGATCGCACTATAAGAGGTACTGCGATCGCCGTTAAAATGACCCGCCCTCACCATGATATTGTACTGTCCGCGCTCAAAGTTATCAACGTTACTGCGATTAACGTATGTCTCTGGAACCACCCACCGTATACCATCATTTCTACTTACATCCCCCCTGTCAAAATTGTATGGATATCTTTAAAGATTTTCAAAATCCTAATAATATCAATAATGATACCATTATTTTCGGTGACTTAAATGCTACCCATCCCCTGTGGAGAGGCCCTAATTCTCCCATTAATCCCTATGGTGTGGTCATTAATAACTTCACGACTAATACAAATTTCGATATTATTGCATCTACCACCCCTACCCACTTTTCCTTTTCCAGAAATAACATTTTGAATTTTGCCGTTGTTAAAGGTATCCCTCATGATCTGTAGATTGACTCCATTTGCGACCTGTCCTCTGACCACAATCCTGTGTTACTTAAAATCTCCCTTGATCATAATCCTCTTAATTTTAAACAGAAAAAGTTTGCTAACTGGCCTAAATTCAAAAACCTCCTCGCTAGTCACCCCATGAATATTTCCCTTCTAAATGGAAAAATTCCATTATTGTTCCAGTTCGCAAACCCAGTAAACCCCTTCCTAGCCCGATAGTTATCGTCCTATAAGTTTATTAAACACTATTAGCAAAATTGCTGAAAAATTTCTTGCCCTCGAAATCAACAAACATCTGGAAGCCAATAACATGATTATTCCCTATCAATTCGGTTTTCGAAAATCTCTATCTACTCCACATCATGCCTACCGTATCACTGAGATCCTAACCCAAGCTAACATTAATAAAATGTTCTCCTCTGCCCTTCTTCCGGATGTAGCACGCGCTTTCGACCGAATATGGATTGATGGTCTCATCCATAAGCTTATCAACTACAACTTTCCCCCCAGCTGATTAAAATTATCTCCTCCTACTTAAGTAATTGTACCTTTCAAGTAAAAATCAATAATACTTTATCCGACCCCTATCCCATTTTTACTGGGGTTCCTCAAGGTTCTCTTATCGGCCCAACCTTGTTTAATATCTACATTAACGACATTCCGCAGTACATAAAGACCGAAATTGCTATTTTTGCGGACGACACAGCTATTTTTGCCTCTAATCATAATCATAAATATGCAGTCAAAGCTATTAATGACCACGTTACTCTTATTAATTCCTGGCTCGTTAAATGGAAAATAAAAATTAACTCGGATAAGTGCATTGCCACTATGTTCACTCATAAATTCGATAAAACCTATGCTAACTGTAATATTAAAATTAGTTCCACAATTAACCCCTGGTCAAACACTGCTAAATACCTAGGGTTAACCATTGATAAAAAACTCACTTGGAAACAACATATCATTAATAATCGTAATAAATTTCGTAATGCTAAAAGACAACTTTACCCCTTAATTGCCCGAAATAGTAAATTGAACTTTAGTAACAAAATGCTCATTTATAAATCTTTCTTAAGACCCTTACTTACATATGCTGGACCAGTTTAGTCGTATGCAGCGGATTCCAACATTAAAATTCTGACTGTTGCTTAAAACATGACTATTCGGAAAATCACTGATCCCCCCCCCCATGGTATTTTCGCAATGTTGATATTTATAGGAAGATAAATCTCCCCACTATTCAAAATTACCTTCAAAATCTTGCTATTAACTTCCATAAAGATTTACCAAATGATGTTATTAAAAATCTTGCCGATTACGATCCTGCTCACCCAGCTAACAAGAAACGGCCCTGTGCCATTCTTACTCGTAACTCTTCATTGTTTGTCCTCTTCTTTGTGAGCTCAGTCACATTTTTCCCACATGTTTTAACTTTACTTGTACTATCGAAGCGTTTTGTTTTCCCCACTTTCTATTTTCCTTCCTACTTTCGTTTTTTATTGATCACTGAAGTTTTCTTCATTAATATATCATCCTACAGTGGAGGGCCCGGCCCATGTACTGTAGTTATCACTACTCTTCCTGATGCTCCTTGGAACTCAGAATTCAATTTCTACTGAGAACTGAATGTGTTGGAACTGCAGGCGTGTATTGTATTGAAGACTCTGTATCCTGACTTGTGTTTTTAGTCTTCTGCTGCATAGAAGACAGTTGTTACGTGTTTTCTGTTTGAATTTATGTATGCGCCTGAAAAATTTACAGAATAATAAATTTTATTTTGTGTGCAGTTTCTGAAAAGATTTTATTCAATCCTAACGAACCCAGGAAAACGGGACAATATGCTCACACTTAATTCATTTACACAACTTAAATTTTTTTTCTTTATGCTAAATTAAATTTTTTTTCTTTATGCTACCTAAATAGAAATTAAGTTTTTTCCTCAAATGACCTCAATTAGTTTAAGTCTGCAAATTTGTCAAGAAAAAATTAATGTCTAACATTAGACAGTATTTTTATTTTGATTCTTTCGTGTTATCTGAATTCGATCCAGATTAATTTCGTTTCTAATTGATTATTCTTGTTATTCGGTCTCTAAGGAAAGAGTTCGTGATAAAATTGAGTTTTTTACCATGTTTTTATTAACTTGCTTTCTTGTTTGTGTGTTTGTTTGCGTGTGTGTTTGTCCAGAATAAATCTTGCAATCGATTTTTAACTAACTTTTAGAATAGCTCAGAACCCGATGACAAGGCATTTTTTAAATACTTTTAGCCATCTTTAAGCAGAATTAAATTAATTTTCAGTTGTTATTCAGTTAATTTTGTTTTGCAGGCTGATGCAGCCATCTATTGGCCGGAATGGGAACGAAAAGTTAAATGCAAGTTAACTTCCAATTAACTTCATTTTCTTTCAAGTTGATGGGATAATTCATCAAAAAAATTTTAAAAATGTATTTATTAATACATAGAATTGTCAAGTTTATATGATTCAACAGAAAATTTAAAAACATGGTACATAAAAAGTTCTTTTTATCTTCTAATTATTATTTTCTTTATCAAATGCCAACCTGTTGACTTAAGGTGGACCTGTGGTCATAAGGCTTCGTGCTCTCCAATATTTTCCTAAAACACAAATGCAGTAAGTTAATCCAGGGCATTCGTCTATGTGCGCAGCAGTCATATCTTGTCCGGTTAAACATGAAAAACACACAGGTGAGCTGACGATATTAAAACGAAAGAGATGGTTAGCACGGTGGTAATCGTGCCCAGTCAAAAGTCTAAAAGTGGCAGTAGCCGCTCTAGGACTACATCAGGAACATAATGGGAACTGGTGCTGAGAACACTCCAGGGCTTATCACGAGAAAAGTGAGCAGCCGCTGTATAGAAGGAATGTGTAAGACTGTTCATTTCCAGTTTTGATGAATGAAAGGGCAAATTTCTGTTTAATTTTGGAATTATATTGCACCTTCTCCTTGCCAAAAAGTCAGCTTTCTCATTTCCTTCGAAACCGTAGTGGGAGGGCATCCACTGGAAAGACACTTTGCGTTGAATTCTCTGAAGAAGGGACAGTGACGTAGCGAGCATAACTGGCGCCCGGAGCACCTTTTTGCCCCCCCCCCCGAAAAACATATAGTAATATAATATTTAGAATTAGGGAAAATGACCATTTGGCGCCCCTCTGCGAGTAACGCCCGGGCATGATAGACCCCTTTGCCCCCCCCCCCCGCTACGCCGCTGAGAAGGGATCTATACTGCTGGACGCGAGGGCTTTTTGGGCCTGTTCACACAGGAGTCCGTTGCGTAGCGTTAAGGGAAAGATGACGTTGAGACGAAAATAAACCAATCATAGGCGTTAAAAACTTCATTACTAATCGTTTGGAGGCCTATGATAGGTTTATTTTCGTCTCAACGTCATCTTTTCCTTAACGCAATGCGACGGACTCCTATGTGAACAGGCCCTTTCTCTGTTGATTAGAAGATAGAGCCTGAAGAGCGGATGTTGAATCGGAGAGGATCACAACCCTCTCAAAAGAAGTCTGTCGAATGGAAAGCTGCTGAAGTGCAACAAGTATTGATTCCAGTTCTCCATCTAAATGGGTTGAGAAGTTTCTAACTGGCAGATAAAAGCAAAAAAGTTCACAGAAAATACCAGCACCAGCTCCTTGGGCGAAATCCAAAAACCATCCGTGTAGATATTCCTCGGAGGAAAGCTGTAGCAGATTTAGCATTATCCAGGGTGCACCACGAGAAGGCCTGCTACTTTACACCCCGAAATGGGTTTTATTTTTACCCACAATATTATTGAATAATGTGAGAAAAAAGAATAACATTTTTGCCCTTCACACACATAAATTTCTTCGAGGGCGTGGTCCAAAGATTGACATTCTCTGATGGGTTGAACTGTAATTGGTTGAAGAGAAACCGTAATTTATCTTGTGTAGGACATCCCGCAGACACACAAATTGAATTGCGGGAAGGAAAGCGTAAACAAGTATATTTGACAAGATGTTTACGATGGGTAAAATAAAAGATTGCGAATCAGCTACAAAATGTCTTCGCATTATTACTGCTATATTATGTGCTTGTGGTATCCTTCTGTCTCTATATGCTTATCATGTCGAAACAAGTAAAGAAAGGGATTCAAATTATACTGCAATGTGTGATATAAAAGAACACATGAGTTGCACAGCTGTTTTCTCGTCCAAGTAAATATTCTGTTAAACTTTTATACCTTTTAACTATTTCACTAATATGTAAATTTGATTTAGCGCTAATAATTTTTACGCAGTATGTGTGATCATGTATGCATGGGGAAATTCAACTTATTAAATTTTATTCTAATACTTTGTCACAGGTATGGTAAAGGTTTTGGTCTCCTGGAATACATTGTGGACAAAACTTCTGTACTGAACCAACCTAATAGTGTATATGGAGTGATCTTTTATTCCGGATTCTTTCCATTGGGTAATATTATTGCCTTTGACATTACTTGCTATAACATTGGATTGCAATAATATTGTGTGTGAAATGTGATGCTTTAATTATGAATGTTGATATAATTTCATTTCGTTTTTTTGTGAGGAAAATAACTTATTCCACTTGAAAAGATGTAGCTTACCTTTTTGAAGTTCAAAGAATAATGCTAGTGATCTACATTTAATCAGTTAAACATGTATATAACTCTATCAATGTATTTTATATTACCAATTTAAAATAAAACCATAGACCAAAATGCTTAACCCTTCTTAAACAGTTTTTCTGATTTGGTCAAAAATATATTTATTATAGCTTAATAGGAAGATTGGTGTTTTCTAGCTTTTTTTTTTTCCCCCATGAACTTTAAAAGAACTATTGTTGAGGAAGTTTAATTTTGTATGGCATCATATAATGGATTAAGTTAAATATGTAAATCTCTATATATAAAAATGAATGTTTTTTTGTTTGTTCGTATTTTATGCAATGCCGTACCGTTCATCCGATTGCGATGAAACTTGGTCAACTTATTGCTTGAACTTGCCCGATAGTTATAGACTATTTTCATTCCGCTACGATGTTCCATTCCCGAATTATGTTAGAAGTATCAACGGATATTGAAAATTGCCAAAAAAAAATCACCAAATTTCCCTGGATATTTTTTTTTAAAGCCATTGTAACATTTCATTGTTGCCAATTAAATTGTAACATTTCCATAAAAATAAATAGACATGAATTAAAAACGTGATTTATTCATATATTGGCGCATGCAAGAATGAATTTGATATATTATTTTCATGTATGTGGCAACGCCGGAATGTTTCTTTTTTAAAATGAAAATATAAGGATGGAAAGTCATTCATTTTCAATGAATGTGTTATCTATCCATTTCATGAATTGAAACTATCCCAAGCTACCTGTTCAAACTCAAATATACTGCAGGACACGTTGACTTAGCTAGAAACACGTGCATTTAGCCTTGACACGATGATTTATATAACTGAAGTGACATTGAAACATAGCAGATGATTTAGTTTTGAGAAAGAATTACAATCATGAAATACGTGTATATTATAATTAAGAAAGTCTGAAAGTGGCATTGAAACGTAGCAGACGATTTAGTTTTGAGAAAGAATTCCGAGCATGAAAAACGTGTATATACTTTTTCTATAATAATTACCAGATTTGCTGTGTTTTAATATTGAATATGATCTCAATCCATTCAAACATTATTGACTAGCTGTAAATTAATGCTTTAAAATGCCCAAAAAGAGGAGAGCAACTTTTAATCCTGCAGAAGTAAGGGGGAAATGTCAAAGATTGTTGAGAAATGAGCAATGTGATGAAAAAAAACAGAAGAGCGCGAAGCCAACAGAATTCGAAATGCAGTTAGACACACACAAGAATCTGAAGAAAAAACATTCCCAAGAGCTCGAAGGTAACAGAATTCGAATTGTAGTGATCCGAAGCAGTGAGACTGATGAAGAAACTTTTAATGCGTCGAACATACGATTGTCTTCGAGCTTCAACATCAAAAGGAGAGGAAAGCGATGAACAACGACAGCACCGACAACAAACTAATGCTATTTGCTACCGCAAAAGAATTTTAGCGAAAACTGCAAAACATCATAACATGAGGCTAATCATTGAAAAAAAATAATAACAGAAACTGAATCCCGAGCGAAGCCGGGTAATACATCTAGTAATAACAGATATTCAGTCTGAGAGAGTAAATTAACATGCACAAGACATTATCAAAAGCCCGCATTTTTGAAAGTATAATTTTGTTCTATTATTCATTTGAAAGCCTGTAGGGATTTACTAGGATCAAGTTCAAGCATTAATCAACTATGACGTTTAGAGTAAATATCAACACAGCAGTATCCCATCTGCAGTAGTTCAGTGAGTGTCAAAATATCAGTAATAAAAATTGATTATATCTTATTTTAACAGTAAGACACTCATTTTATGCATTCTTCCAGTAAAAAATTTTATAGAATAGTGTAGTTTAATTTGTTTTTAATTTATTGATGAAATTTTATAGTTAAAGTTTTCTATCATATATTATTCCTCCAAAATTTCAGTGGGAATTAGAATTATTTTCCTTTTTAACTTTTATCTGAAAATGTGTCTAATCTACAAATGATTATGCTTTGAATAGAATATAAATGTTAAGATAGGCTTGTCAGCCTATCCAAATGGTAATAAAGGGCATCAAAGGGCAAGGAAATAAGATAAAATAATTATTTTTATAATTGCACTGTTGTCTCTATGAGTAACCAATATTTAATTCCAGTTAGTGAAAATTAGTACTAATTTTTGCTTAAAGTCTCTTCCTTTGGTTTTTTATAATGGTTAAACCTTTTAAATTTTACTTATCTTTTACTGTTCTCTTTCTTTTCCAAACATAAAAATTCTTATTAATGCTAATTGCACTTAGATATACTCTAAGTGGCCAGTTTATTATGTCCACCTATATCATTGGCCAACTTTTCGCTCAATACTTCTGAATTTCTCTTTGGCATAGAGATGTTGGTAGGTGGCTTGAGGAATCAGACCATATTCAATGAACTGTACTATCTGGTTCTTCAAAATTTCATGGTTATGGATCTCAGCTAGCTGTCTGATGTCCCTATGGTTCTCATTCCACAAATGATGAATAGGATTGGGATTTGGTGATTCTGGAGGCTAACTAAGCAAAGTGTCTTGCTCTTGAAACCACCTGTGGAAATGTAAGCTGTATGGTATGGAGCATTGTCTTGCTAGAAAATCTATCTTTAGTGGGGTGAATCATTAACATAACTGCATGTACTTGGTCAATGACAATATTTAAATACCTGTTGGCATTTAGACATTCTTCCACTTGAATTTAAGGGTCTAAACATTGGCAGGACAAGATCCTCCAAACCATAACATTTCCTCTATTAGATTGAAATGTTTAGGCAGTATACATAGAGTCCATATTTTCATGTTTTTTTTCTCCATATTCACACTTTGCCATCTGCTGGGTTATGATTTATTGGACCACATTACCTTTCTCAGTGATTTACTGTTCAGTCCTTATGTTACTGTGTGAACTGGAGATGTTTGATCGTGTTAGCTGCAGAGAGCAGAGGCTTCCAATCTGACCTTTGACTTCCATAGCCAGTCAGTAAAATGTGTGGTGAAAAATTGGTATTGGTATTGGTCCCTGAATAAGGTTAGCTATAATTTGACATACTATTGCCCTTTTGTTAGATTGGACATGTCTTTAAACCCTCCTTTCATCTCAAGCATCCAGCAGCCGGTAATGACCACATGCCTCACGTCTAGATCTTTGAAAGTTTTTTGTTTAATAGTCCACACTTTGTAAACATGAATAAAACAGCTCTGAAATGCTTCATAAGCAAAGCCGTTTCGTTAATACTCAATCCATTGCTTCTAGCACCCACAGTAATTCTACATTCAGTTGGTTAAATCGAACTTATCACCCATTCCTTCACGAGCAATACATTTCAACTCTCTTTACAATCATCCAGCAATCCGTTTTTATATGAATCTTACCATCTAGTAGCAATAACCTGATGTCATAGCTGATTTACATAAAATTATCAGGTGGTCATAATGAATTGGACACTATGTTAAAATGATTTTCTTTTATTTCTTTTTATGATTTTATCAAATATAATTAATTTTATGAATGAATAATATAGTATACGTTAATAATTAATATAAATTGTCAAAACTTATAAACTGGCTTGACAATAGGAGGAGGGAATCAATAAATATCTGCTTGAGGATTAGTATAACATCATGGTCATTCTAATGTTAACTTTTTCAAAAGAAGTAATTCTTATGAAATATATTTTTATTTTCAGGGTAATTAGCAATGGTTTGACTTCTAATTAGGGTTTTTTATTTCATGAGCTTTATTTTCTCCTTACTGCCATGAATTATTCATTTTAATTCCAATATATCTTTTGATAATTTTCCTGTTTTGTTTTTGTTTTTTACTGCAATTTTATTCTTTTTTTAATAGTATGATTTGTTTTCTACCTTTACCATTTCATACTTTTCACTCATTTGTACCATTTATATTTAATATGAATATATAATATTTGTTGTCAAAAAGTTAAAATTCCCTTTACAATTTACATGATGACCCTGCTAATCCTGGTGTATCATGTGTTAACATTTTTTTTTAATCTCCTTTAAAATTATGTAATTTTCAATATATTTTTCAGTGCAGAAGTTTTTTGTAAGTTGATAACTGAGTAAAATTATATTTTCTACTTTACATGGTATTTTAGTAAAAACATAATGAAAGCAATCTTGTTTCATTAATAATTATGACCTCTTTGTTATTTAAGATAAAATAGATGAAAAAATAAAAAAATATTTGGAAACAGATCTTGTAATTTATGAGGAAAGTGATTGAAATTAAGGATTTCTCACACTTCCAGAACAGTTAGTACTCTTCACTGGGTGAATACATCCAACTCATAATATGAAGCTAAGAGGTTCCATTCCCAGTTCAAGCAAAAATCTGTTAGTGTTATCAAAGTGTTAAAAGTTAATTGTGATGGGTAATTATGTGATTGATATTTAAAAAAATATATGAATTATTAAATAGAATAAAATAAACTGCTTCCCTAACATGCTGTCGTGTTAGTTGAATAAAAAATGAGATGCATAATATAAGTTTTGTCAAATAGGGTTTCTTCACATTCCTTCAATATTTCAATTTGTAGAGTATATGTTTGGAGATTTGAAGGCTTAAGGAGTAAGACCCTTTTCTGACAGAAATTCCTCAAACTTTTACCTGGGTATTATGTTCAACATTTATAAATTTGTTTTCAGGGTCAAGTTTTGGGAGGTTGTATATATACAGTACAACCTCCCAAATCCGGAATCGTTCAGGACACGGCAATTCCGGATTTGAGAGGTTTTTAAATAACACTACAAAATTTTAGGAGAAAAAATAAACATACTTAAAAAGAAAAGTAAAATGGTTTGATTATTAAATAAACCTAAATACAGAACATATAATTACATTATAATTTAAACATTTCAGTCAATAATGGCTGTTGCTTTAGTTTCAGCTTATTAGACATTTTTTCTCGAATTCTATATAGTGCCATAATTTCATGTTCCAAGATAAAATTCCGATGTCCTAAACCTAATATTGTTTTATCTAATGATCTTATCAGGTCTTCCGTCGACATTCTTTTGTTTTCGGGACATTCTGAATCAATTTCAGGATCGCTATCATCATAGACTTTGTTATTTACCACACTATCAATAATTTCAGAATCACTCAATGCCGCATTTACACATTCGCGATCGCGCCACCCGCAAGACATTAGTGCCCTTTACACGTACGTTCTTTCCCGCGTGAAACCACGATCCCGCGCGATTGAGTACACGTGTGAAGGTGCCGGAGAGGAAGGGAGAGCTGCTTTGGAGCGTACTGCAAGTTTTCCCGCGCGCAATCCCGTACGCTCCAAGCACTCGCAAAAGAGCGTACGTGTAAAGGGCGCTATTCGCGAGATATTAGTCACGTTCCTGCATCGACGCCAGTGACCGTTCTCACCCCGCATTTACACAGTCGTGATAGCGGGGGGAGAATGTGTAAACGATCTCGCCGTTTCTCCTCGCCAATCGCTCGCTTCGGGAGCGTTTTCTGGCACGAGTCAAAGGGGCGAATGAATGTGGACGGGAAGTTGCGAGGGGAAGTCTTGTTCACAGCAAGAGGCGGGAATGTGAGAATGGTCTCTCGCATCGATGCAGGAACCTGACTAATGTCTCGAGAATGTCTTGCGAGTGGCGCGATCGCGAATGTGTAAATGCGACATAAGAGAACAGACAGTCGGCACATTTTCGTCGATGTTTAAAACTTCCTGTATGTCCAATTTATCCAAGTTAATATTGCCTTTATGCGCACATTCTACTAATTCTGCTATTTCAGCTTCTTTTCCAGACACTTGAAAGCCCTCAAAATCGCTGCTGTCACTTCCTTGAAAGAAAGCGCATTTTTCCCCGATCATTTTGGTAGCGACATCTGTCGGTAAAATAGAAAAGTAAAATTGGCCATTTATTAAAACATTCCGGATTTGGGGTGGGTTGGGGGGTTGTACTGTATATATATATATACATACTCAATTTATTAAACTTATGCAAGCTGCCTTACTTACATTCCCTATTGTACTCTGCACATCGAGTTTTAATGTATTTTTAGTAAAAGTGAGTGCTATCCATTCAAGAGTAAATCTCCTCCATTAAAATTTAAAACTTTTTTAGGGTTGGAGTAAATATGATGCATGAAACAGTTAAATCATTTATTTACTTATAATATTTCATCTAATTATGTCTAATTTTAAGATTTATTGACATAATTATTTTGAATTTAAAATATCTGGGGTTATTTTTATTCTTTCAGTATTGTAAAATTCCTCAAAACTCTTATATAAGGTTGGGGATCAAATTAATTTTTAAATAAGAGAAATCTCTATTCCCAGAATTCATGAAAAATTGCACTAAGTTTGTAAAAAGTATCACCAGATGTAAGCAGAAGAAGCAGATGCACCAGATGAAGCAGTAGCAAGTGATAACTTGAGACATTTCAAATATTAGATTTTGGTATACATGGTACACATAGAAGGAAGACTGTCAGTAGTGAAAATGTCTGAAAATGCAGCTCTTGTATGGCAAATGTTAAAAAATGATGGAAAAGTAACTATACTTGACTGTGAAGAATGTCAAAAGGTTCTTAAAGGAATTTTTCTTCATATAATGAAATTTTAGCTACCCAGTAGAAAAAATTTATGGACCTTCACCTGGTTAATTTATTAGTAGTTCAACCTGTGATTAAAATGGTGTACTGCCTAATTTCCTCTCTAAATGTTAATAAAATTAACTGCTAAATCTGTCCCAGTAATTGACTCATAAATCAATCCCTGTTTTTTATTTTGTTGTTGTTTTTATATCATATTTCACTTAGGATAAAATTATGATCACTGTCTTATCGTATTAAAAAGGACAAATTTTGTTGATTATTTTTTAAAAAGCTAACTTGAATAAGGATAGATTGTGTTTATTATTGGAGAAGTTAAGAAGAGAAAGTAATTAAAGCAAGAAAGACGTGTCTGTAAATGACTCCAAACCATTTTTACCTGGGTATTATGTTCAACATTCATAAATTTGTTTTTAATATACACTGCTGGCCACCCAAATTGCAACACCAAGAAAGACAAGAGATATCACAACAAAATTTATTTTGTAGATAACATGTTGACCAAGTATCAAATGATTAAATTTATAGACTTCTGTGAAGTGTGGTTCCTGCCAAAATCAGTAGCCAGAGTAGCCGCCATTGTTGGAGATCACCGCTGCCACACGCCTCGGCATTGATTCAAAGAGACTTTGGATGAGTTCTTGGGGTACAGCAGACCAAGCAGCTTCCACACGTTGCCAAAGTTGATCTGCTGTGGCAGCTGGGGATGGAATCTGGGTCAATCGTAGAGCAAGCATGGACCACATGTTTTCTATCGGCGAAAGATCCGGAGAGCGAGGCGGCCAGGGAAGCAATTCAATCTGGCGATTGACGAAGAACCGTTGGACAATGTGTGGTCGCGCATTATCCTGTTGAAATATGGCTGTGGGCAAGCCCTGAAGGTAAGGATGGACAACTGGCTCCAACACCTCGGAGATGTAGCGCTTGCTGTTTAAAGTACCGGCAATGCGTACTAGAGGTGTGCGAGAGTGATATCCAATACCGCCCCATACCATAATACCCGGTGCAGGACCAGTGTAGCGGTGCATAACGCAGCTGTTCAGCATCCTCTCTTCACGGTGTCTCCAGACTCGAATGCGACCATCGTAGTGTTGCAGACAGAAGCGTGACTCGTCAGTAAAGACAATTTCATTCCATTCTGCCGTCCACATCCTTCTGTCATCGCACCATTGGCGGCGGAGACGTCTGTGGTTCTGCGTCAAGGGTAGACATAGCAATGGACGTCTTGCGGACAGACCACTCTGCTGTAAACGGCGTCGAATGGTACGCGCAGACACTGGATGATGCGTTACAGACTGCATGTGCTGTGCTATGGTTCGTGATGTGACTGAGCGATCCGTCACTGCCATGCGCACAATTTGCCTGTCATCACGTGAAGTGGTGCGCTGAGGTGGATGCGATCGAACACGCCGGTCCGTCGTACCCTCCTGCATCCAACGATCACATATCCGCATTACAGTTGTTTGGTTTCGTCCAACACGACTACCGATTTCCCTGAAAGATAATCCACAATCTCGGTAGGCCACTATCCTTCCTCTGTTGAACTCGGATACTTGATCAAAAGATGATCGCTGTTTTCGACGAGGCATAATTGATCGTTTTTTTTTTTGAAAAAAACACAAGAAAAACACAATTGCCGAACTTGAAATCGTCGAAATCTCCAAGCCTTAAATAGCGCTTTGAAGTGGCGCCACAGGCGCGCGTGATGTGCGTCTGCGCTGAAATGCTAATCATTTGCATATCTCACCTCTCCTAATGCATGTTGTAAATTTCATGTTATTTGCATGTTTCCTTCAGGGTGTTGCATTTACAGTGGCCAGCAGTGTATTTATATATATATATATATATATATATATATACATACACACACACACACATATATATATATATATCTATATATATAAAACAGTTCCGTAACTGACTCATTCATTCATTCATTCATTCATTCATTCACTTACTGACTGACATACAACGCACAGACCAAACCGCTGGACCTAAAGGGCTGAAATTTTGCATGCCGATTCTTCTAATAGTGTAGGGGTGCACTAAGAAAGATTTTTCAAAAATTCTTCTTACATTTTTTTAAATTAAATTTTTAAGCTGTTTTTTAAACTTTTTTTACGTTTGCTTTTAAAATAATACATGGGGGGGTTATAAAATTTATATCACGAGAAAGATCATAAAAATGCCTTTAAAATGAAATTTTTTTCGAATTTTTACCTCCATTTCCTGATTTTTGGTGAATTTTTAAAGATTAATTTTTAGAATTTAATTTATTAAATGTTGATCACGTGATTTCTTTTTCTGGTACTTTCAATAAATTTATCGTCACGTGCGTAACAATTAAATAGACAAAAAAAATACTTTTTTCCCTTGCTAATACGGCAGATGATTGGACATTATCCAAAAAAATATTGAAATACAATAAAAGATATTATGTTCCTCAAACTGTACTATATTCTTTCATAGGCATTAATTGCATACATTGACCGCTGTATTTAATTTGAATGTACTCCGTAGCGAAGCGCGGGTTTTCAGCTAGTATATATATATATATATATATATATATATATATATATATGTAATATAATCATTACATATCGTTCTTAAAAGGCAACCTGAAAAGGAAAATTAGCTCAAATTTACATGGCTGGAGCTAGACTCAGCCTGAAAGGAATTAGAATTTTGAAGCAGTCGTGTCGAATAGTTTTATTAGAGCGATAGTAACATCTGTCCATCTCAGACGACAGCTCGGAGCGAAGTGTAATATCACCCTTCAACCTTACGCGCTAGAAGCGATGTACATGTGTCTGTTATTTTGAAGTCTCAGCGGAATTTGGGGCTGGGGAGGCGAACCGACGCCTTTCTCGAGACATATACACGTGTAGAAATGGAACGTTTGCTGTTTTATGGGAAGTCCTGTTGCTATGGGTTTTTAAAGCGTTAAAGTAATGTTACTGGGGATTGGATATATATATATATATATATATATATATAACAAATTTATTATGATTTACATTAAACTGCCTACAGTATGGATAACACTTCCCTAAACTGTAACTTTTGAATGAAATTTTATGCCATATCTAACATATATCCCAGACCTTACACTATCTTATATTCATTGATTTGGTAGATTAGCGTTTTTTGAAAAGGAAAACTTTTTGGAGGTGAGAGTTTAATTTTTAAATGGGTAAAGTGAAAACAGTAAACTTAAATGCAAGAATACTGAATTTTAACTAACAGTCATTCTTAGTTGGAAGAAATGTTTTTACTGTGAAAGTGGCAGATACGATGCATATACATGTGCAAAAATTGTTTATATTTTATGATGTATATTACTTATATATGTACTAAATAAATATATGGTGATTACATATTACTTTTTGACCTACCCTTTTATTATTATGGATGTGTTTATGTTACTTTTGGCTTTCTATTATTGGCAGATGGAGTAAATCTGCCGAAAGATCCTGTGTGCTTAGAAAAAAAAAAATAATTACATTATATGCAGTTAATACTAATGGGACGTCTTTTTTAAAATAGATGTATTGATTCAAAAATACAGAAATAGGAGCTTCTTGAATTTAAAAAGACTAGCCGCTGCGCGACCAGCATGGATGCTTTTAGATTTATATTTTCTTTTGCAAAACAACTCAATTGAAAGTAACATATGTAAGGAATGTTACCATTACCTGTCATCATAAATATACGTTGTTAAGGGGTAGTGAAAACTCAGACAAAAAATTTATAATCATTGATAAATTCACTATAAGGCTGATTCTAAAACATCATGATTAAAAAATGTGAATTTCCATTACTTCAGAACAGAGTTCAAGATAAGTCTGAGAAACCCAACACCAATGATTTTAAAAATTATATCTCTCACTGTATGTACTATTTTTCAAAACTAAGATATCTACACTTTATCATTACATCAAATAAGAAATTGTTGGGGGAAATTTTCACTTATAAAATGGAGTGAAAATTCAGCAAATACTAAAATATAGTATAGATTACATTTCTCTCTGTATGTATTATTGTTCGCAATTCAGATATCTCCACTTAATCATATTAAATGAATAAATTAAAATTATTTCGTGTATAAATTAAAATTATTCATGAGTAAAATACAGCAATTAAATTGTACCAAATTACGTGCTATCGTCGAGCCACATGCGGACAGCCGCTATGTTTACATCTGGTAGTTGCAGCCATTGCCATTCGGATTGTAGAAATATCGTCGATTTTTGTGCCGCATACCTACGCGTTTTATATATATATAGATATCTTGTTGCTAAGTAAAAATATTAAACAAAATATTGATATAGCAAATAAAATAATTCTTTACAATTTATTTTATACTCTGTCCTGTAAGCCATGAACTTAAAAAAAAATTAACTGTCTTATTAATTTCAATGTAATAATCATCATTAAAAAATTATAACTTCTTAATTATCATTTAAAAATATGATAAAGAACATATGAGCAATTTAGAAGTTTCATTATACTTGTAATAGCAATAAATTGAATTTTAGTTCTTCAATGCTTAATTTCTCACAATTCTACTATGCATAAAAAAATTTCTTTGTTTTTTCACCTATTCCAATATTATATTTGAGGCATTGACTGCAAACATGCAGCTACATATTGCTTACTTTTGTGTAGATGGAAATAAATTTAAAGGTTTTGTTTTATATAAAATTGCCTTATAATATTCTGTTATTGCTTGAAACAGTGTCTGGCATCCCATATGTCTCTAATAGCAAAAAAAGAATTATTATTTTATACTAGTCTTATACAATATGGGTGTTTCATAGTTAGAAATTCATCTCTTTGAAATTAATATTTATATTTTCATAACTCTTCTGTAACACATATCTTTAGAAAGCTGAAAAATGTAGCATATTGTCATTGAATAAGTTTTCATTGTATATTTGCACTATATTGACTTAATTCAGAAGTATTTTATTTCTTTAAATAATAAACATTCTATTTTTTCTTTCAGGAGAGATGCCAAATATAACTGTGTCAAAGATATTAATTCTGTTATCCATCATTTCAAACTTGTGCTCTATTTATCTTGCATGTATTTTAATTTTCATTCTTCACGATTTTTGTATTGTTTGTGTGACTACTTACATAATCAATGCTTTCCTGCTAGTTTGTAGTATATTTCGGTACAGATTACATAAAATTAAGATGAAAGATGCTGAAAAAAAGTTTTCTTGAACATTGGTGTTGAATACATTGAAAATCAAAGCCAAATAATATATATGTATTCCAAATTTTGCTGTGATTGTTTAATATTATTTTTTAGTTGTTATATTTTTTATGAAAAGTCAACTATTTCTGTTAAAGTACAAAGTATTGTGTTATTTCTGGAGGATATTGTTAAAGTAACAATTCTTTAAATTTTCACAAAAGCTATTTATCCATTTATTTTAATAAAACTAATGTTAACCTTTAAAGAATACGTTACATTGAAGATTTTACCCTTTTTTTGGTTCTTTAATTATGACCTTTTTTCCCCTTTTAACTCTCAGAACATAAATTCAAAAGGTCATACAAAAGTTAGTCTTTAATTGAATATACTTTTCTATATACTTTCAAGTCACATCTAAAAATATGGAAAATGTGTACAATGAGATTTGATGAAGTTTTTATGTAAAAAAAAATGAAGTTTGGAAATTTTTCTCCAACAGATGAAAAAATATATTTATATATTAAATATTAATGGAGGAAAATACATAACAATTTAGCATACCATACACTAATTTTTTTACCTAATTTAATTATTTTAGTTAAAATATTATTTTGTGTGCCAAACTTTACTATCTTTGTAGTTTTTAACAATTATATTGTTATTTTTTTTAATGTTTTATTAAGCTATTATAATAGCTTTTACTAACAGTCTAGTATCTCTTGAAAATTTATTTTAAGACTATGAAAATATGTATTATTTTAAAATGCTATATAAATAAAAAGAAATGACTGCAAGGTAATATTTATTGCTCTAAGCCCCCCCCCCCCATTTCTACCTATTCAGTGCAACCCAAATCAAATTTCATATCCATTTTTAAAAAGTAAAGTATTTTGAAAACCACACAAATTTTTTAAAACCACAGGTAAAACATATTTTTAATCTACTTTTACAATGTATTTTGCACACATATTTATTAATAATGTGGCATAAGCTACCTTTCCATGATCTCACAGTAAGTAATTTTAGATATTTAAAAAGAAACTGTTTTGCAAAATCCTCTCTAATTTAAATTTATTGCTAGAAACTCAAAATTGAAATTTTTTGTTCAAATATCTGGGTAAATTATCTTTTTAAACATTCTCATATATTTCAGCTATTAATTTAGTGGCACCCCTTTTACTTTTCTTCTATTTTCTGTGATCCTTAGATTTAAAGAATAAATTAATGCCTTTTCCAATTTCACCCTTTTCAGTAAAAACTCCAGCTTAATCTACTTAGAACAGAATCATTTAAAAAAGAAATTAATTAGGTATTTTCTTTTTTTAATTAATGATTTCAAGCTTGCAATATTAGGTTATAGAAATTAGGAAATTTTGGAAGATACCAGTTTTGCAAGCTGGTGAAAAAAAGTACTATTTCTTATGAGACAAGAATAATAGAGCAAGGTTAAATCTGAAAAACAAATCATTCAAAAGACAATTTGATGACAAGTAGTCTATGTGATATTTCTTATAAAATTGAGTTTAGTATTAGCACCGGTGAAAAATGAAAATGTATTTATATTTTTAATTTCTAATATTCTTTGTTACCGAGGTTTCAACATGATATGAAAGATAGCTTTACAAGACTAAAAATTATTCAAATAAACTGTTTCAATATCACAAACACTGAATTAAAAGATAAAGATAACTTCATTTAAAATTTAATAATGTTGATTACTAACTCATCAAGTAGCTATTTAATTAAAAGCTCACACTTTTGAAAAATTACTTTATTATTATTATTATTATTATTAGCTACAGATAAATGCCAAATATTTATTTACCCAAATCTTTTATGGGGACAAGAGGCTATTTCTTGTCAGTTGAATTCTTGTAATTTCGAATTGTGGCTTAGATATCTGGGTAGTTATCTTAGGATGTTGTAGTAACTTATTTGCTGTTACCTATAAAAAGAACTATAAATAGTCTTCTTTCTAGTTGTAATTACTTCAAAACAAAGTTTAAGAAAGGAAATGAAAACTAATCACTGGAAATTTTAAAAGAACAAAATTTGGAATAACTTTACTGATAATCTCTCTTGAAACTTCTATTTGAGTTAATTAAAAAATAACCACGTTAATTCAAAATTTGTACAAAATGTTCATAATCAAACTTTTTATCACATAAGAAATTTTGATTATTTATGCAATTCAGCAAGTAAAGGTCTAACTGAGCAATGATGCTTTTAACTTTTCAGAAAAAATCGTTAGAAATGTCTAAATAAATGCCTTCTTTACCACTTTTTCAACCTTGAAGTATCATTAACTTATCATTAAATACTACGAACTATTAGTAAAACTTGTGTGAATAAATTTTAGATAGAACACATATTGCTCAGATTATGCACCTCTATCAGTTGCAGCAGATATCTCACCATTTACCTCCAAGTCCAAGACCCATCCCATTATTACAAAGTATAAAGTTAAAATTCATTATACCTTTCTTTCAAAAGTAAATGCAGACATTATTTTTGTGGATAGCAATGTCCCCCTCTCCCCCGATAATTCTTCAGCTAGAAATATTAAATGTATAGTATAACCTTTTAGCAAAAACAAATAGCTAAAAATGTCATCATTTAATCAAAGAATTTTAGATAGGTTAAATGTTGTACTTTTTATTATGAAATATTTTTATGAATGATATCTATTAATATGTGTTTCTAATTTTCTCTATATCATGCATGTACATGTTTTTTTCCCCATTCTCTAAACTAGTTTCCCATAATGTAAAACAATACATAATAAAAAGAATGTTGTGTTGAAAAGAATTTAATATCTTTTTTCCCCGCTAGCTTCAATGTAAATTTTATAAATATGTATGTAGAAAAATTGAGGAAGACTAAAAATTTTAGCTCATCTTTACTGTCGTTACTGTTTTTAATAAGTTACATCAGTGCTTGTATATATAAAAATCTAACCATACACCTATACCTCGCTATATATACCACCTATACCATACACCTATGACTGCTCTTTATATGGCATTTCGCTATAACAGCCTTTTTTAATTATGGCACATTTTCGATTTACGTCCCACAATATTTCGTTATAAGGCCACAACTGCGAAAAGTGATGATGGCAACATATTATAGCTTAGTATAGATTCTTCATGTTAATGTTCATCATAAGATTAAAACAGTTTTTAAACATTTTATTTTATGTTTTTTATTATATGTATACATACATACATACATGCATATGATTTGTTTTGTTTTTTTATTTATATGTTTATGTTTATTTTTTAATTTCTGTTTATTATTACATTGTTTTGTACTTTTATTTTTATGTAAGCATTTTTATAGGAAATAAAAAGAATAAAGTGCTTTATGAAGTAAAAATTATATTATTTATGAAAAATTGGAGCAGATTCAATTAAATTTGTATGGGTTTGTATCAAAATAATTGATTTGTTATACAGCTTTTCACTTTACGGCCAACTTTTCCGGAATGTATCTAGGCCGTAAAGCAAGGTATGGGTGTATTTAATGTAAAATTAGGTTGCATAAATATTGTTGAAAAGTCTAAATTTTTGACAAGTAATAATTTACTCTTCTCAAAACTGAAGTATAAATTTATAATCATGGTTTTTCTACTTACATGCACTTGAATAACAAATGTTCTATTGATGATAAGCATTTAAAAATACTTTTTAGGTGTGTTTTTGACCATTGGGTTTTGCTATATCCCAAGTAGTAATAAATCAAAACTATTTCTATAAAAATTTAACATGCTTCTATCCTTTCTTTTTACATAATTTGTTAGGTCTAGTATGATACCATACTATTTGTTAATAAAAGATCTCACACTTTTCAGGTACATTGTTATCTGAAGATGCATAAAGATATTGTGCTCCATATGCATATTTTTGCAAAACCTTTTACTCATGTAAGGAAGTTCTTATAGTTTTTGGCAAGGCTTTTAAACCACATCAGTAATATTTGATAAAGAAATCATTTACATTATACATTAATATATTTTAGACGAGTAGTTTTTTAGCCTTTTATTGGTGAAATCTGGTGTTATTTCTGTATAGATTCCTTTCTTTCATCCTTTAGCTCATGTTTGTTATCCATATATATACTTCAGAGGAAAATTTGTGAAGTTAAACATTTGTCAGTGGAAAGCATATTTCACCAGTAAATGGTTTGTTTAAATATAGAAAGTTATATTTTTTATCTTGATGAATATTTTATATGAAAATTTCTAGTAATTATTCAAAACTTTTCTACACAATATAAATATTGAACTATACAGAATTATTCCATGGTTGGATTTTAAAAAGTACTGATAGAGATTATTATAATTTTAGCATCTTTTTCTTTCCCCTATTATCGAGCTATTTCACATATTTAGTGCATTAATGTCATAAAGTTTAAAAGTTTTAAACATAATGAAAAAAGATAACAAATTGCCTCTCATATAAATCCTGTTATATTTTATAGAATTTTATAAACAAATTTGAAATAATCTTCCAAATTTTAATCCTTAAAATAATTTCAAAATATGGATTTGACATCGTAGTGTCCGTTAAAAAAGGAAGTAGTAATCACTTGGTCCTCTAAGCTGAATGAATTTATTAGACATTATGGAACAACATGACAAAATTTTCAACAGCATACTCTATTTTGGGATTTGTTTAAACATTACATAATTTTATGACAGTGAGGAATTTGTATTCCATCTTATTAAAGAAGCTTTTGAACTTTACTGAACATTAAGTTGTAAATATTGAAATAAGTATAAAAGCACTGTGTTGAATTAGAAGGAAAGAATATTTAAAGAAGTGTTACTTTTTAAACATGCTTGTTAAATGAATTATTGTGAAAAACTTTGTCTTGGTATGTGATATAAAAATTCATGAAATAAAGCATAAAAAATTTTAACGTTTTTTATTTTGATATGTTGAGCATGTAAAAATATTAAAAAGCAAATGCAAGAAAAAGCGAAGTAATGACACAATCATCATAACATGAAAACAAAATGTAGTAAGACTGACATAATCAAAAAATGCATTTTGAATGTAACAAATTGCTTGAACAGGGACACTCATTCACATTTGTTGTAAACCCTGGTGCTTTCAATGTCATCCACTTTACATATCTATAAAAAAGAAAAACATTAACTCACATTTAAAAACTAAAGGTACTTAATTTTCCATTTTATAAGACCTGAAAAGTTGATACAATACAAATTAATAGCAGTTAGTTTATTTTTTCATTTACACCTGTTAACGAAAAGTTCCAATTATATATCATATTACAATGTTTTTAGTTAATTGAAACAGCTTCAGAATCATAACTGCATTGGAAATGTTTTTGTAATGTTTAACTCAAAAAAACAGTGTGTGAATTACAGTTAATAATATTATTATTATTATTATTGTTCATCATACTGAATCAATGAGAGAGAATAGTACTGAACTAGCAGGAACAATGGTAATCTTACTTGATAGTATTTTTTGACTATGGAAATTTATTATATTGTTCAACAATTGTATCATTCCTCCTATACTACTTTTATTTTTGATTTGCAGCACAGTATTGCAGTCTTCACCTACTTGCATTTTACATGTAGATTTTCAGAAACTAAATCAATGCGTATGTAAATTGCAAATTGTTAATAAACCAGATTAGTAAAGTATTAACCAGATAAGTGTTAAACAGCTGTTTGCCTCTTAATATTTGCTTTATATTTCATGTGATAAGAATACTTACTTTTGTAAGTTTTGAGTATAAATATCAATTTTCAAAACTGCCAAAAACTGTATAGTTGAAACTAGAAAATTATCTTCAATATTGATTTAAAAATGCATTCAGATATTATTGAATTAGCATTTATTTTCACATTAATTTATAGAATCAAACTTTAGTAAATTTATCCAAAACAAAGACAGTGTGCTATTTAACTATAAATGGGCAAAAATGATAACTTTTTAAAAAACTTATAATAAATTCTGTTATTTTATGAAATTAATAAGCTCACACAGGCCTTGAAATATAGAATTGATAACTGCAAAAAGTATTAAAATAAATATGTACTTATGTCATAGTTCTAACAGAATCAAAAAATTAAACCACATAACTAACATAATTTAAAATAATCTTTTCCAAAAGGATCTTTCATATACCTCAATTTTTAATGTAAAAATATTAGTTATCAGCTAACTTTACTTAGTTGGCAGAATTACTAATAATGAATTAAAGAAGCTTGTTGGCATTTTAAAGAAACTGACTGAAACAAAATTAGATTGTAGAGAGACCAAAGAAAATAATTTAAACAGTTACAAAGATCTATGCTCACAGCAGATTGCCCATCAAGTTAGTTTCAATGATTACTATTGATAATAAATATTTGCTGAAAATGAGGAGAGGAAAATACGCATAACGAAATGTTCTAGTCTTCTGGCTGAAAGGGAATCAGCTCCTTAAAGTGAATGATAAAATCAATGCTTTAATTTTAAAATTAGATTTGTGGGAATCTTATGTGAAAAATAATAATAAGCAATGTTTTAAACAGCTAAGTGATTTTCTAATCAAAAATGGAATAAATTTGAATAAAGATGTTAAAGACATAAATCAGGAGCATATTTTACAATTAAAAACCACTATCAGGTACTACTTTCCTCAACAAGAAGAGTCCCATGACTAGATTAAAAATCCATTTCAAAATTTCAATAAAAATCAGAATTTATTGCTGACAGAACAGGAACAACTGATTGAACTATAAACAGATTCTAAGTTAAAATGCAGATACGAATGAGAAAATCTTGATTTTTGGTTAAAAATTTACATGGAATATACTCAAATTTCTGCAAAGCTATAAAAGTCTTAATAACCTTCATTACAACATATTTGTACGAAAAGTCATTTTCAACATATGTTGGAACAAAAACAAAATGCAGAAATAAATTGGATGCTGAACATTAAATACGTTTATAAATAATGACAATAGACCCCGACTTTAAAGTTTTGTTCAAAACAAAGCAAGCTCATCCCAGTCATTAAAATTGAAAATTTTATTTGTACATATTAACTTTATTTTGTAATGATTTTAACTTTTATTACAATATAATAAAAGAATATTAAAACTTTTGCTTTATATGTACTACCTAGATTGTGAATATTCTATTGTTTATGATCCCGAGTTCCATGAAATAATTTTATACTCATTAGGGTTCCTTAAATTGACAAAGTTTGAAGACCACTGCACTAAAGGGATAATTTACTTGGGAAGAAATTGTATTTATAAAATATTTTAAAATCTGACATTTTTGGCAGACAATGATAACCCTTAAGAGATGAGCTTTTTAGGTATCTAAACATTTTCTACAATTAGTATACCTAATTATGTACTCTAAGGATAAACTTGCCAGGTTACAAAAAACTTCTTTATGATTTTTTTGCCATTTTATTTTAGTTACTACACTTAGTGTTGTTTCTGTTTAACTCTATATGCATTTTGGACATTTCAAAAGAAATATTGGTACTTACAGTTTTCATTTGTTCACCATCCATTTCTCGGATGATAGTGACCTCTTTATCTCCACTTTGTTTCTGCACCATCTTACCATCCTCAAGAGTGATTGTTGTCTAAAGGAAAAATTAGCAACTAAATCAAATGCATATTTCTTAAATATAAATTGAGTTCAACCATTTTTTTTTCAAATAAAGCTATATTTGAAGGACATCAGAAATCAGGTACATAAAGGAAGCCATTAATATTCCTGAACTGTCACCTTAGGAACATTACCCCCCCCCCCCCTTTATAAAGAAACAAAATTTTCAGCAAGGTCTGTTAATACAGGCTATATGTATCTCAAATTTAAAAAAAAAAATTATATCCACTTTTGTACTGTCTTTTAATATAAATGTCTGCACTCTTTGCCAATAAAAAATAAATAAAAAAAAAATTCTTTAAAAAAGCTTGGGAAATTTAAAAAAATTTTATCCATTAAGTTAAAGACAATAAATACACTTTGAGAAATGTAAACTATACAAGATGAACAAATATTCTCTTGAGAATGTTACTTTACATGATAAAAAAAATCTTGATAAATTTTACATCTAGTATCTTTTAAATACCACAATTAAGATTATGTTCCAAAGTATCTACTTTTTCTAAAGGTTAAATAACAAGTGAATTAACTAAATTATATACAAATAAAGCAATTTTTGCAAATACAGATTCTCAAGAATTGATACTGGGAGAAAGCCATTTTTAAAAATAAAACAAAAACATAAAAAAAATTTAGGTAGTTTAAGTGCATTAAAGGTTTATAATACTCTATAAAATATTTTTTCTTCTCTTTGAATAAGTTAAACCAGTATAGGTCTTAATTATCTTATATCATGAGAAGGTAATACTTACTTGACTTTTTATCCTCAAGAGAATCGAAATTATATAAAATAATGCATTTTAAGATAAATAAAAAACCCAATATTTTTTGGTTACAATTTTTTATAATATACACCCAATAATCAAACTGTATCTTCAAAAAAGCATATATATATATATATATATATATAAATAAATATAAAATTGCAATATTTGATGGTAAATTATATATACACAAGGAAGGGATACGATACAAATAAGGTTTTTTACTCCACCATGGACCGTGGAGGTATTCTGATAAGGAAAGGTGGGTCGCTAGCTGAAAAAGGTTGGGAACCACTGGTGTAGATGATTGGACAGGATGCTTATGTACCCGTCACCTGTCAGAGTCATCTTTAGATGAATCAGGGGATGCCATGACAACTGCACACACCCTATACCATCAGAAAGACTCTACCAGCTGGATCAGTCCCAGGTTGACATGTACGGTCCATGGATTTAAGAGGTTGTCTCCATACCTGTACATATCCATCCGACCAATACAATTTGAAACAAGACTCATCAGACCAGGCAACGTGTTTCCAGTCATCAACAGTCCAATGGAGGTGTTGGCGGGCCCAGGCAAGGCATAAAGCTTTGTGCCGTGCAGTCAACAATTGCACACAAATAGGCCTGAAGGTCCAAAAGCCCATATGAATGACAGTCCTTTGATCAATTTGCATGCTGACACTTGTTGATGCCTCATCATTGAAATCCATAGCAATTTGAGGAAGTGTTGCACGTCTATCTCGTTTAAGGATTTTCGTCAGTCGTCAATGGTCCGGTTCTTTCAAGGACTTTTTCCAGCCGCACCACTGTTGGAGATTTGATGTTTTACCGGATACCTGATATTCACGATACACTAGTGAAATGGCTGTGTGCGAAAATCCAAATTGCATCGCTACCTTGGAAATGTTATGTCCCATCTCTCGTGTGCCGACTATAACACCACATTCAAAGTCACATAAATCATGATAACCTGCCATTGTAGTAGCAGGAACGGATCTAACAGCTTCGTCAGACACCTGTTGTCTCATATAGGCGTTACCAACTGTATCGTGTTACACTGATTGCTTGCATACCTTCGTTATTTGCATATGCATGCTTGTACTAGTTTTTTTTTTTTGGCTCTTCAGTGTGCAATTCTAGAAATCTACCAACTAGTCAATTAACTTGAAAATTATTTTTTTACTAATGATTTCAATATTGAACGAACTATACAATTCCAATGTGATTTATTAATGATTATGTCATGTCATGTTATGAAGAATCATATAAAGAACTAACAAAAATAAAATCACAGCGTCCGATATCTGAATTCGTATTCAAACCAGTGAAACAAGAGGAACACAAGATATTAATTTTATTCAAGATACATTTGCAGATATATTGCCATTAAATATTTCCACAGACGAAGATGATTTTTCGCCACCGAAAAACAAGAAGAAACAGACACATTTATTGTCTAGTAGTGACACCGAATGATTATGTTATATGATGTATGTATTAATAAAAATAAAATATTTATTTTAAACCACTTGTGACTGTCACACTTTTTCAATTAAAAAAATAACCCTATAAACATAATTAAAATAATCCCCATGTAAAAAGAGCATTGGGTGTATTTGAATCTTCCATCTGATAACGCTGTGCGCAAGAGAAACAAAATTTGAAAAATTGACATTAATTAGATTTCAAGATTCTGGAAAATAAACTGTTGAACCATCAATTTGGTAACAAATGTAAGACAATTTGAATTAACAGTTTCATGATTATACAATTCATACCAACCTTACAAATACTGCCATCCATTCGAGTTTCTTCAAATTCTTCATCTAGTTTGAATTTGATTTCAGATGTCTTGAATGTGGTAGTTGTCTTAAGAATGAAAAAATCCCCATCTTGTTTGATTTCAACAACAGGTTTGGAAAGTGCACCAGCTTTGCGCATAACTAGATTTACACCTGAAATTTAGAATAAATAATTATTTTCATACTACAAATAAATTTAAAAATTGTGCTAAGTTTTCCAATCATGTTCTAGATTCCATGCAAACAATTTTACATACTATGAAACTAAGTCATGATGTGGGAATTATTTTAATGTGATAGCAAACAACAAGTAATTTCTATGAGGCCGTTTGTTAATCTTTGAATTCGGTTTCAAAGCTAGCAAACTTACAACGACCTAAGGATAAAAGTTCCAAGTGAGCTGTCGGAATGAGTTCAATAGCAATTAAATTCAAGTAGTCTAACCGTTAACAAAAATTGGTAAATACCATCTCTCAAAATTTATTTACCACATTTTATCAAAGATGAATTCGACTTTTAGATAAAAATGGTCCAGAATATTGAGAACTGTATAATATAAGACAACATAATACACATTATACAGCAGGTATAATGGAAGAGATAGGCCAATAGCGCCCTTACTAATGGGAGTATATATCTGTACAAACCGAAACAAAGTACGCATCTTATTAAAAAGAAGAAACAAAATCAATCAAGAAAAAATTTTAAATATTACTGAAACATTAAATATCGTTTCAATTACATTTAAAAATCGAATGTACGCACTGACTATACTAATTTCTAGTTTTCCAGAGTTGTTGTTTGTTTTTTTTTTTTCGTTGGAGAACGCTTGCCGAATTCCAGTGCATGGAGTTTATTATGAACAGACCGAAAGCACTTACTACGGTCTACAATGTTGAAACAACATTAGTTGACACTTCAGGAGCACTTAAACAGAAGGGTCTGTCGATACTAGCTTTATGATGGCTCTCCGCTATTCCAGATCAAGATTTATTTTCTCTCTTTAATTATGTACCGAACGAACACTAGAAAAGTTTATGCTCTAATCAAATTCGCCGCACGATGACCGAATATCATCGGCCTTCAATCCGAATCCCGTGGTAGTTGTAGGCATTTGTAGTACTTAGGCATCTGTTTTAAGCTGAAGGTCGCGGTCAGTTAAGCCGTCGTGTAACAAAAAATGACCACCCCTACCATGTTACAATTTCAAGATCACTAAAATCACTATGCGATAAATACTAGCTCGCATTGCATTGAAAAACTCCTTTACTTCTGTTACGGCAGCTGAAAATAACTCAACTGCCGCCGATTAAATCTGATAAAATAACTTTTATAAAAGGTTCTCTGAAAGAGAGAAAAAAAAAAACCGTTTGCTACATTAATTTGTTTAATGTTATGTTTGCCTTAAAACAAAAAATTTTTAAATTAAATTTTGATTTTTAAAAATACATTTATAATTTTCGCCATTTTTATCAGATGCTTATATAAGTTCTTTTCTCTTCAAGTCTATCCTTAAATGACCCGTTCCTGTAAGAAGTAATACATTGTTTTTTAAAGCTCATTCGGGAGAAAATTTTTTAATTTTATGCCTCGCTCCATATCTTCATATCCGAAATATACTCGTAATCCAGTGAATTTTATTATACACAACTACTTCGCTTGAGACCTTTTACTTGGCAGATATGAACGCAACGTATCAGCTTAGAAACACAGATAACTGAGTTTGTAAGACTGCCGAATAGAAAAATTTTAACATCAATATTTTGTGGACTTGAGTTGTAACAGCAACAAAGGTATCGTGTGGTATGCGTTTCTGCGAAACGGGGAAAGCAGATGGAGGCTCATGAGTCAGCTTTATGTTGGAGCTCTTGTTAAAAATATTTTGGCACAATTTCTCATTTATTAATACAGTAAATAAATACAAATCATCAGATGAAGAATCATACTCTTAATTAATTCTCAAAATTGCTAACGCCGTCCTTACAGCTCATGAACAATTCTGACTCTTGATGGACTCGAAACTAACCAACCAATAAGTGCAAACCCCCTTTTTTTTTTTGGCCAACTATGTATAGTCATTTTATTCCCTTACGTTATTCTGGCACTTTCTTAAATATCATCCCCCTCCATAATGTAAGTAAAAATTTTAAAATATTATCTACTTCAAGAATAACGTAATACATGCTACAACCCCCCCCCCCCCCTACTTTGCAATGTTTCAACATCTACCCCAAAACAGATATTTTTCTGTTTCGAAAAGTATTGGGTTGGCCAAAAAGTTCGTTCCCCCCCCCCCCTTTTTTTAAAGATGGCTCTAGAACAAATTTGTTAAGATTCTGTTGACAGCTGTCATATGAGCATAAATTTAAAATAAAAACTTACCAAAATTGGTTCATTTTTATGCAGCCGTTTTAATATTGAATATGGAGAAAATAACCAACATTTTCGGAATTATATGCGTTATTAATCCAAGAAAGGTAGAAACGTAACGGGAAAAAAAAATGAAGAGGAAGAAGATTTGTACTGTGTATGGAAAAGGTGCTGCAACTGATCGAAACGTGTCAAAAGTGGTTTGCGAAATTTCGAGAGACAGAATTCTCGCAGGGCGATGTTCCAAGATCGAGTAGACCAGTTGCAGCTGAAAGCGATCATATCGAAACATTAATTGAGACCAATCAACGTTATACCACACGGGAGAGAAACCCGACATAATCAAAATATCCAAATAAAGCATTGAAAATCATTTGCATCAGCTCGGTTATGTTAATCGCTTTAACATTTGGGTTTCACGTAAGTTAAGCGATAAAAACTTTCTTCACCGTGTATTTCCACATGCGATTCTCTGCTTAAGCGTAACAATAACGTTCCGTTTTTGAAACAAATTGTGATGATCGATGAAAAGTGGATACTGTACAATAATGTGGAACGGAGGAGATCGTGGGGCAGACGAGGTAAACCATCGCCAGCCACACTAAAGGTCGGTCTTTATTCAAATAAGGTGATGCAATGTATATGGTGAGATAATTCTGTATTATGAGTTCCTTCCATAAAACAAAAAGATTAATTCCAACAAGTATTGCTCCCACATAGACCAAGTGAAAGCAACACCCGACGAAAAGCGTCCGGAAACACAAGAAAACGCATTATCTTCCATAACGCAAGGACATTAGAATAACGCAAGAACGCATTTTTCTTTGATGATTAGAAAAAACTATTACAGCTTGGCTGGAAAGTTCTGATTCATCCGCCGTATCCGCCTGATATTGCGTCTTCGGATTCTAATTTATTTCGGTCTTTAAGAAATTCTCTTACTGGCAAAAAATTCAATTCTCGGGAAGACTGCAAAAGGAACCTGGAACAGTTCTTTGCCTAAAAATATAAAAAAATTTGGGGAGGATGGAACTATGAAGTTGCTTGAAAAATGACAGAGGGTAGTGGAACAAAACGGCGAATGCGTTGTTCAACAAATTTATTCGTAAAAATGAAAAAATTGTCTTTATTTTTACCTGTGAAAACGACCAAAATTTTTGGTCAACCCAACAACTTTTAACTGTATTCTCAGAAAGCATATAATATAAAATTCAAACTAGAATCCAAAAACTTTAGTAAAATAGCAATTAACTGAGCTGTTAATTGCTTAAATGATTGGTTAATGATTGGCTAAATGATTTTCGCAGCACTGCGAAAATCATTTTTGAAAGAAAAGAAAAGTATTTAAAGAGACACTGAAATCCGGCCTCCAATAAAGCAAATTCTACTACTACGACACTGGGTTAAGGAACCGTGTAGCTTAATTGCGAATTCGGCTAATAGAGTTAATAGACATCTTGTGAAAACCTGTATTTTTCCGAGATGTGAATTATTTCCTCCAAAGACGATCAAGTAAATCTCAACGCGTCAATCTTTCTACCTCTTTATCTTATCCAAATTACAAAAGAAAAGATTTGTTCATTATGACGGTGTTTGACACATTCATAAAGAAAAAAAAATAGCAATATTAGGGGTTAAAATCAATCAACGTAGATGTGGTTCCAACAGCTTCACTAATATATTAATATTAACCTAAAAAATGAAGAGCTGTAAAGCTCTCAATTCTCCAATCTACCATAATGCTACTAAAACAGCTGGCGGAATGCCAAATAATAATAATTCCCGTTCGTTTAGCAACTGCAACAGAATACTAAAAAATTATATTACAAGGATTTTATTGAGAACGTGACACCGCTAATTCTATAGTGAATAACATATATAAGGTGTCTGTCAAACCATATTTTTAAGAGAGAAGTTAAGAAATCTTAACTTTAATCGATTTCTTAAGACCTTGAGCTTTATGATGGGATATTTCATTTGTTTATTAGTATAATTCAAACACATTTAAAAATTTTATATACAGTGGAATCCCGATCGATCGTTTTCGGATCTATCGTTTTTCCGTATGTGTAGTTCATTTTATCCAGTCCCAACGATCATATTGCTTTGTTATGTTTCCGCATCTATCGTTTACCCGCATTTATCGTTCATTTCAATCGGTCCCTTGAAAAACGATAGATCGAGATTCCACTGTAGTGAAGAATATTTAAAATTAGGAGTAGGATGAAAAAAAAGCGTAGGTGCAAGTTCATAATAGGTACTTACGAGAAAACTGGCTCACCGTTAAAAATTATTATTTCAACACAACACAAGGTCATAAGCATTAAAAACATATTGATTCCAACAGAAGCCAAATGTTTGCACATTAACACTGAATAAGACTTTAATATTTGGGGGTAAGGGAAGTTACATGAAAATTGCGTATTATTAAATAATACGTCCGAAAACAAAAGTTCTGTGGAAAAAAATATAAATAAATAAATAAATATATATATATATATATATATATATATATATATATATATATAGAGAGAGAGAGAGAGAGAGAGAGAGAGAGAGAGAAAGAAACATTCTGATAAACTGAATCGACTAGATTTCCGTGATGCGTTTCCCCCACAAACATTTTAAAGCTCATTTTAAGCTTATATTTTTATGCTATGTTAAGTTAAACATTAATTAACACGTTTCTCAACGAATGAGTGAAAATGGTTGAATAATTGTTGATATGAATCATCCAGCATGCAACTCTCAGAACACTTGAAAACGAAAGGGCTTGCTTGAGGTTTTGAAACTATGACGACACAATACTTCCGAAATTACTGACTTAGTCATTCTGAGGCTAGTTTGCATAATCAAACTGTCCTTTTTTTCTGTGAAAAAATAAAATAAAATAAAAGAATTGTTATGAATGTTAATATCAAGTTACGATCCGAATTCAATACGCCGCAACAGTTGTCGAATGAGAAAACCACAAACTCTTTCGATCGGTCGCTCCTTAGGGCCTGTTCACATAGGAGTCCATTGCGTAGAGTTAAGGGAAAGATGACGTTGAGACAAAAATAAACCAATCATAGGCGTTAAAAATTTCATTGCTAATCGTTTGGAGGTTTGTCATTGGTTAAATATACTTCAATACTTTAACGCTCCGCAACGGACTCCTATGTGAACAGGCCCTTAGAATGATGAGAAATCAAGCAGTGCGAGAAAGCTTAAGATAAATTTTCTATTTTCCCTCTTTTATAGATTCTTGTGTGCCTTAACTTTTTAAATAACGCCTAGCGACGAAAGAGTGCAAGAGTCAGGGCGTTCCCAACGATTGTTCTATCTACTCCTACACAAAAGCAAAACAATATTTTTGAATACAAATGAGGCTTTTCATGAATGCGGGGAAATAATGCTGTATCACTGAGTTTAAACAGTTAATTATAATTAAACGCAGCCAATTCCGCAACTGTGCAGAATGAAAACACATTTTTGTGGAAAAAGTGCATCCAGAAATATACAGCAGCAGCTTTCCGTTTCCACATTGCTGTCCACCCCTAAATTATTATAAACAAGCAAAAAATTCAACTATGCAGTAATCAAATTTGCAGTAAATATTTTTTTTTCTTCTCTTTTGCCTGCGTAATGTGTATATTCAGAAAGACTTAAAAGAGTTTGAAATAGGTTATGATGTACATTCGTCTTAAAATACACAGAAAAAACTAACACGATTTTACGACATTTTTTCCGGGAGGACGTAGATGTTTAGACGTTAAAGACATAAAAAAAAGTTATTGAAACATATTTATTGCATTGCTCTCTTATCGTTGGCAGAACGGAACGCGCATATCCGGGTCGCTTTAGATAGCTGATGAAAAATGAATAGTTGATAAATGCTCCCTTATTTGCTAACTGGAAAATAATTGTTTAAATACCGGTAAACGTTATTTTAGAACTATAAACAGATAATTCATTTATTTTACAAAGTCTTTTTTTAAGCATGACATATTTCACGTTTCTACTAAAGCAGGAAAATATTTTTCGTCTCCAGACGATTTAAATTTAGTTTTCTAAAAACAAAGATGTTTTAAACCGAAGAACCGTCCTAGTAGATGCTTTTTTTAGCTACTTAAGCTAACTCACTTTTTTTCTTAGCTAACTCACACAACGCAACGATTTCTCCCCGGTTATTATGCAAGACTCGAAATTTCACAGTTCAAGAAGATCCAGTTTTTAAACACATGCATCACGGTAGACAACTGAAGGCAAACTGAAACTGCGACCACGTAGTACATTTAAAACACTTTACAGTGTGAAATCTACATAGCTAAGGGGACAAATTAATAATTAAAAAAAATTATTTCATCCAGCTTGCGGTTGAATTTTTATCAGACCAATATCCCCACCCCTCCCCCAAGCGGCATTCTCAAAATCATTTCCCTGCAAAATTCTTACCGCTGTAAAATAAATAAAATAAAACACTAGACCACAGAATTTTACTAAAGTAAGGATTTTACCCTAACGCATATATAAATGTAATTAAAGAGGTTCATCTTAACTTTAAAATGCACTGTATTATAATACAATCAGGCTTTTAACTCATATTTTAAGTAAAGAGAACAGCCAGATACACAAGTATTCGTTATTGAAGGTAAAAGGCAGCATGGCGACTTTACATTCATGACGAATCTCTCTGTAACAGATTTTCCACCTAGAGCAATATGCTCGGCATTTTAAATAAAAATTTAAATTGTCTACTTTCTCGGAGATTTCAGCAATTACTGGGATTATACGAGAGTAATCACACGTATTCTTATAACAGTCAGATCCAGCATTAGAAAAAGAATTGTCCAGTAAAACATGAGAATTTCTAAATTGAAAGGATGTTGTCATATAGCAATTTTTCCTCAAAACAGAAAGAAAATAACTAATCCAGGTATAAAGAAAACATTCAATATATATATATATATATATATATATATATATATATATATATATAGAGAGAGAGAGAGAGAGAGAGAGAAAGAAACAGATTCTGATAAACTGAATCGACTAGATTTCCGTGATGCGTTTCCCCCACAAACATTTTAAAGCTCATTTTAAGCTTATATTTTTATGCTAAGTTAAGTTAAACATTAATTAACGTTTCTCAACGAATGAGTGAAAATGGTTGAATAATTGTTGATATGAATCATCCAGCATGCAACTCTCAGAACACTTGAAAACGAAAGGGCTTGCTTGAGGTTTTGAAACTATGACGACACAATACTTCCGAAATTACTGACTTAGTCATTCTGAGGCTAGTTTGCATAATCAAACTGTCCTTTTTAAAAAGACAGAATAAACAGCCTACTGACAAGTACATATAGAGTGACAACGATTAAGGAAGATTCTTAAAATGCAAAAATGAATGAAATTTTTCATATTTTCATACAAACTTTTCAATACTTCTTAACGAAAAATATATTAGTATCTTAGTACCGTCATCCAACTTATATTTTCGAAAGAATTAATTTATTTCCCACTTAACCGCTTTTAACCAATGTTACAAATGATAGCATGGATCATTATAAGTTCCACAGATCACTGCAAAATTCTTTTTAATTAAGTCTCCACAAACAATCTCTAGTCTACACAGTTAACTGCTTCTGCGAATAACTGTAAGACGACAAGGCCAAAGTAATGCATACTGTAGGTGTTCTTTGAATGTGTCTGCAGCGATAACCAATATCAGAGGCAGTTTACTTGTCAACTGCCGTCATCGCCTTTCATGTTTTGTTTTAACCCTTTGCCGATATACAAAAAGAAACTAAGAAGGAGAATTTTCCTATTTGCTCTAATCTAGTCAAAACGATTTTTTTTTAAATTCAAACTTCATAAATATATAAGCTTCAAGCTGCCACATCACAAGTCCAGGGTTGGACCCTGTGGCTGGGCAAGGTCGACTCAGTCTTTCATCCCATGGTCAATAAAATGAGGACCAAGCTTGTTCGGGAACTAACTCTGGGGTCCCGGGGCAGGCTGACAGAGACATATGCTGTATGGCAACCCAAGCCTAAGAAAGCGGAGATGGGCACCACGGGCCTTGGTCAACACCCCCTATATCGGATATAGGGGGTGTTGCCTTGGTTCACAATGGACTGTTGCGCCATTGGTTAGTTAAATATATAAGATAGCCAGCCACTCTAGGTAAAAAATATTATCTTTTACTAACTTTATTTGTTTCTAAACTCATTTTCTCTATTAAACTTTCTCTGGTCGCAGAAATTCGAAGAACATTTAAATTACACTATCTTACAAACAGCTCCTTTTTACTAACAACTCCACCGACATAGTAATATGGCAAGCTCCTGAAAAATAAAGTTACTTTTTAGAAGTCGAGGGTATCCAACTACCCAGGCACTTCTACACAGCCTGATTGATTGATTGAGGTAATAATTTTTGTAGACAAACTTTTTTTTTAAAATTTTCATTTTGCTCCTAAAGAACAAAATAAAAAGGGAAATTTTAAAAGTATGGTATTTAAATTTTATAGTTTCAATTTTAAAATAAAATATCTCGAATAATTATCATATTTAGGACCGATATTAGTTTCGCATTGGGGTAGAAACAATAATATTAATTAACCTAAATACTTATTCTACTGATGTACGCTGCGGTTCAGATTCAATCCATTGCGTTTATTTTTTTCTAGCGTTATGTCTCTTATTGTAAAGTGGTCCCCGTATTTGTTCATTTGTGTATTAGTATGGTTGCGGGGATTATTTTACATGTGGTTTGTGGTTTACCACAACGTCCATGTCTCTGAATTTTTCCACATTTTAACTCATCCAACCACATTGGTTGCATTATATTGTCAGATTTCTTGACTGCATTCAATAAAAATTAACGGTTAATAACGAAAAATTATGAAAAGTACATACAGAAGAAGTAAAAATTTTAACTGTAGATTCAAATTTTAAATGAAAAAGTAATGAATAATAATATTAAAATTCAGATCTTTCATTCCAACAATTTTGGTCAGTGCAGTTCCACTTGCACAATTAGTATACAATTCTTTATTTTCCTATTTAAAACGCCGATGAACAAAAATAAATGGAACTGAAAAAGGAATGAACAAATACAATATATTTATATGTTTCTTGTTAAACATACTTCCAAAACAGGCACGCTCTGTTTCCCCGATATAATTAAAAGAAAAAGGAAAAAAAAAAAAAAAAAAAAGAAGCAAGCCACGTTTCTCTAAAGTGTTCTGCGTTACGAAATGGTCTCTTCGTGAAAGTGATGCTCCTCTATCCGACTTACTGCCGAAATCGATCGCAGAGACCAGGGTCAAAAAAACTTGTGCACGTGCGATCGACTTGGTCTCTCAAGCCCTAGTTAAAAGAATGGTCATGCGGATAAAATTACTGAATATAAGTTATCGATAAACAGGGCTTTAAATTTTTTACCGACATCGTATTCGAAATTATTAAACCAAGGCTTAAGTTAAAAGAACGATTATGCGGATAAAATTACTGAATATAAGTTACCGATAAACAGGGCTTTAAATTTTTTACCGACATCGAAATTATTAAACCAAGGCTTTTTAAGGGGAATGAACTTTTCGGCAAACGCTAGGAATACAGTTGAATCTCGACCACCACGGATTCGATTATTTTCCAGACATCAAAGTTATGCGTGTTTAAATCAATTAGGCAAGGGGTAGCAGGCATCTTTATCGGTACCAGGAAACAGTACCTGTCACGTAAAGAGTGAATATATTGGGGAAAGCAGGAAAAAGAAAAAAAAAAAAAAATTTCATGACGATTACAAACACCTGTCACCACGTACATGTCTGATGTGACTAAACCGCATTTATTCCTCACTGCACGTCACACTTTTTACATTTGTAGCGCTAGCCACATGTCAGAGATAAGCGGCATACATTTATATTGATACCATATGTTACGACTTTATTACCGTGCTAGGTTACTATAAAGTAATTACTGCTTGTATAACTTATTTAAAAATTTAAGTGTAACTTATAGCATTCCGCTTATAGATTTCAAACGAATGGCTCTAACGCAGTGGTTCTTAAACTTTTTAATAATCTCCACACCCCTTGAATCTGAAAATTAGCTGTCGCACCCTCTTAAAAAATGTTTCTATTTTTTTATTAAGAAAAGATATTTATTGCAAGATAATTTATTTACTGCATAAAACAATTAATACATTTACAATACATACTATATTATTACATATAAAACAATATCTACATGTTTAATGGTTACGTTGTTGTTTGTTCATAATTATCCTTTTTTTTAATTATTATTTTTTTTTATAAGAGCCACACGTAAGTCATCGGATGCATTTGAGCGATTTCTGACTTCTGTTTTGATGTGCAAAAGTGGTGGAAAACTCATTTCACAAAGATAAGTGGTGGTGGCCAATGGTATAAGTGTCTCTATTGCTGCTTTTGCCAATTCTGGATAAAGTTCTAACTGCGAACACCAGAACTGTTCTAGGTCCAGTTTTTCTATCGCTCGGTTTAAGTAAATCGGTCCTGGCTCGCAGGTTAACGCAAGTTACCATGCAAGGCAACCATTCAAGCAGGAAAAATATAACAACTCAAAAATATAACTAAAAATTGTATGCATTTATTAGGCTTTTAAACGCAAGAAAATTTGAAAATCACGAACAACCCTTTCTCAACGAAAATTCTTTACTAACTTTCCTTAATCAAAAATATTAATATTCAAAAGTATATGAAAATCCTCCATTCTCTCCTTAATGGGAACTTCCAACTCTTCGCTGTTCATTCTAGGATCTTGGTTTTGTTCAGGTAAAAAATGCTTGATGTAGCGTTTGCTCGTTTTAACACAGTTTAAGTGCCTATTTATCAAATACGGTGGAATCTCGCTTAACGAGCAAAATAAATCGTAAAAAATGGCTCGCTTAACGAGCAACATCTCGCATAACGAGTGACGTGGAAGGAAGTCCCCTCTTCACGTCACCAGGATCATCAACGGCCGAAAAATAAGTATTTAAGGGTAGTCATGGATGGTTCGAGAAGCAAATATCATGGGACTGGAGGATAACAATGATATTGAGGAGCTTGTGGAAGAGCACAACCAAGAGCTGACCGCAGAACAGCTACTAATAGAATTGCAGTGTCTCTCACAGCAAGGAGTTGTAGAGGAGAGTTTGTCAGTGGAGGAGGACGAAGAAACAGCAAAGAAACAATCTTCTGGCGCAATAGAAGAAATGATGAAAGCATGGGAAACTGTTGCATCGTAAGTTACAAAGCATCACCCTGATAAGACGGTGGCTATGCGCGCTATAAATTTATTCAATGGCAATGCGGTGACACATTTTCGGCAAATTTTGAAGCGCCGAGAAAAACAAATGTCGCTAGATAGCTTTTTAGTAAAAAATTAACATATGTGTCATTAATTCGTAAATAATAAACTACATATGGATGATTTTGCTCCCTAGGAATTTATGTATAAGTAATTTTCTTTAAATAATAAACGTTAGATCTAAAAAAATATGAATATTTTTTGGCATGGAACGCATTATCGTATTTTACATTAATTTATATGGGAAAAATTGTTTCGCTTAACGAGTGTTTCGCATTACGAGTAAGACTCTAGAACGAATTATGCTCGTTATGCGAGGTTCCACTGTACATATGCTCGTTGCATTATGACTTGCGATTCATTAGCATGTCTATTATGCAATATATAGTGCAAGCAAACCACAAAATTTTCGAACGTCTCCTACTTTCCACGAGGGAGTAACAGAAATCGGTTGTTACCCATTAGCTTTTGATGTTTTCAAACGCGCATAAATAAGTAACCATTAGCGCCAAATACGCTGCGTGGAATCCGATACGGAGTGGCATATCGGATTCTCAATATTTGCAACGCATATTGGGTTAAAAGGTAAACACAAATCCAAGGCCAAAAAATGAGAATATAAAAATCTGGCCTTCCTGGACACGAAACAGAAAAATAAAGTAAACGTTGGAGCCGCCGTCACGCAAATGCGATCGAATTGCACAAACGATAGTGGGCAATTAAAAAAACTAAAATCTCTTTTTCAGGCTCTTCATCGCTTCCAACTGACGAGCACACATCCGGCCTTATCCTCAGCCGGAAACTGTACAAGTAGAGTACGTAGTAGTTAAAACTAAATGAATGGATAGCGTATTTTTCCTGTCTCCGCTGAATCCGTTTAGCTTAGAGATATGAGCTGTCTTAGTGGAAATAATTATCATACGGGAGTAGTCGATCTACTAAGTTTTATAATCTGGCAGTTTGATCTTGTTAATTGTCAAATCTCCCTCAAAATCGTCCAATTTTGGTGTGAGATTTGAATATTTTTAGTCAGATTTGATAAGGACACGTGTCATTTGTTAAATAGCACCTTAAGGGCTTAATTCCTATTGATTTCTATCGGCAATATCTGAAAATCCGTTCATCGATATATTTCAACACTTGAATTTTTTTTTTTTTTGTATTATAATTACAATCCGAAGCTAATCCAATATATTTCATCGGTAAGAAAATTTTGAACACTTACTATGGAAGGAATAGATTTAATAATGAATCACAAGTTCGGTTGTTTTGTTTTTTTTCCCTCTGGGAAAATCCAAATTTTAAATGCACAAAACGAACGCATTATACAATTATTTTACAGTTGTTGGGCACAGTTAAACTTGGTAAGAGTAAAAAAAAAATTACTACGAAATAAAAGAGTTGAACTTTAGCGCAACCTAAATCGTCTGTTGTCCTGATACATGCAAAGCAACTAGCTATCTACCATCTCGAAAGAGAAGAAAAAAATAACAACCGTGTCACCACTTAAGCATGGCGCAAAGAGAAATAAATATTTGACGACTAAATTTGAAGCAGCTAACAGGAACATTTAAATTAATATATGAAGTCGCATTCGCAAGCATCTGTATAATCTTTACCGACCTATAAAACCATTGCGGCACTCGTTATCATTTCGAAATGCCTGTTTAGCAGCTCCGTCATTTTCTTTCCTTTTGCTCGACTTGTCCGGAACAGTGAAATGGCTACACTTGATCTCTCTCAACTGAGTTGAATGACTTCCTGAGAAAATGGATATACACAGGCGGGGGACAAATTGAGAGTAAAAAATTGGACGCTTCAAGGAATTCTTTTCCTCTCTCTGGTTCACGCATTCCAAGCATTGAATAACTGCCTCCTGCTGCCTTTCAACTTATATGGGACTTCTCGAGTCAAACGAGCGCAATGAGCAACAGTTAATGCGGTATTTGAAAGAGGGAGACATTTGGGGCATGCCTCTGACCACAGGCATTTTTTCCTCAAGGAAGGCGTCTTTTGATGAGGGATGTGTACTTTTTTTTTTTTTTTAAACCAATGCGGGCACACTTGTCGTGAAGACATTCGCTTATAATACACCGCAGCTATTGCTGGCCATTTTATTATGGGGGCGCCATATAGGCGGACCAGCATTACCCCCTATGAAGGGATGACATAAACATTTTCAGTGGCGCAACGCCGGGATTCGATCCGAGCACCCTCAGCACCGAAAGCCAGCATTTCTCAGAAACTGATGAAGCAATTTCTATAAAACTTGATAAATACGTTCATTTTGATGCAAGGAATAATGTATACTTCAAATTTAGTATTTTTAATTGCATTAATTATTTAAAATTAACATGTTTTCAATAAAAAATGCATTTTTTCAAAGTTTTGTAATTTTAATTTAAATTTAAAAAATTTAAGATTTAATTGCTTAAAAATGGAGTATACGTTAAATATACATTAGTTTTACACCATTATCAAATTTTACACCATTTTCAAAGTTTTGTAATTTTAATTTAAATTTAAAAAATTTAAGATTTAATTGCTTAAAAATGGAGTATACGTTAAATATACATTAGTTTTACACCATTATCAATATTTTTTGGGACTCTAGAACCAATAGTTTTGCTTGTCTTGCGCGCAATGGATGCAAGCCAAAACACAATTTTAAAATTTTCATCGAAATACCCTGAAATCTGTATCTATAATAATAAATTTTTGTATGATCAAGTATTTATAAAAATAAACATGACTCTAAATTTTATTGAGGTTTTCTGAAACTCCCTTATATTACTTCGGGAAATAGTAAGTAATACGATGCAGGGCAAAAAGTCACCAAAATACGTTGATACACGAAAATGGAAATCAAAACTTGCGATGGTTTTCTTAAAGCCTAAATAGTTAAAACCTTCATAATTTTCTTAATGCCTAAAGAGCGATAAATACTTTCCGCGGGAAATGGTACTGGGGTGTTGATTATCCCCGACCCCTCATTTTGAGAATCGACCTCCCCGAGACAGCAACCTTAAAACCGGTCTCTTCTGAAGGGAGGTCTGCAGTAGTAGATTCCGAAAACTCGGCAGGGGGCCTGTACCGGGGACTGTAGAATCTGGGAAAAAACCCAAAAGCTAATGTTATGTTACATGCACTAGCACTGGATATTCTACATTACAGCAATTTGTTTCTGATACATAATCTACATCCTCATTTTGATTCTTGGAACTAGGTATCAGATTTAAGAAAAAATAAACATATTCGAGCATACAAGCATTTATCGGTATTTTAAGAATTCCAAAGAATAGTCGCTACTGAAAATTGTTTGAACACCGGGATCTCAAAAAATTTTACAAAGGTTGAGCTCAAACCAAACCTTTTCTTTTAAATAGACTTTTATTATTTTTCTTTCTTCGGATCGGAGACCTCTTTGAGGAACCCACTGCCATTGCTGTGTTTTGCGTTGGGTAATAACACCAATAAATAAATTAATACAGTGATTTCCGCTTATAAGAATCACGTTTGTTGTTACTGTTTTTGATTCTTATAAGCGGTTGATTCTTATAGCCGAAATTTAGGTTTTTAGACAGGAACACACACACCTATATATACATATATTAGATAATTTACCATAAAATACTCTTTAATTTACATTAACTATCTTTTATTAAAATTATTTTTTATAGTTTTAAAAATAAAACTTAATTTTTAGACCTATAAGTAGATACACGTGATTATAGTAAGAGAAAAAAAAATATATTTGTTACAAGTTACAACATACCTGCTTAACAGTTTTAACATTTCAACTACAGGAAGGGAGCAAGAAAAAGTTTTCTACGGTAGTTTGACGTCATGAATTTTTCAGAAAGCTGTTTATACCTCTTTCAATACTTATAGTCTCAGACGAAGATTTACTCGGACGGGTAAAGTTGCCCACGGGTCAAGCTAATAGGACAGTGTTGTGGTAAAGCGTTTAAGAGGAAACTATGTCTAATAAAGAAAGGGGTGAATTTTACGACTATATTCCATCCCATCTTATCAATCTTTCTTAAAGAAAAAAGAAAGAACTTCGTGCCTTTTGAGGGTTTAAGTAGCTTTTTTTGAAAAATGAAAGGAAAGCGAAGAGTGTAAACTGATTCTTAAAACCGGTGGATTGATTCTTTAAAGCGAAAATTTTAACATGGAAATAATTCATTTGTTTTTGTTTTCGCGATATTGATTCTTATAACCAGTGATCACTATAAGCGGTGGTTACTGTATATATATATATATATATATATATAATATATATATATATATATATATATATATATATGTGTGTGTGTGTGTGTGTGTAGTAACATATTACATTAACCTTGTTACTTGAAATATACATCAGGAGCTTTAAAATTATTATGTACAATAAACATCTACTTTATTTATTAAAGAGTACGGACTTTTGTCGACGTAGAAAATTAGCTTTATTTCTTTTTTTGTTTTGTTAACTCTTTGTATTGTTTCCTTTAATTAAGAAGTTAATGCAGATAACGCAAGAGCACATGCAACGAAAAATTCAACACGACTCTGTGCTTTTACCAAACATTATCTCAATCGATTGTAAGGCAACAACTCTGTTGTTCATTAGGAATATTTAATAATATTCACTTCGCCCATAAATTTTGACTCTAGACTCGTTACCCTACCATCCCATTTCTTCTTTTAATTACTGCTGAACTGCTCGAACTACAGACGGAAAATAATATGAACACTCACTTACAGGCAGAGCCTAGAAAACATCGATCGATAGCTAACTGCTTCAAGGAATAAACATTGCAAATGGGGCATGCGATTCAGTGTTCTCGCAGACTTTAGAACGGTTTACAAAAGTATAAATCGAAGATATTTTCTGTGCGAAATAAAATTTTTTGAAATCACTTTTGTGTGTACGTGAAGACTAAGGGGAAAACTGATTGGTTTTATGAAAATAATAAATAATGGTTCAGCTCTAATATGGTATGCCGCCGAACTAACAGCAAAATATGTAGCTTGGCGATAGAAATAATGTAATTATTACTTTTATTCCGCCATACTAGCGACGTTAGACTCTGCATGAGAAATCAAGAGGTCGTACATTAAGAAGCATTTGTTCACAAAGGATTAATACATCTATGCTTACACAACCAAAGCGCTAAAGTTCATTCCAAGTTATAAGTCCCGAAATTCAAACAGGCTTAGTCAAATTTTCATCGTTATTTTTTGCATTGGAGTAAAATAAATAATCTTAGAACAAATATGAGATAATTTTTCTTCCATGTACGGAACACAGAAATTAAAGAGATACAGAATTAAGTCTTCTATTAAATAATTAAGTAAAATAGATACAGAATTAAGTCCTCTATTAAATAATAAAGTAAAGTCTTAGGAATTCTTCGTATGTTTTGTATACAATATGCACATTTATACATATCAAAGTTGTTAAGCACTGGAAGTAAATAGATAAGAACAAATATTCCTCATTAATTGTATATTATTAAATTCATCTTCATTTCAATTTTTAAATATAATTTCAGTTAAATTTTACTGTGCAACCATTACATTAGACTTCAGGATTTTATTAATTGAGAGAAAAGTGAGTGTGTGTGTGCGCGTGCGTGTGAAATACTACGCAAAAGAAGGAAAACTAAGTTGTGGAGAGTTGAACTTAATAGCACAGTCCTTCCAAAGATTTTTATTCCCATAACCGCTGCAAGGTGAGATGGAATTCAGCAAAAAGCACACAAGCAGTCGCATTTACAGGCCACAGTGTACATTAGTCCAGTAAATTTGTCTCCGGGGGTGGCTGTTTCAAGAAAAAAATATAGAAGTTTTTTTCTCACTCGATCTATATGTTTTATGGGTCGCTGAATCCGAATTTCAACTTTGCTACTTCCCACGGATATAGCTCACAACGAAAATCGCAAAAAACCTCAAAACTTTCGACCTTTTTACAGTTTTTTTTGCCAAAAAGTCATATACTATGCACTTTTCGAGGTAGACCTATGCATACAAAATTAAAGTACATTAAATTTCCTACAAAAAGCCCCCCCCCCCCTCAATTTTATATTTTGGTTGAACGGTTTGGCCGCTAGAGCGCGCTGAAAAAAGGGCAAAATTTCCTACTTTGTGGAAAACCCAGTTTTCTTGTTAGTTTTTCGCTAACTCAAACACTACGCTTGCAATCACAAAAAAGCTTGGATTCTGCTAAACTACATTAAATTACCTACAAATTGCACACTTTAATCATTTATTTTGACCAAACCGTGTAGCCGCTAGAGCGCGTTGAAATTTTATGTCATATTAATCGCTAAATCGCTAAGTCAAGAGCCCTTCACCCAAAATTAAGTAGAGACCTATATTATCCCTATTTACTTATTAAAAACTGTTAATTTGGTCTTTATAATTAATAACTAATATAATTACTTATTGGTTATGTATCAATTTGATTACTTCTTATTAATTATAAATGTAATTATTTATTAATTATATATCAACTGAACCGTTGTTGTAGAGGTTGGTTTGGGGTTTTCAAGGGGGAATGTCCTCCTTTGAATTTGATATTTAGTTAAGACTTATTTCTGGACCGGGGTTAAGTCTCCTACAGTCATCCCCTATTCAACTCTTTCACTTCACATGGGGTTTTTACTGTCCGCCGAACTGATAAATTGTGGAGTGGCACGTGGAGTGACATGACTATTTAACAGAATCTTATGAAGTACATGAAAAGTGAGGGTGGATTAACTCGACAACGAGGTGTAACTCTAAGTATTTTGGCTAGATGGATACGGGGGATGTCTTCACTCCGACTAGTGTGTGAAGAAATGGAAGACTACTGTGGAGTTAATTTCAATACCCCAGAACAACATGTTGATAGCCGGGACTGAAGGATTAAAAGAGACAGTCACGATATGAAGAAACTATTGGATTGGTTTGAGCAGCATCAGCCTTTCCCAGAAACTCCAGAACTCATATCCATCAGTACAGGGATTGTTGGAGATGATAGGATCAACTGTCACTTGGTCAGGGAAGTGGGTACTCAGGGCATGAACCGCATTGTTCGGGATGATTTCAGATCTGTTAAATTCAAATGAAGTAATCGAGTGAACCCCCTCACTATGATGAAATGCGCAGTAAATATTCACGGTCAAACAGTTTCCATCAACCAAACCACTCTGTTTCAAAAAATGACCATTGCCAAAGAGTCAGAAGAATTGAAAGGATTCCTGCAGTACGAGCTGAGTACTTACCCATCATCTTTGTTTGATGAGAGTGGCATGAGGAAGGGAACTAAGTCATCTCTCTACAAAGCCTTCAAACCTATAGAAAACACAGTTCTGGAAAAGTGCCCATTTGTCATTGATGGTGTGTTTTTATTGCACCGTGTAGTGTGGCCAACTGACGTGAGCTTTTCAGGCATTTGTGACAGATATGTTTCATATGTTTTGTCCAAATACAAGAAAATGCCCAAATAGTTTTTGATGGTTACTCAGATTGTGAGGAAAGCATGAGGAGGTCAAACAGAAAGCTTGCCACAGGAATGATATTCACTGACACAATGGCTCCCACTGTATCACAGGAGAAATTTCTCTCCAATTCAAAAAACAAGAGTCGATTTATAGACATGCTCATCTCAAAATCTGATGAAGCGAACATTGTCTGCAGCCATGCACCTGAAGATGCAGACAGACTGATAGTAGTCACAGCTATAAGCTTGGCATCTGAGTGTGACACAGTGGCTGTAGTGGGAGAGGATATTGACTTTCTTGTCATAATGGTTGGGCCCTGTACTCCTTCCAATGTACACTTCCTGAAGCCAGGAAAAGGAAGCACATGAATACCATTTACCATCCGCCAAGTGTGATCGACACATTCACAGCTGCCCATATTTTTTCTTGACCTCCTTAAACAAATTGCGACATAGAATGTACATAACATTTAAGTTCAAGGTGACATCTAACATCGCCTTTCTCTCCCCCCCCCCAACAGAGGCTGCAGCACGGCAGCACTCACTGAGGGTCTAACTCCAAGTTTAGGCGTGGCTGGGCTCGTGAAAGATCCTACACAGTTGGGGTAGATGAAGAACAGATATGGTCTTCCATATCTGTTCATCACCACCCTCGAAACTACTGCAGCTAATTTCCTGCAAATGCAAGATAGACTGCAAAGAACATTGTGGAAGTTAAGCAGGCTGGCCTATATTGCTCTAGGCTATGCCACAACTGTGAAGGAAATTGCAGCAATATGGAAAAATATTTCTCCGATGATGACCAGAATTTGGACAAAGTGGACGACTCACTTCAAAACCAACACATCGCGAAAGAACAAGGTAATTTTCATTGCTACACACAATTGAAATCTCCACATCTCTAGTACCTATTAACTTAATTAAATTCTCGTGTAGCCTCCCTAACATCATCATGTTTCCTTTCATTTTTCAGATGAAGAGCCTACCCCTGGGCTTTCACACCGCATCAGTGAGCCTACAGTCCAAGCAGAGGTTGCAGATGAAAGAGTACAATATTGAATTCACTGCATTCATATTAAAAAAAAAGCAACTATTCATTCTATAGTACCATTGTTAATAATGTCGTGTTTCCCTTTCATATTTCAGAAGAGCAACCAGGACCTTCAACCGCTAAGCGTCGTAGACTGTAGCTGTCCATCTCTTTTTTTAATTACCTACCTATATTAATGATAATTAATATGAAAATTTATAATAAATTGTTTTGTGAAACTTTTCATTTAAATATTTTGTGTCTGAATACCCAAACATACTTTGGAAAAAAATATAATTAATAAGTAGTAATTAAATCGATATATAATTAATAAGTAATCACATTAATTATTACTTATAAAGATCAAATAAATAATTTTTAATAACTAAATAATGATAATATAGATATCTACTGAATTTTGGGGGAAAGGCTCTTGACTTAGCGGTTTCGCGTAATATGACATAAAATTTCAACACGCTCTAGCGGGTACACGGTTTGGTCAAAATAAATGATTATGGTGTGCAATTTGTAGGGAATTTAATGCAGTTTAGCAGAATCAAAGCTTTTTTTGTAATTACAAGCGAAAAACTAACGAGAAAACTAGTTTTTCCACAAAGTATTGATTTTGGACTTTTTTTAGCGCGCTCTGGCGGCCAAACCATTCAACCAAAATATACATTTGAGGGGTGTTTGTAGTAGGAAATTTAATGAACTTTATTTTCGTATACAGAGGAACCTTATTTTCGTCTACATCGAAAAGTGCACAGTTTATGACTTTTTGCGATTTTCGTCGTGAAGCCATATCCGAGGGAAGTAGCATAGTTGAAATTCGGATTCAGCACCCCATAAAACATATAGATCGAGTGGCCGAAACACCGTTTGCCTGGACTACATACAAACATAGAAGATACAGACAGCGACAAAGAGCAGCAGTATGTTTACATGACGACACTTGGGAAAAGACGGAGACTTTTTCCTTTCAGGCGTACATAAAATTTCCCTGTTTGAACACCAGGGTACAGAATTTTTTAACTGGTTCGAGTAATCACATGCTCTGTCCCCTGCGTGATTCTAAGTGTTTACAACTCAGTTTGATATAATACAGACTGGGGGCAAGGGCAGGATAATTGGCCGTAAACGGTTTATTTATTACAAGCTGAAAACCCGCACTTCGCTACGGAGTACATTCAAATTAAATGCAACGGTCAATGTATGCAATTAATGCCAAAAAAAAAATAAATATATATATATATATATATATTTATAATAAATACGACGATCAATGCATACAATAGATGCAAAAAAAATAAATAAATAAAAATATATACTTATAAAAAAATCGTAAGGGATATTTTTCTAGACAAAATAATGTAGAAGAAAATATTCAAATTAAATGTAATAGGACGTACTAAAGAATATAGTACAGTTTGAGGAACATAATATCTTTTATCGCATTTTAATATTTTTTTGGATACTGTCCAATCGCCTGCCGCATTAGCAAGAAAAAAAAAATATTTTTTTGTCTATTTAGTTGTTATGCACGTGACGATGAATTTATTTAAAGTACCAGAAAAAGAAATCACGTGATCAGCATTTAATAAATAAAATTGTAAAAATTAATTTTTAAAAATTCACCAAAAATCAGAAAATGGAGGTAAAGATTCGAAAAAGATCTCATTTTAAAGGAATTTTTACGATCTTTCTCGTGATATAAATTTCATAACCCTCAAATTATTACTTTAAATGCAAACTTAAAATAAGTTACTAAAACAGCTTAAAAATTTAATTTTAAAAAATCTAAGAAGAATTTTTCAAAAATCTTTCTTAGTGCGCCCTTACACTATAAGAAGAATCGCCATGCAAAATTTCAGCTCTTTAGGTCCAGAGGTTTGGTCTGTGCGTTGTATGTCAGTCAGTGAGTCAGTTACGGAACTGTTTTATATATATAGACTACTAAAAGTTAATGGGTTACGAGCGGTTTCACAGTTTCTTGACCAAATATGGTAATGTTATTGAGTTTGATCATTGATTGCGGAGTTGAGGTAAGTTCAGTGCCTGGAAAAATTTGTCAGCACGTGACTTAAAGCTGTTGTGTACTAACCCTATTGAATTTGCTCACCTCAATGTTAACCGATGAAGAAAATTTGTCTGCTATTTACAGCTACGTAAATGCTGGTAATCCAATAAAAATGGTATTTTCAGTTATCCTGAACTTTTCTGCACCTTGCAACGGGATTCATTTGATAAATTTCGTCCACCAAGGGTATTTATGAGCGTATAAAATACACTGTACCAGATTTTCTCCCCGAATAATTTAAAGCTTAAAATATTATTTGCATTATTTTTAAAACGACAAATGCCCCAAAGTATAAAATTTCTTTCTCTATTACGGAGTACAATTTTAAAAAAAAATCTTTAAATCCAAGTCGGCAGTCCTTGGACACATTTTCTACACAGGTTAACAATGAGATCAGCGAATCCAATAGGGTTAGTACACAATAGCCTTAAGGGCTAATATAATTTATCAAATAAGTCATTCATAGGTTGCGTTTTAGAAAAGGGGTTCAACTTTGATAGAAAAATGAATTTTGGAATAAGTGTTAGTTGAAATTTTGGAGTATGCCTTTTTTCGTTACACACGCACACAATATATATCACAAGGATATAGATCAATGTGAATAATTTTAACCAATTAAAAAATTCTACCCCTGGAGATGAAACAGGAAAATGTCGATTTTATATATGCTTAAACGGGAGACATTTCTGCCCTTCTAAGCCCGGCCACACACCGAACCGAATGCAACAAAACGGTGCGCAACGTTTCTGTTGCTAGGCGTTGCGCAACCAAAATATTTTATCGTGGAAAATGGTGATACATTTTGACTTGCAACGCTAGGTTGATTTGATATTTCATCAGTAGTAAGTAAGAACACGGGAGTAGAAGAGGTCTGCAGTATTTTGTTCTTTGTTGAGGGAAGTGTTCAGTTTTGGGAAAGTAGTTTGGTCATAATTGTGGGTGATATGGCAAGTGAGGAAGTAGAAGTAGCTATTCTTTTGTGGCAATTTATACAATTTTTGGATGAAAAACAAGACAGAAACTGTTGGATTGATCCAATCAATAAAAAAAAGAGACATTGGCAGTTTTATTAAAGAACTTAGAAATGACCCAGATCAGTTTTACAATTATTGTAGGTTAAGCATACCTACGTTTCATTATCTTTTGGGACTTGCTGAAGACAAGATTTGGAAAAAGAACACCAACTACCGGAAGAGTATACCTCCAGAAGAAAGGTTTTTAATAACATTAAGGAATAACTTTTAATAACATTGTTGAATAACAAAAGCTTTTAGTTTTGTAAACGTATTAATATAAAGAGCAGCAACAAAAGAAAGACAAACATATAGTTAAGTATCTACTTTTAAATCTAAGAAAAACATATCTTATAAAATATTTAAAAAAATTAATATTAAAAAAAAAACGTTTTTTTTCTCCTTCTACCAATTTTGCCGCTCTGGGCAGATGCCCTGCTTGCGCCTCCCTAGATCTGGCCCTGAGTGACGCAATCCTATTTTTCTTCGTTACCAATATTTAAAAAAAATGGGGGTGGTTGGATTACTCGAGGGCAAGGTTTATTCGATTAAATGTGATAAATTGGTGTGGTACATACTTGGAATATTAAATTCCTCAGCTATATCTTGCCAAATTTTATTTATTACATCTTGGTTGTGGTTGTCCTTCGCTCTAACATCATAAATTTCTGGCCTTGCGTGGTCAAGAACTATCAACTTGTCAGCATCAACCTCCGTCTCTTTTTATTATAATAATGCAAAAATCCCCAACACGGAGCATTAATGAAAATAAAATGCGCGTGTTCCCGCACATGCGCAGATGAAATGTTTCACCAGCTGAGCGTCGAGAAACATCGGTCAGAGAAGCATACATTTTTGCTGTAGCAACGTTCCCCAAATGACGCGGGGTGTTTCAAAACAATGTTGCATCCGGTGTGCAGCACTCTCCTTTGATTACATTGCAGACGATGCGTCAAATACAGAAAGCTCGCAACAGAAACGTTGCGCACCGTTTTGTTGCGTTCGGTGTGTGGCCGGGCTAACTCTGCCGCGGACATGAAAAGTTTCAGCTAATGTAATCGCGCGTCTTCCCTTTCCGCTCTCCGGCTAAATCCGGAAATATGCTTTCTGCAATGTGGCCACTCTGTTAACCTAATTGTGTGCTGTTTCCTGAAATATGTCTTCACAGATGCAACTAAATAGATTTCATTGGGCGATTACGTTTGTGATCTCTCTATATTGTTGTGATTATTACGCTTCATCCTTCAATAATCCTTTCTACATTTTGTGTGCTAAATTACTCACTCGCTCACGGCGCGCATACGCACGCACACACGTTTAACTCAATATACTGCTTATAAGGGGGAAAAAATATACATATAAGGTCCTCTCATCACGTATTCCCTCTTGATGGTTAGTTTTCCCTATTGTAGATCCTAAATGCTAAAGACTGTCAGGAACAGAAGACTTCTTAACACACACACACACACACACACACACCAAAAAAAAAAAAAATAATAATAATAATAATAATAAATAAATAAATAAATTAAATTAAATTAAAATAAATAAATAAAATAAAATAAAATAAAAATCAGACTCCACTAAGACTGGTCTGAAGTTTTGAGCTTGCAACCTGGATTGGATTTTACCGCAAGTTGGCTTCAAAGCTTTAATTGTGTAAGATCAGATAGTCTTTTCATTAAGTCTCTTGAATGCTTCGGATTCGCGTCTGCAGGTCCCGATCTTGCATAATACCATTCCTATTGTATCAGGAAAAATAATTTTTCAGTTTTATCACTGCCTCGGCTTTAATATCTATTATTATTGCTTAGTTTTTGATTATACTTTTAAAATACTTAATAATTGAAAATTTTAAAACTATAAAAGTTCGTTACTAACCCTTCCAAATACTGAACTTTCTCTGAAACCCTTGCTCGCTGAAAATCAATATTCTTTTTTAATTTTCTGCCATAGCAGCCTCATTTTTCTTAAAGCAAGACGAAAAATGATTTACTCCAAAAGGTTGACAATCTAGCCCAGGAAACTGAAATAACCAGCCATTTTTTTTTTCTCTATGGAGCTAAGCAGTGGTAAAATTAAAGTCTCCTGGCAATAAAATAACGAATAGTTTTTCTAGGAAAATGACTCGTTTATTGTGAGTGATAAACGGCAGACATGTAATTAATTGTGTCTAGGAACTTTCTTTCACCAAACATTTAGGCCAGTGCACTTTTTTAAAATTTTGTGAATGTTTTCTCCTGAAAGCAATCAATCAATCGCCAATTATTACTACTGCCGTGTGCAAATGGGAAACTGTAAGCCAAGAACTTGTCCTATAAACAGAATATTTTGCTCCGCTGAAGATGTCCTTAAAAATAATCCATGACTGGAAAAACATCGACGATCCAGTTAAAAAGTACTTAATGATAAATCGTTGTTTGCAAATACAAATCAATGACAAACGTGTATTTTTAAAAACATATCTTCAGATTATAAGACATCCTCACATCTCCATTTGTCGCTGTTCTTTAACTGCGCAGCTACAAATTTTTATTTCCCCAATAGACATATTGCTCATTCTATAAACACAAATTGTTTTAATTTTCATGCATTTCGAAAATTATATCTAACAATTGAAGGAGTCAATAAATTTTTCCTATGCTGCAAGTAACAGTAATATAGGTGGGGAAATATCGATTGACATCACATGGGTTTTTCTTTTTTTATTAATATCGTTCACGAAATGCAACAGGCTAACACCATTTTTGATACGGCAAAAAAATTTATCTTTGTGAAGGATGTAATGATTTTATTTGTTATTCACGCCAATATAATACCTGGTGTGCATTATTTTTGTATCCGCATTTGAAATCAAATCTTCGCTTGTTTTAACCTCGGATATAAGAACATATTTTTTTTTCATCCCACTAAGATGATACATGACGTCAAATGCTATGAAAACCAGCTGAGTAAATGTAGGAGAATCACAGGTGTGAATAATCAAAATGCAGAGCTGTATGCATTTGTATTCAATTCTCTTTAACTGGAGCATGATCTCTCTTAAATTTCTGAGGCAACTGATAGCATGTTCTCAATCTGACTCCTCCAATTTCGTACCTTAAAATTTCCAAGACATTATCAAAAACATTTTGCGGGTGTGCGTGTGCATAACATTTCTTTCCTTTTAATTATAATACTACACGTTCAATAAACCAATAACGAATAGTGAAAACTATCAATTCCCATTATGGATGCCCTCAGTGTTGAGCTGAAATAAAAAATTATGGTAACTTTTCTATTCATCCACACAAATTAATCTACATACGGGTGAGTTAACATACAAAATGTATGTAAAATACGGATATTAAGTGCCCACAGTGCTCATTCAAAACAATTCACATATTTTTTAAATGTTAATTATATTTAACTTTCAACTTGCCGGTACAAATTTTTCTGGCCGATTTACATCAGGAGTATTAAAATAGTCCTATTAAATTCCTATTTTCATCTTCATAAGGCGAGTAATCCAGTTGTCTCACTGGTATAGATCTTACGTACATCTGGGTTTGAGTTTATATATTAACGTAAAAAAAGTAATAAACTTTGACAGCAAAGACATTTAAGAGAATAGACCTTATTCATGCTTTACTACGGAATAAGACAGTCTCATTTCAGTTTCAAAATAAAAAAATTATATAACTTTTCTACTTTAATCGAGAAAAGGCGCGTTCTTAAACTAGAAACAGCGTTTTCTCTTCTCTTTAACACTGTATTAAAATATGTATTTCAGGGAATTTTTAACAGCTTTAAAAGCATCACTAAACAAATTTGTATAGCATTCGCTATCATTGATGATGCTGTAATATTAATCTCTCATGAGTTCGATAAGAACTCGTGTATTAGGTCAAAAAACCGGAGTTCCCAAAATGGCGCCTGAGTAAACTAGTAAAAATGCACAAGAGTCACTGCACGAGTTCTCTACGGAACCTCACAACGCAGCAAAATCGTTTGTTGGGCGGCCTACTTGTTCCAAATTTCTTTCGCCCTTAGCGATGCCAGCTACATCCACGTGACTCTGTTTATGTAGTAGACACCTGCATTTTCGTGAAAAGTCGGCATAATTTTGTAGTCTCGCCTATATCTGCGATAACCCTCTGCATGCGTGATGTTTGAAAGATTTAAAAAAAGAAGAAAAAATACCCACGTAATATGCAACCGCCATCGTCACTGTTCGCATAAAACTGTATGGGTTTTACAGCTGGATTTTCAATTATTTTAATTCTACAGGTTGTTTTTAAATGTTAAAAAATTCACATTTATGAAGTACGAATCGATTTCACTGCTCAAGCAGAAAATATTTAGATAAAATTATTTAATTAACTGTAACTAATTCATGAATTTATTATTTATTTTATTTTATTTTTAATTTAGAGACCTTAAGTCACGGTCGACATAAATAAAAGAAACGAATAAGAATCGCTGCACCTTATAAAAATAATCCTTTAATTTCATGATTTATATTTCTATCACTTGCTATTTTCTTTCATTTTGGAGGAAATAATTGTTTCCCCTATCATTTCAGAGTCATAATAAAATTTTCAGTAATAACCGATGAAAACAGCGTAACATATGATTTCTTAAGATAAAGTTAGATCCCTATTTCAAAAATTTACCAATTTGAAGGCAATATCTGGAATAGTTTAAGAAAAATGAACAGTTTTTTTGTGCAGATTTTGATGTTTTAAAACAAGTACCGAAATATTAAGCAGGATATTTCACATCTAAAATTGTGACAAAAGTGTTTAGTGTTTAAATTTTTAAAAATAAAACAATCGTTTTTAATCAATTTTGTACACAACTGATTTAACTTATTTTGATTTCGACAACGCAACTTAGCTTCGATCACCCACAATTTATTGACTTTTCTAATCTACCCAATGGAGAATAGTTTCCCTAGTCATCCATTTGTTTTGAAACGACTGAAAATGAGAGCGCTTCATGAACTTGCTCTTTAGATTGCAGCAAAACCTTTGTTTCTAGCGTCCATACAGACCGTAGAAGACGAAAAAACTCGGTCAGCGCAATAGTATTGCTTCAGAAACAATACTGATCCAGGAAAAAGAAAACATTTACCTAGACCACTGAGAAACACGCAATACTCCATGGGTATTTTTCACTACTCTCTTGGGAACAACATTTCCTCACACATTATTGCAATCCTAGGCGTTGTGAAAAGGAATTTTTTTGTGTGCTACACACTTTAAACATAAAAATATTTGATTTTGAAAAATTCTGAACTTGATTCGGAATTATTTGTAGTACTTGTAATCAACTCTGATGTCAGAGAACTCTCAAGGACGGACGAAAAGGCTCCGTGTTGACCTTCGACAGGAGAGTCTGCGGGTTCGTATCACAATTAACCTAGATCAGGGGTGTCCAACCTTTTGGCTTGCCGCACTGAGTGCGAAGGAATAGCCTCGGGCCACATATAAAATATATAATAGTTAATTTACATAAATGAAAAAATGCCCTCTATTTTTTAACATATATTAAAAAAGAGAGCAACATCAACTTTAAATTAGTGGGTTCTTTGATCTTGTTTTTGTGAAACTAATGTCTGCTTCGATAGAAATGGTTGCAATTCCTTGTGAGTCCTTAAGGGTCCCCATCAGAAATTTTTAATCTGATTTTACTCTTCAAGAGCGTCTTTGAAAATAGCCGTTCACAAATGTAGTTAATGCCAAAAAGCGATGCGTGAATTAGGTGTGATACTGAAGAGAGGAATATTTTTCTCTGGGAAGATGGATCTTATAAAGTTTACGATCTTGTGAGGCCGCATTGTTAGCTGTCAAAGGTCACGGTGTGGCCAGATCACTGGTTCTTGACCGATGGTCCGCAGACCACGGGTTGTCCAGGAAAACCCAAGTAGAGGTCCGTGATATTAGTAGTGATTTAAAAAAAATTAAAAAATTTAATTATTAGTTTCGTTGTATAAAAACAACCGCGAATGTAACAATTTTTTTTCTTTTTATATATATTTTTTTAGGTACAGATTCTACAAACTCCTGAATTTTTTCCCTTTTCTTGACATTTCCAGTATGCTTTAAATCCTTTACATATATTTTCTGTGTCGTGTCACTGCAGTATCGCCACGCAGTAAAGTAAAAGTAAGCTAAAAAAATTCTCATTTTTTTTAAAGTTTCCATACACTTATACGTTTGCTATAAAGTTTACTTTTACGTTAAATTTCTTATTTTTAGTAAAATTATTTGTAACTTTTTATTTAAGTTGTTTATCACACAGTTAGTTTACTCGGAAAATTAAACCTATTTTCGTCTCTCAAAGGGTTGGTCCCTGATCAACAAGAGGTTAAGAACCAATGACCTAGATGCTTGTGTTCATTTGATACCGGCTCTAAACATAAGGTCCCGATGTAAGGATGACCGAATAATAGCACTCCAAAACCTACGAATAAGTGCCTTGCCTTTCCTAAGAGCTGTAACATTACACTAGAATCCTTATAACTGCTTATACTGCATGGGATATAGTTTGAGTGGCTCTCGCATGCGATAGATATCCTACCGGCTAGCAAATCACAATGAGCTTCAACTACTCACCATCAATGATCGAGAAAATAATGAAAATAATAATGGGGGAGGTAAATTCAGTTAATTAAATGACTGTCGTATTCTTAAATCTGGCAGAGTAAAATTATATTCGAATTCGAATTCACGGTTAACACTGCAAACTATTTCCCACAAAAACGTGGAAATTTTTCTGATTAAATTCTGTCACGGAAAAGAAACTGGGGTGTCCTCCCACATGAAAAAAAACATCAAACTGAAAAATGAGGAGAAAAGGCCGATGTGCAACTGCGAAGATAGAAGATTTCGATTTTAACGTCTCAAATATTTTTAAAAAATGGTAATGGCAAAATTAATGCTCAAATGAGCTCTTCGTTAACCCTCCTCGATCACTGGTACGGAATTAAGTTTCGTTGCAGGACAAGGCAGTAAGATTTCAATTCTTTAAAAAAATTGTTGAATGTCAGAAAATGATGGAATTTTCCTTATTGCCTTTTACAGTGCAGCAAAATTTAGTTAATTGCACTCTACCTTCTCAAGCCGGCCACTCTTTTCGGAACCATTACTAGCCGCCATAGAGAAGTTTCACTGTATTTCATTCGCCATTTTCCCCCATCCCTAGTTTTTCTTTTTCCCCTCTCTGTTCTTTTAAACAGGGGGTGGGGATATACAATGGCTGCTTACGTGCAGCGTGGATTTCGGAATGCCGGTTCGAGCTACGGTAAGGAAACTAAGCGGAAAATAACCCTTATTCTTATCAAAAGACTAAATAATTTGTAACGATTGTTTAAACCACACAAAAGGAACGTTTTGGCTACACCCTTAAAACGAGCAATATATATTCAGAAAATATTTAACAAACATCTCCAGCCCGTTACATTTTAATATTGTGAACTGCATTAACTGCTATTGAATTGTCAATCTCTTCATTTTATTCTGTAAGTCCAATCAATTTTTTTAACTGACACATTTGAGCACAGACCATCGATTTTTTTAATTGTTAGCACACCAGATCTCGAAATACATAAATAAAAATGAACGTTAATCGAAAGAACCTTTTCCGACGTCATACCTCTTTTATACTAAAGAATCAAACATAGCAAACGCATTAATGTTGTTTAAAGAGAAAAAAAATCGTTTTCCACCAAAAATTTCAATTTAACATATTAATCCTAATAATAAAAACTAGATCCCTTTCTAAAAGCAAAGCAAAACTGATTTAAATAAAAAGATTCTAGCCATCTTGCCTTTCATGATTAATCAATAAAGTTGGCGGATTTTAAAACAAGCTGAAATCTGGTATATTGATTGATTACACCACTTAGTAGTGATACACTACTTCTTTTTTAAACGAATATGCTCAACATCTTAATAATTTATTTAAACCCAAATTTACACACCCTTAATAGCCAAATTTTCTGATAAACAAAAATCAAACTCTTATTACTCTTTCGAAACGTACATAAAAATTAAGATAATTGTTACTATTGCACTAATCTGCAACAAATTGTCAGTTTACAGATGGAAACATCGTTCTACCAATAATATATATCGTGAAGAATATTTCTCACTTCAAAAGTTATCTCTTTAAAACAGAAACTTGAAATGTATGACAGCAAAATTATAAATGAAAATATTTGATTCTTATTCTGCATAGTTAACATTGAAATAATGAGCAATGCACGTATACGAAAGAAATATTAATATGTTTCAGAAAAAAACCCAAAAATTTGACAACAAAAAGTTATCTATTACTGTAATATTTCTATGAATATCTCTTCATACGTATTAATAAAATAATAATTCAAAGGATCTCTTGAGTAGGATAAAATCATTTCAATGTCTCAAAAATTTCAGGCTTTTAAAATCAGACATTAAATTACATGATTACTGCCATATCTTACATACATAAAAATTAATTTTCGAAGTAACAGTTTATAACACCATAATGAATATTACCATACATTTTTAAATATTTAAAATGATTCAGATCGGAATGCGCATAGATTTTATTTGAAAGAAGTAAAAGTTCACCGGCTTTTGCATAAACGCGTTTCAGTAAGACAGATTTTACAGAAAGCCGCATTGTAGGAGCGTTGAACTTCCAATTATACATGGAATTCAGAATTTAGAGAAGTTAAAGTAAAATTTGGAGTTTTCAACCACTTACCCATTGCTTTCATGAATTCATCAAAATTCTCACTACTGACTAGTTTGTATTTGCCACACAATTCAGCCATAGCTAATTACAATGATACAAATCTGTTTTCTAACAGATACAATCTTACGCACAATTCGAACTAGACTGCTTCTTTCTCTCTCCCAGTTCGATCCTTACTCACACTCAAACCGGCAAAAAAAAAAGAAATTCCCTATGGACACGATTTACGTCATACGTACGTACTACGCATGCGTCATCCGGCTTCTGGGCTCTTTTTTTCCCCTCCTCACTTAATTTTGAATAATTGTCGTTTTAGACCAGAATAAATGAGGTCGAAAAAGAAATTTAAACGTTCGTATCTCAAAAGCCAACTCTTTCGTGATACCCGTAAATTTTGTTTTATAATTGCATTTATGAAACGGGAAATTCGCCCCCCTTCTCCCCGCACCTCCTGCATTGTAAAGAGAATCTCAATTATTGGAAATTGAACCCTGCTGCCATCTATTGACAACTTTTATAAACCATAATTTTACACCGAATTTTTTTTTCCTTCTTCTCATTTAAGGGGGCACACTACCTTTGACTACAGTAAAATGACCTTAAACATGATCAAATTCGAGCTACTGAAACTCCAATAATATTAATATATTTATATATATATATATATATATATATATATATATATATATATATATATATATATATATATATATATATATATATATATAATTTTCTTGTTTTATATCAAAATTACAATTCTTCAGTTATAGTTTATACAAAAACAGAACTTGTAAATCCATAAATAATTTTTAGATTTTATTTTTAAATGTACACATTACTAAAAAGGGAAAAAAATCATTGGATGTTTCGCGCATCATAAAATTAAGAAATATGCATACAGAAACTATTTTTTGGTCAAATTAAATTAATAATATACTCAAGTTTAATGTAAAACCAAAAAATATACAAAAAATATAGTTTAAATTGAAAAATTTACATAAAATTTTTTAAAATTTAAATTTAGCAATTTTTTAAAAACATTTTCAAGTGTAAAAATTTTTTTAAAACATTTTCAAGTGTAAAAATTTTTTTTTACTAATTTAATTTTAATTTTTTCGTTTTAGTTTTGCAAGGAAGTTTAAAATACAAATCTGATAAAATTTTTGTGTCTAGCACACATAGTTTGGGAGTAACAGTGCGGGTAATCCAAAAATTTACATATCTGAGAAAACTGAAGTTGGAATATACATGGCCGTGGCAACAGAGTGAGCTTTATACAGAGGCTGTTCACACATTTTTTAGAGGATGTATATTGTATTCACAAAACTAATTTACATAAAATTCTTGTGTTTTAAATGTTTTATTTGACATTCCTTATTCTGAACTATCTTTCGACACCGCAATTTCCAGGATAATAATGCCTTTTGAAGTGTCAGAAGAGGTATTCTATCCCATTCCTCCTGAACAGCTTTCCAGAGTCCTGTAAGAATTTTGGGACAACGTTTGGATAATGCAGATTTTAAAAGTCCGAAAGCACAAAAATCCATAGGTGATACATCGGGAGATTTAGTAGGGATATCAGTGAAGGGTATGGCCTTGATACCAGTTTTTTGTTCCATTCCTTTTAGGAAATTTACAGCGGATTTTGATGTGTGACTGCTAGCTTTGTCCTGATGGAGTCTCACAGATTGATGGCACTGTGGGTAAAGCGATGGTATTTCATTCAGAAAAATTGGCGATAAAATATGTTCCTGATAGTATTTGGAGTTAATCTTGACATTTTTTTCCACTCTCTTTATTTTTAACTTGCCATTATAAGAAAAACCAGCAACAATTATGAATCCCTTAGAAAAACTTTCTTTCGATTCTTTGAACCATGTACTTAAATTTTTTTCTCCCCTTTTATGATAATAAATGGCTCTTTTTTGTTGCAATCATTTAAATACACCCATGATTCATCTATTGTGACAATTGTTTTCCATTTTTCGTTGGATAAGTGTTTCTCATATAGAATTCTGCAGCGTGTCCTGCGTTCAGCGATATGATTTGGAAGAAGACGATGCACATTGCGTTTTTTCGCTTTCTTAAGATTTAAATCAACGTATATCATTTTGTTTACAGTGGACACCGAGCATTTTAATGATTTTGCAACTGTCCTTTGACTAGGGGGATTTTCTTTTAACATTAAACAACGTACCTTTGCAATAGTCGAAGATGTCCGTTTTTTCCTTGGATACTTGTTTGGAATTTTTGTCCCACTTGAGACTCCAATTTGACGTTTTTTTTTTTCCTTTCTTGTTGACGATATTACCTATCGACAGTTTAGATATCACAAAACCATGACTCTCACATCGTTTTTGGATAACGGAGTATGCATATTTCTCTTCGGAAAGAGCATAAATGTATCTTTCGAACCACTGCTTTGTTAAAAACGCCATTTTGAATAAAAACAAAACTTTCAAGCCGCAGACGATAATTTTGACTTTTAAAAACATAGTACAATTGCAATTATTTCTTTTGCAGCAAACGATTTTTTATTATCGCTTACCAAAATCGTCAAAAAAATGTGCGAACAGCCTCTGTATAAACTCTCATAACTTCAGAAATAATGCGAATTTTTTTATGCGGTATTTTGCATATTGTTCAGAAATGTCCCAAAAAATCAGAATATAGCAAAAACCAAAAATCGATTTTTTTTGAAGTTTTAAAGGTGGTGTGCCCCCTTAAAAGAAATGCAATTTTCTCAAACATTGATGCTCTAACGACCACGATTCCAAACGGCAAGGATTTTAAAAGTTAAATTCCCCAATTACTCTTCCCCAATCACTCTTGTTTTTCTTTTCATTTCGTTGTTCACATTGCAGAGTAGTTATAAAGTATCGACAATCGTTTAAGATGTTTCAAATAGCTGGGGATGGAGGGCATATTTATGTTTAAAAATTTTATTGGTAGACTCTAAATGTACGTTACAAATTGCCAGATAGGCAAATTTATGGTACCTAATCTTTGCGAGATAGATTGAAGAAATCCCAATCGACAACCCGAGGAAAAAAGATTAAATCTAAGGAGAGGCTCCACATTATATCAGAGTTTAAAATGACATTGAACTTTTCAGGTCTTCAGTGGCTAAATCACGGTTGGCGGTGGGAGCCAGTGGCGCACCCAGGGGGGGGGGGCAAGGGGCCCTGCCTCACCCAAAGAAATAGAAATTTCATTATGAATTTTGATTTTGCATTATAAATATTTTTAACCGCTCATCTCGGCTCCCCTATGCATTATAAATATTTTTATCCGTTCATCTTGCTGCCCCCCCCCCCAAAAAAAAAAAAAAAAAATCCTGGGTGCGCCACTGGTGGGAGCAAAGAATTGGGTGGGAAAAAAAAGGAGGTAATTTCTTCAACTTAAAATTTCATCAAGACCCTACTAGAGATTGAAGAACCGGACTAAAAATTTAGAACCGGGTTTTGGTTCTCAAATTTTTCCAGAACAGGGTAACCGGGTATTACCCGGGTTTGAATGACACATGAATCTTAAAACATTTTCCCTAAATATTATTGAAAAAATATATTTATATATAATGTATAGAATTTTGGTTTATTGCTTTTGTAAAAAATATATTTCTTTTAATTTATTTTAATTTAAGTTAAATTAAGGAAATGGCTTCTAAAACCCGAAATTTCTGAATTATCTGTGAAACTTTTATGCTTTTACTTTCAATTTGCCACTAGATTTCTTAATTTTAAATAACATAAAATGCAATCTATTTTTGCTGTTTATAACTGCAATAAATAAGATTTCTTTTCAACACTTTATATGAAATAAATGAAGCAAAATTTTATACGAAACAAATGACACTCTAAGACATTTCTTTTGACAACAGGAGGGGATTGACGTCTTATAAGGCGTTCACATTCATGTGCTCTGCGGGGGGAAGCCAGTGATTTATGGGCACTGCGTTCTGCTCCGATCCTGCGATCCAGCGGTCCCTGCGAGAGAACATCAAAGGCGGGGCGGGGGGTCACGCGGGTCAAATGGTGTCAAGCGGGGTCGGGGGACAGCAGATCAAAGAAATACGAGGGAGCTTGGGGGCGGGAATGGGGGGTGGGGTTCTAAATACCGGGACTAATGTGATGACAGGGAGTCGGGGGGTAGTTCCTGCAGAATTCTCTGCATGAATGTGAAAGCACCATGAGATGGTTAAGGAGGATCTAGTATTTAAAACTGTGAATGTGCTTAAGACAGCGTTTTCCAAAGAACTAGATAGAGATAAATTGAGAAGCGTGGTAAAACTGTTTATCCCCATGCAAATGTTGTTTTTTTAATCCAAAGATTTACTGCTTTCCAATACCCGATTCTGCTCCCATTTGGTACCGGTTTCCGGTTCAAATAGTATCCCCTGGGTACCCGGTTCTGCAATCCCTAAACCCCACCCTAGAAACATTTTTTTTTCCTTCTTCCTAATAGTGGAACGGTTACCTAACGGAAGCCCGAATCCTGAATTTACAGCTGCAGTTGACAGGTAGTAAATATACATACAGTCCGACCACAGTACGAAGAACCACGGTTGGCATAGTGCCAAGACGATTCTATTCACGCTGTAGGTAAGGCTGCTGAGGAAGGAGGGGGAAAAGTCTCGTAGTCTCTCGACATTCTTTAGAATCGGTTACTAACTGCGCTTGCTTGCTTTTTCCTCGTCAGTTATTTTGATTATTATATTGAAATTAATGGATCCTTTACCCAACACAACTGCTCGGAATAAGCCGTTCCGTAGTGATTGTAAACGTATAATACACAATGTAATTAAATTGTGTGATAAAGAAGCACTAGAAGGAAATGTTATTGTTCCACTTTCGCAATCTCTAAAGAGAGCTAGTGAAATGACCGGGATATCAATGTCCAGTGTAAAAAGAATACGCAGAGAAGCAAAGGGTGCAGAAACTCCAAAATTTGAATCTCCGAGGAAACTCCAGAAAAAAAGAACCACCGAAAACGTAGCTTTAGATAATTTTGATTGTGATGTAATCCGAAAATATCCACTTATATAAAACTCCTGTTTTTTAAATAGATTTGCTTCATTCTTTTATTATTTTGAAATTATTATTCACATATTCGATCAAAAATAAAGTTTTAAAAAATAACTTTAAAATTGCGGACAAAAGCAGTCTGAAATACATTCTGTATTTCACAAACAAACACATCCGAAAATATGACGTTTTCCCCTATTTTCTAAGTAGACTAGCTTTTCTCGCGCATGCGTAACAGCTTCCAGTTACCTTGTTTCCGTGGTCGGACAGTAATTATAAGTATAAATTGGGGTAATTCTAAACTTGTATAATTTATTTACATACTTACATACAATAAGGATTACAAATATTTTAATTTTCAGGCTCTTTTACGCCAGAAGTATGGAACCAGCATAGTAACTTCGATGCCCGCACTACGAATCATATTGAAGGTTGGCATCATGCCTTAAACAGTGCAGGTGGAATGTTAATATTTATGAATTCATAAATCAAGTAAAAATCCAACATGAGGACTCTGAGAATCAAATGTCATTATTGGATGCAAGCAATAAACCACCTAGAGTAAAAAAAAAACATTAAGTAATGAAATGTACACAAAAGTAATGAAAAAGTAAAGTGACTTTATTAACGAAGAAATGACACTGCAAGCATTTATTATATATCTGCTGTTGGTTATTGTTTTGTATAGTATTGTTTTGTATTATTTATTATATTAATAAAACATGCTTTAATTTTAGTGTTAACCGTTAAAGCCCCTTTTTTCAGAAATATATTTGTTTTGTTTTTAAAACTCGGAATTCGGGCTTTCGGTGAATTCCGGTTAATTCGGAATTCGGGCTTTCGGTGAGTCACCACGGGAACTAGGGTTCCCGACTTGGTCCGTCCCGGAATGGTTACCCACACTTTTTCTACTCTAGGCTTTTATATATTCAAGTTATATTCTACAGTATATTTTCATTGTGGCATGTTGAATTTTCATATTGTTTAGATTTGGCACGTACACTAAAAAGATTGGGCACCACTGCTCTAAGTCAGGGGTTCCCAAACTTATCCAAGTCGCGGCATCCTTAAGAGAATTAGAATTTTTTTCACGGCACCCTCGTCATATAATATCTATCTGTGGTGTATTATTATTATATATATTATGCATAATATATATATTATATATTTGTACGACTGTGAAGAAGAATTTAGAGAATTAAGTGGTAAGAACATAAATAAATTAATACCACTTGTGTTTAAAAATCACGCAAGTACTTTAATTGTAATTAATAGGAAAACATATTAATAAAATTAATAATAAAATTACCTTCCAAATTCTCTTGGTATATGTGTCTTTAGTTTTAGTGTGACGGGTGAGCCTGCTGATCACGGCACAATTGTACGAATTGCAGAATAAAGCTTGATGCAGCTACTCTCATTTCTTTTTTGACATTAATTTTCGAACGATATTTGCTCTTTTATAACAGCAACTGAAAACCCAACTGCGCACAGATATGAAGTTGCAAAGGGAATGAGAACCCTTATAGCTTTTGCACTTAAAATGGGATACTCATTTTTTATAGATATCCAAAACTCCGTCAAACCCAAACAAGCGAATTTCGCTTTCAGGCTTTTGTTACTCGATAGTTCAATTAGATTTTCTTTCTCTTGTGCAGTGAATTCTTTTGGAGCTTCACATGGAACGGATCTTGGATCCATGCAAACTTTTCGGTTTCGTCTTCTGCGAAGTACTTTGCTAACCAATCAGTTCGTTGTGATAGGTGCTCTGCGAAAACTGTCAGCATGCAATGTGAAACCTTTTCTCCACTACAGACCGTGTACTTCTGCAATACAGAGATCTTTTGGAGTAATAGGTCTTTTGGAGTTATATCGGAATAGTTCTTAGAAATGGATTAGATTGGAGATCATGGGCACGTCGCGGCGTCACCCCAGGGTGGGGGTGGGGTGCCGCGGCACACACTTTGGGAACCCCTGCTCTAAGTAATGAATGTATTACTATAAGAAACAGACTATTTAACAGAATAACAGACAATTTGAGGGAAATTATGTATTAAATATAAAGAAGAGTTTTATTTATTTAATAATAAAATTAAAATTATGAAAATTACAGAACTTAAAAAAAGTAGAAATAATAAATAAATTTCAACGTAATTTGTCATGTAATAAAAATAATTACTAAATCATTCATGAAGCAAATTACTTGTTGCATCTCTATAATTTATTGTTTTTAAGATACTGTAAAAATTTCGTATATTTACTATTTCTCATTTTGGCGCCTGAGGCGGTTGCCTCGCTGACTCACCTATGGGACCGGCCCTGGCAAAAGGAATTCTGGTTGTTTCACCGCAGTATTCTATAGAATCCTCTAGAAGGGGGGGGGGGGGATCACAGTTTTTTTTTTTTGTTTTTTTCCCCAGTGTTACACGTGTGTTAAACAAGCCAGGACAAAATCGCCTGCTTTACTTCCATATAGCCTTGCTATAACAAAATTAAAACTTAAATCCGTGGGACAGTTTTTGCTTTATGACAGGAAGAAAAAGTACACTCTGTAGACTTGAGTTGTCTAAGTTCTGTTATTTCAATGTAGGTAGAATGAGAGTGGTCGCTTTAAAAAAAAAAAAAATGCCAACTGCTCCAGAGCCTCAATAAAACCTAATTTCCGACCATCATAGTTACTTAATAAATCAGGAGACTGTTTCTCTCGGAAGATATTCTAAATGTCGTCAGCCAGTCACCCCATCTGAATGAAGCACAACAGAATCGTGCAACGAGAAGCTCTCTCTCTCTGGGCTGCAACCTCTCTCTCTATGAGACAAATCAGTCCATTCATTTACCCCCGTTTCCCGCCGTTAAATGGATAATCGCTCACTTCCAGTTCCGTCCAAGAGCGAAACGGGATCCCCTATTGCACTTCTCTTTTTTCCTTCGTTCGATATTCCGCATCACGAGACGAACGATTCTAATGGATTAATAGGTTCACTGGAATATATAACCTCCCATCGCAAGGCCTCTGACCCAGATTCCTCGGTGATACATCACTGAGGCTCGCCGCATAGCATAAGATTGAGTATCACTGGATGAACCCTGAAGCTATAAGATATAGCTTCATGGGATGAACGTTAGAAGGTGAACCCACCCACCCTTCACACAGGTTGCGAGTGGATCGTCTTTCGAGGATTTTTTTTTTTTTTTTCTTTTTTAGTCGTCTGGTTTAGTTTCCATTGTTAGAATGGCAACAGAAAAAGAAAACTGTAAATTCTTAAGGTTGAAAGAAATGATTGTGTGCTTGAAACTGTGTTCTTTTTCATCAATAAATGTTCTAAAGAGCACAAATGTTTAACGGAAGTTATTGTCAGCATCTATGAAAACCTGAATCATGCCAGAGTAAAAAAAAAAATATTTTTTTTTATTCTATTCATAACCGCTCATCTCACGAATAAGCCTATATCTGAGTTTAATTTTTCCCCCTCCTCATGGTGAGTTTCTCCCACCTTTTCACCCTCCATGGTAACTATAACTAAATTTTGGGCTGTAGAACCAAAAAGTGATCAGAAACTTTTCATTTCTGGCAGTACAAAAGATCTAAATTTTTAAAGGTTGAAGAATATAACTGTACATTTTTAAGGCTGAGGGAAATAAACGAGTACGTGGGAATATTATTCCCCATTAGTTTTTTAAGAAAAATAATTCCCTTTAGAACAGATGTTCTCAATAAGAGGGGAATCGCCCCTCCGAGAGAATTTTAAGGTTGCAAGGGGGAGGAGGGGATATGGACCACTTTCAGAAAAGTGTGATGTTCTGCAGATTATGTACAATCTGTAAAACTGTAGTTTGTTTTTATTTAATCTGCGACATTCACATGCAGCATTTTTTTTAGTCTTAACTTTATTTATAGTCTGTTGTCATTCACTTTAGTCTGTTAAGCAATTAGTTCTGAATATACAAAAACTAAATTTTTTTCAAGTTCTGAAAACTATCAACATTTTCTATTACTATTAAATTTGTAAAATTCTACTATGAAATTAATCCAAATGAATGTATATGTATGTACTAGGGTTTTCGATTTTGAGCAATTTTTTTAAAACCCGGGTTTTGGGTTTGACGGGTTTTTTTATTTAAAACCCGGGTTTACTTGGTTGGTTCCAGGGGGTCAATAGCAAAGAACTAAAATAATACTAAATAGTTTATTAGAAGCATTTAATTTATTTCAGAATTTCAAATGTAAAAAATAACAGCAAATAAATTTAATGTTAATAAACATATACATATATGTATAACATAAATAAAAAGGGTACAAATATCTCATTTTTTACAAAACTGCCTTTCAACCATCATTGCACTCAACATATCATCGAGTCCGGTTCTGAGTTTATTAGCAAAGAGACCCATTGCAGAAAATGCTCGTTCTGCTTCCATCGAAGTTGGTCGAATTGTTGTTAAAGACCTGAAAAGTTTATAGACTAAACACACCCAAACACAAACCACAGAAAGCAGGCATGGTCGTGTAGCTGAAATATTGCTCTAACGTACGTGGTGCTGGGAATCCCCAACTCATAAACTTTAGTAAAATATAGTTATGGCGTACGACGCCGCCAATATATCTCCATCTCACTTCGTCTCGTATTTTTTATTCATTTGTTTGAGAGCCGTGCCAGAAGTCCGACTTGTTAAATTCGGTCTTGGTTCCAAATTAAGGAATATAATTGGTATTCTACTGTATTAGATAAATAACTAATTCCCCGGATTTACATTAAAAATTCCCCGGGTTTCGGGTTCGTAAAATCTTTGAAAAACCCGGGTTTTCGGGTTCGGGGAAACCCGGGTCAAAAACCCTAGTATGTACTAATACAGTAAAAAATAAGAGATTTTCAATACTATATGCATATTATTTGGAACCTTTTGAGTTAGATAGTTTTGGGAAGGGGGGAATGATATTCTGAACTATGGTGAAATAGGGGGTTCGCTTTTCTTTTTTTTTTAAATTCAAAAACTTCACATCTGAAAACAGACTCACAACCATATGTTGTGGCACAATACGAGGAAATTTTTAACGCACCAAAATAGGATAACTATTTTCATCAACTAAGTTCCAAACTGTATCATTTCTATGTGCTTTTAAAATATCATTTTGTAAGTTTTGTAAGTTATTTCTAATTCTAGGTTGCTGGTATTATTAAGTTCGAAATATGGGGAAATTATGTTACGTCCGCTATTTTCTGTAGCATTAAAAGAGATTTACAAAAAAATATCACAACAGGTTCTAAGGCTATAAAATCTTCAAATCTTGAAGAAAACTCTTCTGATAGTTTATCTATAATTTTTATGTACGATGTATATAACAGTAAAACTTTCATTACTCAAACTCTGAATAATATGTTTCATATTTGGGAAATATGATAGCGATTTTTTCATCAGATAGGATAATGCGAAATAATATTTGAATGCATTGACTGCTCTAATCATGTCAGCGATAAGGTGATGTTTTCCTTGCAATTTTAGATTTAATCCTTTAAACTTCGCCATAATATCTCTTAGAAATCCGAGATCGAGTGACCCAATCTCGATTTTCTAATTGTTAGTAAAATTCTCCTCTTCATGCAATAAATTCCTTTAATATCGGCAAAAAATTAATAAATCGTTCAAGTATTTTACCTCCTCTAAGCCATCTGACTTCAATAAGTGAAGGAAGATCGGTGAATTGGATGTCTTCCTCTTCCTAAAAAATAATTTAAATAGCCTGCGTTGCATTGCTCCTGATCTTATGGAATTAATAATTTTCGATATGACTCAAATCGCGTAATGAAAATCGATATTTTTTTCCGCATAGCATTTCTTCCTGATGTATGAGACAATGATAGGAAATAAATTTAGAAAATAAAGAATCTTGTCCGCATGATGCAATAAATTCATTTTTCTTATCAGTCATTTCTGTTGCGCCGTCTGTAGTGATTGAGGTTAATTTTTGCACTGGCAATTTTGCATCTGTGACGTAATTTCCATGTTTTTATTAACTTGCTTTCTTGTTTGTGTGTGTGTTTGTCCGGTACAAATCTTGCAATCGATTTTTAACTAACTTCCAGACTAACTAGACATTTGAAACTTTTAGAATAGCTCAGAACACGATGACAATGCATTTTTTAAATACTTTTAGCCATCTGTAAGCATATTTTCACCATTTTTTATTATTTTGAGTTAATTTTGTTTTGTAGACTGGTGCAGCCATCTATCGGCCGGGACGGGAACGAAACGTTAAACGCAAGTTAACTTCCAAATAAGTTCATTTTCTTTAAAGTTGATGGGATAATTCATCAAAAAATTTTTTAAAAAGTATTTATTGATACATAGAATTGTCAAGTTTATATGATTTAACAGAAAATTTAAAAACATGGTATATTAAAAAGTTCTTTTTATCTTGTAATTATTTTTAAAAACAAACAATATATCCTCCCGTCTAGTGTGCCCCTTCAATGACAGAATTCTAAGAAATTCTTCTTTTATGGAAAAATTCTATAAACACCATCTGTACGCAAATTGCTAACTGTGATAATCCAAAATATTTTTCCGCCCACAGCCTAAGCTTGTATGGAAATTTCTGAATTCAGGTTGTAACGACTGAAATCCTCCCAGTCGGTACCCATGGGCGTTGGGTGAGAGCAGACTGCGCTAACTCCCCCAAGCCAAGACAATTTAATTTCAAATATTCTAAATTTTTAACACACTGTAGCGTAATGGAAGTATAGGGTTATTTTACCAAGGCCTCACAGGGTGCACGACACACAGCTGTGTGTTTATCGGGGTAGTTTTTTTCCAGTTCCCACCGTTTTTAAACACGTGCAAGAGTTTTGGCCTGAAAATTAATCCCTGGCATGGTGGTTTCCCTAACAAGTTGTGGGGGTAACTCTTTGGAAAAACAGAAAATGTTTCCCATCGCCGTCGTAAAGCTGTCTTTCCTAGCGATAGCTCTGCGACTTTGTCACCGGAAAGTAATAAAGTTTCGGCGTTGCGAAGAACTGTCACCAACTGAGTTGCCGGCCCCCTCTCTGAAAAACAGACGCATTTTCGTGGATTTGGGAGAGTCGCCGACAAAGAAAACGCCACAAGATATAGGCAGAGAGTTGAAGAATTTGAGGAGATCGGCCTATAACATCCAGCCGAAGAGACGTGTTTTGTAAGGCTCCTGTTTTGGGGCCGAGTTGTGTCCTGGAGCGTGCTTTGTAAATCTGCACGTAGATTAAATGGATATGTTGCAGTGGTTTAATGTTAATTTTTTTTGTAAATACATTTGTTAAGTTTTTGTTTTAAAAATTTGCCTTCGCATTTTTATTTAGGACTCTGTCGTTCTTAGTATGGATCCAATAGTTGTAAAAATTTTTTAAAAAAATGCCTCAGTCTTTAGCCTTATCGTGACGCCACAACACGCTGACAAATTTGTTGATACCCCACAAGAGTAAACCTAAAAGTTTTAAATTCTTGATTTCACAAGAAGTCAATTCAGCTTCCATCCCTGTGTTCACTTGCTCCATCTTTCTCTCCCCCCTCTCTCTCTTCCCTCCCCCTTTGCTAATTGTGATAAATCTGTTATACGTCTGTCAATTCATCCATCTGTGTAGCGAAAAGAACATTTTCCCTTACCAGTTGTAAATTCTGTGTCCAAATGAGCCGCAATTTCTCTAATTCTTCTAGTTGCAGTTCTTGCCGATAACTTCATCGTATTTATAGCTGAAATGATGTCTGTTTAGTTCTTAAATTATTGAGAAAGTGAATTACGTAGCAGCTTGCAACATGGCTTCTTTCGCTGTTTCTCCATCGGTGAACGGTTTTCTCTTCTGAGTTAACAAAAATAGGATATTTTAAATCAGTGGTGCTCAAACTATTTTCGACCGCGACCAATTTCCTTTTAAGTAAAAAAATACTCGACACCCAAACAAAATTTGTTTAAGAAGCAAATTCTTTTTCTCTTAAACTAGGAATATGTTAAGGCTGCTATGTACTAAGAATAAAATCGTATTTCCCTTTTCCTCCTCTTGCAGACTCTTGTGGTGGAAGGAGTCCAGTTGACAGATCGAGAATTCCACCCCCCCCCCTTAGGATTGACATTGTGAAGGATTGTAATGGCTCTCTCTCTATAGGGGGGATTAAGCGCTGCCCCCAAATTTTTTATTTAAAATATATTTTCGTCAACTATTTACAGGTACATAAATGCCGATAATCAAATAAAATTGGTATTGTCAGATAGCCCGAACTTTTCTGCAAAGCGCTGCAGGATTCCTTTTATAAATTTCGTCCACCGAAGAAATTTATGAGCGTTTAAAAAACACTATACCAGATTTTCCCCCGAATAATTTAATATTTAAAATATTAATTGCATTTTAAAAAAATGTACACAAATGTAAAATTTCTTTCTCTGAGACGGAGTACAAATTTTTTAAAAAATCTTTGAATCCAAGTCGGCAATCCGTGGACACATTTTCTCCATAGGTTAACATTGAGGTGAGCGAATCCAATGGGGTTAGTACATAGCAGCCTTAAGGTTGCTAAATGTATCCAAGGGTTGCTGACTTGGATTGAAAGTTTTTTTTTTTTTTTTTTTTTTTTTTTTTAATGTACTCCATAACAGAGAAAGAAATTTTACACATTGGGAAATTTTTCGTTTTTTTAAAAATATGGAAATAATGTTTTAAAATTTAAATTATTCGGGGGTAAAGTCTGGTATAGTGTGTTTTAAACGATCATCAATTCCTTTGGTGGACGAAATTTATAAAATGAATTCCGTTGCAAGGAGCAGGAAAGTTCAGAATATCTGAAAATAGCATTTTTATTGGATGATCAGCATTTATGTCAATAGTAGACACATTTTCTCCATGGGTTAACATTGGAAGAGCGAATCCAATAGAGTTAGTACACAGCAGCCTTAACAAACAAAGAGAGAGAGAGAGAGAGAGAGAGAGAGAGAGAGAGACATATAGACATACATACAAAATTTGACACACAGGTGACCCTCCTATAACACGGTAGATAGGTTCCTAAAAAATGCCGTGTTGTGTGAAACCGTGTTATATGAGACCCAGAGACAGTACAAAAAAGGGGGTTACGTTCCGAAAACTTATTAAAAACAATTTTTTTTTAATTTCCATATAATCAAGTTAATTTTTATTAAAAATATAAATGTATGTATAACAAAAAACGAAAAGAAACCCAAAAAAAAATATTTTCAGTTAATGCGACATTAATTTAATAAATTTCTTCCTAATCACTGCTTAGTGCAATCAAAAGAGAACATGTTTTCAGTTGAAAGATGTCACCTTCACTTTCAGAACCTTTTTCTTCATTTAGAATATTTGTACCTTCTATCCTCTTCAAAAAATCTGTAATGTTGGTTTATTTGCTGTTCTTACAAGGTCATTGTAGATTCACAGCATGGAGATAGACAAGTTTGCTCCCTTTTGAATTTTCGACTTCTTTCGGCGGAAGGGTCTGCCTTCAAGAAAAATGATTCAAAATTTTCAGCTAAGCTTAGGCCTTCTTATGATTTTGTAGAGTTATAAATGAATAAATTATAATTTGTTTATACATTTTCATGTAAAGCCACTATAGTTTATTGTTCCTTCCCTCATTATTTTAAGGTAATTTAGTTTTTAAATTTGCTAAACAAAAATCATGATATCTAGTGCTGTAAAAGTACAGTGTTGTATAAAGGTTTTCGCAAATTTTTAATCGTGTTAGATCGAAACCGTGTTACAGGTTGCAGTGTTATACGAGGGTTCCCGCAATTTATCCTATCGTGTTAGAGCGAAACCGTGTTGTAAGAGGCCGTGCTGCAGGAGCAGAGCTACCTGTATTATTTTAAAAATCAACGAACTGTAGATTTTGTATACATGTTTATTATCCAATAAACATATATCCAAACATATGGTTGTTATGTTTACATAATAACAATTAAAAAATGTCTTTATACCTTCTACACTTTTTTTTTTTGCTGAAAAATAAAGTAAATATAAAATATGTAACAATACGTAATTAAAGAAAATTTACAGTTTATTACTATATATTATTATTATTATTATTATTATTATTATTAATTATTAATTATTCATTTTTCTTTATTGTTTTCTACAATATGTAGTTATAGAAAATTTAAAGTATATTTTTTAATTAAATTATTCAATATGATACAAATTTAACTCAAACTGTCCGCGACCCCTCCATTTTGTTTCCGTGACGTGTGGGTCACGACCCACAGGTTTGTGCACCATTGTTTTAAATGGCGCGATCTTGGTACTTTTCCGTTAGTCGGGCGCAAGGGATATATCGCCAAATATGGTTCACAAGTCACATTTTCTGTTGTTTTGTTTAATTAACTGTAACTCCCGTAATACTTGTGCGTGAATAAACAAAATATATAAGTAACAATGAATATTTTATTAATTTAGTAAATATTTAGTTAGGAAACCAAAAATCTTTAATATCTTTCAAGGTGTCATCAAAAAGACTGTCGCCACAGAACTTCAGCTAGGTACGATTGCAAATGGTGGCGTGCTGTTCGCCAGTTATATCGCCAGCGTTATATCGCCATATGGTACTCTATCACTAGTCCTCAATCTTTTGTGCGATTGTGAAGAAAGCGAATATAGTTTGTGGTTAATTAGTTTCAAAATTTTTTTTCTTGAGAATTTTGGTGTTATTTAGGTGTTATTTTCTCTTAACTTCATGTTCTCTCAGATTTAAACCCGCTGATCCACCCTCTTCGTTCAACGTTTCGTGTGGTACAATACGTCTTCAAAGTGTAGCCTGTCTATTTACCATTATATCGTTTTCCTAAGGTTGTAAGACTAGCAACTTTTCATTCTCGCCAATGGCGATACATGTTAGGACAAACGCCAAATGCGCCCAGCTAACGGAAAAGTACCGCAATTTGGTATTTACTGCCTTCGATTGTTGCGGTGATTCAGTTAAAAACCTTTGATGCTTAATAATAGAAAATTTTAGATACATAAATCTTATTTCTTCTTATTTCGGAATTCATTGAATAGTCAGAATCAAATTTCATGTGGACGGTTTTGAAGTTTGCTTTCAGTATTACTTTTCCTAGGAATCGCGACATTATTATTGCACCATAAGCCACTTTAAAATCAATAAAGCGACATTGTTCTTCCCAGTCGCCGTTGAATTAATACGCTCTTTTGCGTGTTACATTTTTCCATGGTGGGTTTTGAATAAAAAGAAGTATTATAGACAGGCCCTGATTTTCCATTAGGCCTAATAGGCCCGGGCCTAGGGGCCCACGAATGTTGAGGAGCCCCCCCCCCCCCCCCCAAATTTTTATTTTAAAAGGAAAAATTCCCAATTTAATTTTTTTTTATTTTACCTTTTTTAATAGCAATTTTTTATATATATCCTTACAAATTTGATTGATAGGTTCGTCATATGTATAGTTATATGTATAGTTCATCATATGTATGTTATAGGGTATATAAGGGATTAATAAGGTTTTCTGGTTGCATTGTATTGGTGTTTTAATGATGAAGTTAATATGTCGTATCGCTTTTTGTTATTTGATAATGTTCTAGGCTTCTACTCTTCAAATAGCCAATTCTTGGTAAAATGGTACTTTCGCAATGCTTCATGATTATTTTTTTTTGTGTGTAAATTTTGGAAACTTTACGCCCACATCAGAGTTGGGGGGCGGGGGGGGGGCATCCCGAGTTGTGCCTATAGTCAAGAATTTTCTAAATCGGGCCCTGATTATAGATTTTTCGAACACCAAATCGAGGTCTTCATAAGAAACTATTTTAAATGCATTGACTACGTGTAATCAGTTCGAAATACGATCACACAGTAAAGCAGTTTAAAAGTTGGAATAAGGAGATGAGATGTATGCCGGTCCAGTGCATTGGCGACATGACTCTATTGGATTCGCTCACCTCCATGTGAACCTATGGAGAAAATGTGTCCAAGGATTGCCGACTCGGGTTGAAATATTAAAAGAAAAAAAAATTAGTTGCACTCCGTAATAGTGAAAGAAATTTTACACCTTGGTGCATTTTTCGTTTAAAAAAAAATGCAAATAATATTTTAAAATTTAAATTATTATTCGGGGTGGTGGGAATCTGTTATAGCGTGTTTTAAACGCTCCTGAATACTTTTGGTGGACAAAATTTATAAAATGAATCCCGTTGCAAGGTGCAGAACAGTTCAGGCTATCTGAAAATACCATTTTAAATAGATTATCAGCATTTATGGAGCCGTCCATAGTAGGCACATTTTTTCCATAGGCTAACAGTGAGGTAAGCGAATACAGTAGGGTTAGAACACAGCAGCCGTAACACAGTGAAGAAGCATTAAAATCACCATGACGCCCCTGGTATAGAATAGAATGAGACTCTCCCCTCCCCTTTCCCGCAGAATCCTAAAAATCAGCAGGAAAATAATTACAAGATAAATAAAACTTTTTATATACCACGTTTTTAAATTTTCTGTTGAATCATATAAACTTGACAATTCTATGTATTAATAAATACTTTAAAAAATTTTTTGATGAATTATCCCATCACCTTGAAAGAAAATGAAATTATTTGGAAGTTAACTCGCGTTTAACTTTTCGTTCCCGTCCCGGCCGACAGATGGCTGCACCAGTCTACAAAACAAAATTAACTGAAAATGAATTCAATCCTGCTTAAAGATGGCTAAAAGTATTAAAAGAATGCATTGTCATCGTGTTCTGAGCTATTCTAAAAGTTTCAAATGTCTAGCTAGTCTGGAAGTTACTTAAAAATCGATTGCAAGATTTGTACTGGACAAACACACACACACAAACAAGAAGGCGAGTTAATAAAAACATTTTAAAAATACAGTGAAACTTTTCTATGGCTGCAGGTCATGGTTCCGAAAGTGGTTTCCGAAGTGGATGTTTTGACGGGTGGCCGTCTTAAAGATGTTTCTTCCATCACATTCGCTCTACGGAGACGTAATCAGCTTGGAACAAAAGATGGCCGTTTAGTAGGGTGACCGGCTACAGAAGTTTCACGGTCTTTCCAAGTTAATTTTTTACAACTCTTAACTATCTCTAGCACATATTTTCCCTCGTATTCTTTCATTAACTTAAAAAACAACTAAAATCGCTTGGGAATCGAACCCTGTTCTTCCTTAGTGGATAGAATAATGTCCACAGAAATCCGTAAAGATATAGTCTTAAATATGATTCTCACAAACTATTACCGAAAGGGAAAGGTTTACATCTTAAAAATTCTGACTTTTAATTTTGCCGTTTACGTGTCACATTCCGTGAAAGAAATGGTTTATTACCTTGAGGCGTGATATTTGGGATCTCGATCAGTGCTGATTTAGAAAATTCTTGACTATAGGCACAACTCGGGATGGGGGTCCCCTAACACTGGTGTGGGCGTAAAATTTTCAAAATTGGCACCCCAAAAAAATAATCATGAATCATTGTGAAAGTACCATTTTACCAAGAATTGGCTATTTGAAGCGTAGAAGCCTAGAACATTATCAAATAACAAAAAGCGATACAACGTATTAACTTCATCATCAAAACACCAATACAATGCAACCAGAAAAACTTATTAATCCCTTATATACACTATAACATACATATGATGAACCAATCAATCAAATTTGAAAGGATATATAAAAAAAAATTGCTATTAAAAAAGGTTAAAAAAAACTTGAAGTAGGAATTTTTTCTTTCTTTTCTTTTAAAATAAAATTTTTTTGGGGCCCCCCAACATTCTGGGGCCCCTAGGTCCGGGCCTACAGGGCCTAATGGAAAATCAGGGCCTGATCTCGATGCTGCTACGAATCTCCATAATGAAACGCACTTCAAAAAGTAAAAGAAGCAAATTACTGATCATTAATTCTTCTTCTTCTGACAGTGATTCGCTTCAAACGTGAAATCTAAGCACTTTATCGAAGGCCTTTTGACAGTTGCTTGATTCAAAAGTATTCATCTCCTGATTTAGTTTTGGGAATGGAAAGACTGGAGAAATTATCAGTTTACGTGGGGGTGTTTACAGATGTTTTCATATTTCATTCCCGTTATGCCTAAATAATACCTAAATATGCCCTAAACTAGCTGAAAACCCGCGCTTCGCTACGGAGTACATTCAAATTAAATACAACGGTCAATGTATGCAATTAATGCCAAAAATAATAAATATATATATATTTATAATAAATGCGACAATCAATATGTACAATTGATGTAGAAGAAAATATGTATAATTATAAAAAAATCGTAAGGGATATTTTCATAGTCAAAATAATGTCCAATCGTCTGCCGCATTAGCAAGAAAAAAAATATTTTTTGTCTATTTAGTTGTTATGCACGTGACGATAAATTTATTTAAAGTACCAGGGAAAAAAATCACGTGATCGGCATTTAATAAATTAAATTCTAAAAATGAATCTTTAAAAATTCACCAAAAATCAGAAAATCGAGCTAAAGATTCGAAAAAGATTTCATTTTAAAGGAATTTTTATGATCTTTCTCGTGATATAAATTTTATAACCCTCAAATTATTATTTTAAATCCAAACTTAAAAAAAGTTACTAAAACAGCTTAAAAATTTAATTTAAAAAAATCTAAGAAGAATTTTTCAAAAATCTTTCTTAGTGCACCCCTACACCATAAGAAGAATCGCCATGAAAAATGTCAGCCCTTTAGGTCCAGCGGTTTGGTCTGTGCGTTGTATGTCAGTGAGTCAGTCAGTGAGTCAGTTACGGAACTGTTTTATATATATAAATAATGATGACTTTGTATCAAATAAACAACACTTAGAGCTTTCCTTTTAGGAAGAGTGGTAATCATGGTTTGAGAGAGCCATTAGTAACCAGCACTTTTTACGATCAATTTGACGTAGAATACGTCTTTAGTTTCGGTCTAATGAAAATGTCGGTATGATATGTCCAGAAAAAAAAAAAAGTTTAGCAGACTTCTGTTAATAACTCAAAAACTAAAAAACATAGCGAAACGGTTATAACTGATTTAGGTAGCTGAGGAATAAAATTTTATACTAGCAATAATTTCAACGTCACGAGCAATAATTTCAACGTAATTACGCAGCGATTGGGGAGAGTGGCCGCCATTTTGGGTGATTTCAGTCCACCTCGGGAACACTAAAATGAGTATAGCTCCGGACAGCGACGCCGTAGCATGGGCTTTTAGGTGTTGTTTGATTCGTCTAACCGAGATCTATGCAGGCCCTGATTTTCCATTAGGTCCGGGCCTAGGGACCCCCGAATCTTGAGCCCCTCCCCCAAATTTTTATTTTAAAAGAAAATTTCCCAATTAAATTTTTTTTAAATTTTACCTTTTTTAATAGCAATTTTTTATATATATATAAAAATTGAAAAAGGGGGAAAATGGGAAAAAAGGGGGAGAGAAAACATATACCTATAAATATATATCCTACTATATATTAATATATACCTATTAATATATAGTTATATCCTTTCAAATTTAATTGATTGGTTCATCATATGTATAGTTATATGCGTAGGCCATCATATGTATGTTATAGTGCAGTGGTTCCCAACCTTTTTTCAGCTGGCGACCTACCTTTCCTTATTGGAATACCTCCACGGTCCATCGGTATAATATATATATATATATATATATATATATATATATATATATATATATATATATATATATATATATATATATATATATATATATATATATATATATATGCTTTTTTGAAGATACAGTTTGATTATTGATAAACAATTTGTGTTCTGATTTGAAAATGGTTGACAAAATATAAGCACTTTGTAGCAAAACAGTTATTTATTTAACAATAGATATACGTTTGCAATATATGCAACAAGTGGTTTCATACTCACTAACAAGTGTTCCTAGGTGAAGATAAAAACTACAATTATAAAAGTACACATAGACCATTTTAATTTTTCAGGCAAAAAAAATCATACAGCTTTGATATAATTACAGTTAAAAAAATTGTTATCCCAATCTATCAATATGTAAAATTGCTCTTTTTAAGTAAGTTTCGATTTTTTCTTATCTTTTCTGATGGTTTATTCGATGGTTTCTGATAGTTTTAGGATCGAGTCGCGACCCACCTGTAACCCTTCCGCGACCCACGCTGTTAAAGTGTATATAAGGGATTCATAAGTTTTTCTAGTTGCATTGTACTGGTGTTTTAATGGTGAAGTTAATATGTTGTATTGCTTTTTGTTATTTGATAATGTTCTGGGCTTCTACGCTTCAAATAGCCAATTCTTGGTAAAATGGTACTTTCACAATGATTCATGATTATTATTATTATTTTATTTATTTATTTTTTGTATGTGTGTGTGTTTGTGTCAGTTTTGGAAATTTTGCGTCCGCATCAGTGTTAGGGAGCCCCCATCCCGGGTTGTGCCTATAGTCAAGCATTTTCTAAATCGAGCCCTGGAAATATGTGCATTATATAACAGAATAGTTTTGATAAACTGCATATAGTGACTGAAAAAGTGAATGTTTTGATGTCTTGTTTCAGATGCTGAATTATTCGCCAAATGAGGCAGCCAAAAACGCTTACAACAAGAAAGATGTCCTCGCGAATCAAATGAAACCAAAATCAGCTCTTCAGAACGTAAGAAGACTTGCATCAGGGATTCCCAAACTTTTTATGTCTGCCGCACCATTGGAAATGAGATTAGAAACTCGGAGTACCCTTGCTAGAATTTTGGTTTTTTTTTTTTCAATTTTCGAAATATTAAATCAAAAAGAATTTATTTCAGGAGCATGCAAATTTCAGTTCAAACAAATACTTATTCCTTTGCTTATTTTATTTTTTTATTCAAATCTATAAGCAACAAGTATTAGAATCTATATATATTATTTCTAAAAGGTGCTTTTTTTTTATCCCCTTTTTCTCTCTTCATACTTAACCAGAATCGATAAATGAGGCACCATTTTAAAGATTAAGTTCCCCGCTTCTGACGAATTGTTAATTCAGAATGACACATACTAGTATTGTTTGTTTAAAATTTGAAAAACGGGGGAAAGCAACGAGAAAAAATTAAAAAAAAAATATTTCATGTAGTCTCATCTAACGAAACTACCGCGGGTTATTAACGTAGGATTACTTATTGTTTGTTTTCCTTTTTTTTTTAACGCATTTTGGTACTTTTCTGTTTAACTGTTTACTGCTACTGGGTTTGGCGAGCTGCCAAAATTATAACTCGCGACGCAGGACAATTTTTTTCTCTCCGAAGTACTGTTATTGAGGAACGTAATCCTACGTTAAAATCTTTTTCTAGTTGAATTTTTTTAAAAATATATTCAGGGTCGTGTCTTCTATTTTTAAACTATTTATGAATGAGCGGTCACATAAGGTGGAAATATCCTACAGCCCTCGTAGGGGGGGGGGGGCTATAAGGCCCTTTGTTCTCACAAAAATTATCTTCTAAAAAATTCAAAATTTTAAGGGGATTTAACGGGGCTTAAATCTCTCTAAAAACACTGCATGTCTGATGACTGTACCTCTGTAACCATAACGCGTAGGAAGCTGAAAATTTCCCCTTGTGATCTTCTGATGCCCCAGGTGATCACTCAGTAAGATTTTTTTCAAAAAAAATTTCAACCTTCAAGGATGTTAAAATATGGGCTTAAATCCCCTAAATTAAAAAATAAATAAATAAATAATATAAGACCCATATTCTCCTCTAAGGAATGATAATAACTTTACTGTTAAAGTTAATTTAAATTAAATGAACGAAATTACATGATTGATGGTGGTCGTCGCGAAATATATTGCAACTATACCAGAGGTGGGGAACGCGAGGCCTCCGTGATCTTCTCTTGCGGCCTTCATAAAAGCTAGCACTTGTATTAATTAATATTTAACTATATAGATTACAACAATTTCCAAATCAATAGAATTAAACACAGAACAGCATGAATGTACGTACAGTGTCGGCCAAAATAAAGTTGACATTTTGAAATTGTTGTCTAAAGTCGCTACAATTGTATATTTATCCAAATGAGCTTCGTTTACCTTGATTGTATGATACTTTAACTACACTTTATACGTAATTTAATACTCAGAGTTTCTTAGCAATACTTCCAGACATGTTATATGATCTCGACACAAAAACTATTTTCTTACTATTATTGTTGTGACTGACTCCATGTACGTTAAAACGTATTATTTTTTCTGCAAAAAAATAAAATAATAATTAATGATTAATGTTATAACAAGTTTTTATCCTCATGTGAATACAAAAATATTTTATATTGTAACTTTTTATGTCAAATAATAAATAAATAAGGACTTAATTTTTTGTTGTTATTTTTCTATATAATGCACCAAATTGTTAAAACTATATCTTACTATAATAATTTCATAAAAGTCGCATTTATAGGTTCATCAACTTATGCGGCCTCCTTTATTACTACCTAATTTACATGTGGCCTCTAATGGTAAAAAGGTTCCCCACCTCTGCATTATACCGTAGAGCTGACTATTGATTAGTTGGATCTTCCATTTGCTCCCTCGTGACCGTGTCGCATTCTGGCATGATTCCAAACCGCATCTTTAGTTGTTGTTGTTGCTGTTGTCGCATCTGGAGTAAACAGTCCGGTGAATGAGATTTTAACCCTCCGTGTGCTGGGTGTGTCGTAGTTTTTTAGTTCAAAATCTATTTTTTTTTTCTCCGAGATTGAAATCGGGAGACTATATGAGCCATTCACAAGCCAAATCGGCTCCAGTCCACTTTTTGAAATTTTTGAAATTTGAGTGTCAAAACACTGGATGGGCTCAAATTTTTTACGTTCATAATAAATTTCCCGAATAATAAGGATCAACACCACTCAATGACATTTTTTTTTTTTTTTTTTTTTTTTTTTTTTTAAAGGGGGGGGGGGGGGCGCGCATCGAATAACAATAAGTCACTTTTTTCAGAAGTCCATCGAGTTAAGTTCATACTCTAAAGCAGTAGTGCGCAAATTTTTGTCGACCGATGCCCATTTTCTTTCAATGAAAAATCGCGCGACACCAATGAAAATTGATTGGTGACAGCAATTCAAAGGTAGTAGTGTAATAATTGCAAGCTAAAAAGAACTTTTTATATACCATTTTTAAATTTTCTGTTTAATCATATATACTTGACAATTCTATGTATTAATAAATACTTTAAAAAAATTTTTTTATGAATTATCCCATCAGCTTGAAAGAAAATGAAGTTAATTGGAAGTTAACTCGCGTTTAACTTTTCGTTCCCGTACCGGTCGACAGATGGCTGCACCAGTCTACAAAACAAAATTAACTGAAAATGAATTCAACGCTACTTAAAGATGGCTAAAAGTATAAAAATAATGCATTGTCATCGTGTTCTGAGCTATTCTGAAAGTTTCAAATGTCTAGCTAGTCTGGAAGTTAGTTAAAAATCGATTGCAAGATTTGTACTGGACAAACACACACACAAACACACAAACAAACAAACAAGAGAGCGAGTTAATAAAAACATGGTAAAAATTAGGAAAATGCTAATAAAAGTATAGAAAAACGAAAGAGGTAAATTTTGAGAAAATATTTCAAAAATCGATGAACTGTCATATTTGGGTATATATTTTATTTCCATAGTAACAATTTTTTTTAATGTCTTCTTTACTTCAATGTCATCCACACTTGTTTTTTTGCCAAAAATCGCGTGACTAAAACTTAGTATTTAAATATTAGTATGCATTTGCATTTCCTTCAAGGAAACTTAGCAAAAATTAAAATTAATAATTACAAGATAAAAAGAACTTTTTATATACCATGTATTTAACATTTCTGTTGAATCCTATAAACTTGACAATTCTATGTATTAATAAATACTTTTTAAAAACTTTTTTGATGAATTATCCCATCAACGTGAAATAAAAGGAAGTTAATTGGAAGTTAACTTGCGTTTAACTTTACGTTCCCGTACCGGTCGACAGATGGCTGCACCAGTCTACAAAATAAAATTAACTGAAAATAACTGAAAATTAATTCAAATTCTGATTGAAGATGGCTAAAAGTATTAAAAAAATGCATTGTCATCGTGTGCTGAGCTATTCTATAAGTTTCAAATGCCTAGCTGGTCGGGAAGTTAGTTAAAAATCGATTGCAAGATTTGTACCAGACAAACACACACACAAACAAGAAAGCAAGTTAATAAAAACATGGTAAAAAAGAGAATAATTTTAAAATGATAAGCTTCCTATTAATACACTGAAAATGATAAATTTAATTTACCTATGTAAAAATAAACTAGAAAAAAAATCAGCGAGAAGGGTGAACCTCAACCTCATATAGTACTTGTTCAATATTTGGTGTAACATTTGAGTATGCCACTCTCCTATCACCGTTGTTTGGCTTTTATAGTTACTCAATTTGAAAACCCAGTCTCGCACACATATAGCTAAAAGCCAATGGAAGCAATCTGTATTTATAAAACAGTTCCGTAACTCACTGACAGATGACGCACAGACCAAACCGCGGGACCTAAAGGGCTGAAATTTTGCATGGAGATTCTTCTCATAGTGTAGGGGTGCACTAAGAAAGATTTTTGAAATATTCTTCTTAGAAATTTTTTAATTAAATTTTTAGCTTTTTTGTAATTATTTTTTTAAGTTTGCATTTAAAATAATAATTTGAGGGTTATAAAACTTATATCACGAGAAAGATCATAAAAATTCCTTTAAAATGAAATCTTTTTCGAATCTTTACCTCTATTTTCTGTGTTTTGGTGAATTTTTAAAGATTGATTTTTAGAATTTAATTTATTAAATGCTGAAATAAGAAATTTCTTTTCTTTTTGTGATACTTTAAATTAATGTTGCGTCACGTACATAACAACGAAATAAATTGACAAAAAAATATTGAAGTACAGTAAAAGATAAAATTTAACCACTACACTAATTGTGATGGAAGTTTTTTAGGAATTTAATTTAAATTAGTATGTTTTATGGATATTAAACATACAAATTAATTGCATACATTGACCTTTGTATTTAGTTTGAATATTTTCTTCTACATTATTTTGTCTATAAAAATATCCGTTACGATTTTTTTTTATAATTTTTTTTTTGCATTAATTGCATACATTGACCGTTGTATTTAATTTTAATGTACTCCGTAGCGAAGTGCGGGTTTTCAGCTAGTATAGTATATATGTAATAATAGATATGTAATTATAGAAATTTTAAAGCAAGTTTTAACATAGGATTACGCTCTTCAATAACGAGCCTGCGGAGAGAGAAAAATTATCCGGCGTCGCGAGTTATAATTTTGGCAGTGAGCCAAACCAAGTAGCAATAAACAGTTAAAAAGAAAAGTACCAAAATGCGCCCCCCCCCCCCAAAAAAAAGAAAGAAAAAAAAAAGAGCTAAACAACGATAAGTAATCCTACGTTAATAACCCGCGGTAGTTTCGTTGGAAGAGACTACCTGAAATACTTTTTTAATTAAATAATTCAGTACAGTCGAACCCCGTTATAACGAACCTCAAGGGACCAAATGTATGTTCGCTATATCCGAACCATTAAGAAAAATGTTAGAGTTCACAAAATGTATAACTTATTAATTGCTATGTATATTCAATAATGATGTATTGAAAGAATGATAAAGTGTAGTAAAAATTATTATTAATGAATTAAATTGGCTAAAATCGATTACATTAAACTGACGCAATACTAATTAAATTAACTAAAAATGAAGACAAATGGAAATAAATTGATTTTATCTTTAATTGTTTCTCACTGTTTTGATACAGAAATAATCGGTGATCTTCTGCTGACGTGATGCCGATTTCAAAAACATTTTATCAATTTCTTTGTCCAATACATCGAATGAGTCTAACATTCTTTCTTCCACTGTTTGTGTAGACAAAAACTTATCAATGACACTCATCGCTGCTGTAGCATCTGAGATGGTGGAGATTTCGTCGTTTATGTGCTCCTCTTCATCAGCATCAGATGCAGAATCTTCGATTTCAGAATGATTCATTTTAATTTCTTCCACAATATCTTCATCAGTCGGATTTTCACATGTAATGACTTCATCATCACACATGTTTCGTACAATTGCAAGCCGCAATCTGAGAATGATGAAAATTTGTGCTTTTCTATCCACATCGCGATAGGTAAATCTTCATCATCTTCTTCTTCAACATTCTTTGCTTCTTCAACATTCTTAAAAAACTTAAATTTTTTTTTAAAAAATTCAGTTGTCGACTGAAAAAAAAATGTTCGTTACAGCCGATTCTTAAGATTTTGGAGGTTCGCTATAAAAGGATAAATTAGCATTCAATACAATAGGAAAACGGCGGGACCAAAATTTTCGTTCGTTATATCCGGGAGTTCGTAATATACCGTGTTCGCTATAACGGGGTTCGACTGTATATAAATTTGCCTCAGACTATCCACGACAATACCCATTTATTCACGACCCCTCTGTGGATCGCGATCCACAGTTTGCGCACCTCTGCTCTAATGTAAAGTATGGAAATTCAAACGCAGAAGCAAATACTCGATGATAACAGTGAATCGTTTTGTGTTGTTTCATCGCAAAAAAAAAATGTAAAATAAATGAGTCAGTTACGGTCTAACTGCTGCAGAAGTAAATGATCGTGAATTATTGAACAATTATTGCAATTTTTTTTCTGTAGTCAAAAAATAATGTAAAGACTGAATTGGATGTGGTTACTTTTTTCCACTCGCCAAATCGGTCAAGTCGCCCTCAGTCTTGCTAATATTGTTATACCAATAAAGATGACTCCAATAATATTATAGATTTTATATGTCGTTCGATAAAAGCTCCACCAGTTAATATACAATGTTTATTTGAATATCTATTTTTAGGGGCATTTCAAGAAACAATGTCTTTTATTTTATCACTTTTTTTTTTTCAATTTTTGTCTTATGGACGTAACCGATTTGGCAAGTGAGCTGCTGGGAAACTTTCAGTTAGGTAGCTCTACTGTGTTTAAATGAT